>BSBK01008118.1:600000-1057500 GCA_027943335.1 Chamaecyparis obtusa
GGAGAGTTGATTTTATTTCTTGGATTGCAAATAAATATCAATAATGAAGGCATTTTTACCTCTTAATAAAAATCTATCATAAAAACCATTGAAAAAATTCAGATTTGAAAATTGCAAAATGATGTGTACTCCCATGACTACAAGATGTAGGTTGACCAAAGGAGGAAAATACTCCAAAGTAAATATGATAAAATATAAAGAAACAATTAGAGAACTACTAAATTTGACTTATACTAGACCAAATATCATTTATACTATCTCTCTAATAACTAGATTCTAGCAAAAACTGAGAGTATCATATGTTATTGCAGTAAAAAGGATTCTCAAATATTTGAAAGGAATAAAGTTTGGATTTTGGTATCCCACAGACTCGTGATTTATACCAAAGGTTTACGCTGGCGTAGATTAGGTAGTTATTTTCGATATTGAAAAGAGTACTAGTGATGGAGCATTTTTCCTTGGCTCCCGATTGGTTGCTTAGATCAGTAAGAAGCAAGAAATTATATCTTTGACCTATGCAAAGGATAAATATATTGGTCCTGCATCATGTTTCTCAAAGATTCTTTGGATGAAATAGATATTGAAGGATATTGGTGTATAATTTGATGAACCAATCTATATCATTTGTGATAACACTTGTATAATAAATATCGTACAACACTCCATATTGAGACATATTACGATCTAGTATCTCTTCTTGAAGGAAAAGGTGTTAGATTCCAAATTAGAACTTTTGTATGGACCTACAAAAAAATATATTGCAGATATCTTTACAAAATCTTTGAGTGAAGATACTTTTGAGTATCTTTAGGAGAGGATGGTGGTATTACCCCTTCCTATTTCAAACTAACTTTCCTTGGCACTACATTAGTCCAGGGAGCTTACTGCACATTCTTGTCTAGACTAATGTATGGGGCCTCCCCTAATGGGGAGTAGTGTGTTCTCCACCTTTTTCCTTGATGTCAAAAGGGGAAAGAAAGTGATATGTGATGAAATTGCATTTGGTTGTGAAATTTTATTTGTTGTTGATGGTTGGTTCTATCTTCAATTGTGTAGTTGTGTTTGTTGTTGATGGTTATTACCATCAATGACAAATTAGGAGATAGTTGACAGGGGGATTTGGTCATAGTTGTTATGATTGAGAGATTAGGTTATAGTTTTGATGTTGTATAGTTGAATAGGTTGTAGTGTTGATGATATTGTTGGTGTAGAATTATGATGTGTCAATATGGCTGTCATTAATGGTAACATACTACTTTTGTGGAAGGTATTATTATCAATATTTATGTTATGTTGATATGGTTCTATTGGTTTGGAGACTGGTGCTTTGGAAGGATGGTGCTCTATAAAATGTGTTCCAGTGGTGTATTTTGTGGCATTCATGCTTGGTTGTGGTTTGAAATTCTTTTTTTATTCTGAATATAGTTTGTGCCAGTATGGTTTCATTATTTTTCTATTTTGGATTATGTTTTAATGTGGTCAAGAGGAATAATTGATAATGTGTTAATTTTTTTTGGGATCTAGTTATTATGGTAATTATGTCACTTTTTATTTAGTTGAGTAAATGTGTGTGGTGTAGTCCACTTTTCATTCCTCCCCATTGCAAGAATGTTGATTTTGGGCCTATTTCAAATTTATTTTGGTTGACTTGGTAATTTTAGTTTAACATAAGGAATATGTTGTTTTTGATGGATTTGTGTTGAATTTGTTGAGGAAAAAGATCTATCAGATACATTTCAAAGGTTTGGTAGAAGAGTAAAGTACATTTGTGAGTAGAGTGGATGTTTTTGCTATTAGACACCGAAGGTAGTGAGCCAAGGGTTTCTTTTGGCAGTTGCACTACAATGGTGGATTTAATTTTTCTCTCTTCTTTCTCACGGTAGTGAGCCCTTTGAGGTTGTGAGACCACCTCTAGTGAGCATTCTGGTAGTGATCCACCCATTGTAAAAATCACATTAATTAATATCACCTTAGCCAATATTTTATTCATGACAATTAGCATTCTCTGTGATGTTTTCCATATTGATTTTCCATGTAAAAATATAGTATTCATTGTGTATGATTCATGTGTCTTATCTTTCATGTTTACATATGATTTTATTAAGAGAAAAAAGTGTTAATTTTTTGTTTCCATATTTTTGAAAGTGATAAAAAATTTATTGGTTAATTGATTCACTCTCTCTCAGTTGTGTACGACATTCAATAGATCAATCTCCCTAATTGCATAAGGGTGAAGTATAGTGTAGAGTAGTGTGAACTTTAATGTGTTATCTACTAGAAGCAGTGAGATGAAGGTGACTTTAAAAATATTTCAGTTGTGTTGTCATTGTATTGTAGATCCCTATAGTTTTATTGTCTATTAGTGTCTTACACTTAGTCATTATCTAGGCAATGTTGGTCGGTCATCAAAGCGACCGAGTCATCATGTATAGGCCAGGTCATGTAATGTATATTTATCGAGCAGTAGTCACTGTTGAGTAAACCAATGGTCACTAAGTACTTTTGTATTAGCCGAGTTAGTTTTTTTTTCTGAGCTATGTAAAGTAGTTTATACTGAGACAAAGATATTAGCGAACACCGAGTATAGTGAATGCCAAGTACCAGAGACATCAATTGTTGAGTTAACCAGAACTGACATATGAGTTTGTTATGGCACAATCATCGAGGTAAAACATTTTGGCCGACATTCATGTTTTGTATTTTGTTTGTTGAGGAAATCACGGAGGTGATTACACTCCTATTTTACAATCATTTATCCCAATGCAATATTTGGAGCCAATCAGAATTAGGAAAGCTTAAGTGGAAAAAAGAGTAAATCTGAATCATAGATCTTAAATCTTGAAGAAGTTTAGTTGTCTATATAAGGAGAAGATTTGAACCCTAATGTGTGTGTGAGAGGATGCGAAGGGAATGAGAGGGATGAGCAGAGAATACATTCAGACCAGTGAAGCATTCTGATAGAGTTTAGTGACCGAGTGTAACAAAGTAAACCAATGAAGGACAGAACAAAGATAAACTTGATAGATAAGATCAAATCAAATATTGGGAGAAGATCTGTAATCAGCATACAGTGCAGACTGAAGGATCAGGTACTAAGACATTATAACAAGTGTATCAGGGTAAATCTCTTAACAGAGTGGTTTTAATAGACCTTATGTAATCTCTTAACTGAGTGCTTAATTAGTTGTAAGTTTTAAATCCTTTTGCAAGGTAGAGTGTATAAGTCTTTTAGCTCTTAATAGCGTAGACCCCTCATAGGGTAGATCACATTTTGTGATCAAATTTGTATCCCTAACAGGAAAACTTTATACTATAGTAGTGAAGATTTTTGGGTGTCATCCCCACCCCAGTTTTACCTTTCAAGGGTTTCTGGGTAACCAAAGTTATTGCATTATGAGTACTTTCTTGAATGATGTTTAGTGTATTAGTTCCATTACATTAATGAAGTTTTGTTAATGATATGCAAAGATTTTTAGTAATGAAAAATGGATTAATGGGTGATATTTGATTCACCCCCCCTCTCAGTATCACTTTTCCCAACTATATTTCCAACAATTGGTATCAGAGCTTTAGGGTTTCTTATAGAAAGTCTAACCACTTGAAGATAAAGATCTTGAGATGGAGATTTATAAGCTAGGAAAAGTTATAGAGAATCAGAAGATCGATGTTCATCTTGCATTACAACAACTTGAAGCAGCCAAAGGAGAACTAAAGAAATCCTTAAGTAGGAGAAGAGAAATTGATATTCAGCAAAATGAATCACAATATCAAGAAGAAGATACTACTGGACTATTTGATAATGGGAACTCTACAGAAAGTGACAAAGCCATAAAAGAGCTACTGGAGAAAAATAGCATACTAAGTGATGACATCAAAAATCTAAAGAGAGAACAAGAAATTCAATCTGTCAGACTCTGTGAAGTAGTTGAACAGAAAAACAAAGCTGAAGAAGACAAGATAATGGCTGAAGAAGACAAAAGAAAAATATCAATGAGACTTGATGAAAGGAAAAGTGACATGCAAAGGTTGACTAACAATCAACTAGAAATGGTAAATCAACTGCTGGTGGTTAATCAAGAATTGGGCATGAAAGATATGGAAATCAACAATCTGAGATCTAAAAATGATCAACTAAAAAATGAATTGAGATCTGAAAAGGAAATTAATGAAAGGATGAACAAACCAAATGAAGCTGAAAAATACTTTGAAGAGCTGTTAAGGTCACCTAGAAGATCTCGTGATAGATCTGGACTTGGACTAAATGAGCATTCATCATCCACTGAGGAAGGAGAATCATTAAAAGGTGGAGAGAAAAAGAATGCTAAACCAAAGAACAACAAGCCCGCATGCCATCACTGTGGAAAGCCAGGACATACATCTAACATCTGCAAAAGCAAACATGGTAAGTCTGATCCTAAACCTAAATTTAATGGGCATTTCTTTAACTGAAGAAAATTGGACATCAGGCACAAGAATGTAGGTCTAAGGTCAACAATCCACCTATCTCACCAAAATTTCAAGGATAGTGTTTCAACTATTAGAAATATGGACATAGAGCATTTGAATGCAAATCTAAACCTAAATGGTCATCAAATGAACAAACTAAGTCACCTATGAAGAGTAATTCATACAATTGGGATTATAACACTTGGTACAGTTGTCATTATTGTGGAAAATATGGACACATTGGAGCAAATTGTTTGAAGACTCATTTTCGAGGCAAATCTAAAAGTTGGATGAATGGAAGTATGGTATGCTATAAATGTAACAAGATAGGTCATCTAAAGAAAGACTTTAGATCACCCATACTGAGCAATGATCAAAGCAAGAATTAAGATATCCGTGAGAAATTGAGAAATCAGATGAACAAAACATGGAAGAAGAAAGAAGAAGGAAGCACAAGTGAAGCCAGTGCACCTAAGGTCACCCAATCCGATGGATTAGGTGATCACACTTCTTCGAACTAAGAAAAGAAGGTATGTATGGAGCCAAGTCTTAAAATGCTTTATCTTATATCAGTTCCTAACATAAGTTGAGTAAAAGTCCATATCTACATAGATAAAGATGCACTAGGACATATTTGAGCAAAGTGGAGCAATTCATTTTTTGATGTCGAGCATCAGTGTTTTGACCAAGTTATCAATGTACATCGAGCACCTTTGATAGCCGAGATGTGATGTACATCGAGTTGTGTCTGAATGGTTGTATCAACCGAGATTGTGTTAGCTGAGCTTAACAAAAGAATGCCGAGACAACTGTATTCCACCTAGAATATGTACGAAACATTTATGAAGCCCTAATTCAACCATTTGAAGTTTATAAAGTGAAATGTTACCATTCATTTCATTTCACCAATGAATTGAAATTTCTTTGAGCGATTCAAAGTGTGTGTAACCTGTTTGTTTGAAGGTGATTTCAAATCTTTTCAGTGTGCCGTCGGCAAATCATCTGTAGAACACTTACACAAAGGTACCCTACCGAGAAAAAATATTTTTCAAGAATTTTTTAGTTAAAATCAATGGCATCATCTTCATCTACTACAATGAAGAAATAAGGGAAGGAGGTTTTCAACGTTCAATTAGTAAGGAATGAAGTGTGTAAGCCACAAAAGTTTCAGGCCGTTCCAGAGAGCATGATCAAGGGAGATCTTACTGGTTCTCTGTCATTGGTTCCTGAAAATGTATTGATGATAAATGACATTAGGTCATGTTACATGTGCAAAATTGGAAAAATTGGAGACTATGGAATTAGGGAAGCATATGATAGATTGTGCAGCAATGGGGTGTTGAAGTCAGAACACAAGATGGTTTTCGAGAAAGGTTTAGTTCATGCCCTAGATTTTTTGCAAAATTTCAAAGTGGAATGGATCAAAATCATATTGAGTAGAGTGCACAACATGCAATTGCGGCTAGAGGATGGACTAGTTCAAATAACAAAGGACATGATTCACCGGGTAATTGGATACCCTGCAATTTCTAATAAAAGAACAATGAAATGTTTAAGCAAGGAGGAGATTCAGGAAAACACTCAGGTAGTATGGAATAAGCATGGAATGACAATCTCCACCATCATCAATCCGGAGATTGATTTTGCAGTGAGGGTAATTGCTCACAAATTCTACCAGTCTAGTCAGTTGGATAGCATCCCATGCATGGCAGTGGACCAGGCTTGGAAAATTATAAAGAAGGGACATACTTACGATCTCGTCGAGCTCCAACTGACTCAACTTATCGAGAACCTAACTTCAATATGGAAAGAAAAGAATTCTATGTGTAAGTTCGTTTGCCTACTTTTCTGTCTATGCTTTTATATTTAGAAGTGTTTTCCTACTGTTGGAGGATTAATTTAGGATAAGAAGAAACTAGTTGCAGTTCAAAACATTATGCCAAGCTTCTACATTCACAAGGAAGGATAGCCAAGTTGATGGCTAATGATGGTAAGATAAGGTCTCATCTACTCTCTATGCAAACAATGTTGACACCTCATCTGGAGACCATTCAAAGAGAGTTCGCAAAGGCTAAGGACTTAACACAAAAAGATCCTCATCTTTCTACAGTTGAGAGCCTAGTCAATCTAGCTGCCAAGCTCAAAGTGCAATCAGAGGTTCTGAAGTGGCAACATTAGGATGGGAATCTACATTGCATATGGTTATGATGCTTCATAAACCATTTCAAGAGAAATATTTCAAAATTCCTACTCCCGAAGAAATACTAAGTACTCTTGTAAATATAATTGTAATTTCATGACAAAGTGTTTTTGCTACTAATGTCAAAGGGGAGATTGTAGATCCCTATAGTTTTATTGTCTATTAGTGTCTTACACTTAGTCATTATCTAGGAAATGTTGGTCGGTCATCACTATGACCGATTCATCATGTATAGGTCGAGTCATGTAATGTATATTTATTGAGCAGTAGTCACTGTCGAGTAAACCAATGGTCACTAATTAGTTTTGTATTAGCCGAGTTAGTTTTTTTTCTGAGCTATGTAAAGTAGTTTATACCGAGCGATAGAGATATCAGCAAACATCGAGTACAATGAATGCTAAGTACCAGAGACATCAATTGCCAAGTTAACCAGAACTGACATATGAGTTTTGTATGGCACAATCATCAAGGTAAAACATTTTGGCCGACATTCATGTTTTGTATTTTGTTTGTTGAGGAAATCGCGGAGGTGATTACACTCCTATTTTATAATCATTGATCCCAATGCAATATTTGGAGCCAATCAAAATTAGGAAAGCTTAAGTGGAAAAAAGAGTAAATCTGAATTGTAGATCTTAAATCTTGAAGTTCAGTTGTCTATATAAGGAGAATATCTAAACACTAATGTGTGTGTGAGAGGATGCAAAGGGAATGAGAGGGATGAGCAGAAAATACATTCAAACAAGTGAAGCATTCTGATAGAGTTCAGTGACCAAGTGTCATAGAGTAAAGCAGTGAAGGACATAACAAAGATAAACTTGATATATAAGATCAAATCAAATACTAGAAGGAGAAGATCTGTAATCAGCATACAGTGCAGACCGAAGGATCGGGTACTGATCAATTCTAACAAGTGTTTCAGAGTAAATCTCTTAACAAAGTAGTTTTAACAGACCTTATGTAATCTCTTAACTGAGTGCTTACTTAGTTGTAAGTTTTAAATCTTTTTGCAAGGTAGATTGTATAAGTCTTTTAGCTCTTAACAAGACAGACCCCTCACAGGGTAGATCATATTTTGTGATTGAATTTGTAGCCCTAACAGGAAAACTTTATACTACAATAGTGAAGATTTGTGGGTGTCATCCCCACCCTAGTTTTACCTTTCAAGGGTTTCTGGGTAACCAAAGTTATTATTTTATGAGTACTTTCTTGAACGATGTTTAGTGTATTAGTTCCATTACATTAATGAAGTTTTGTTAATGCTATTAAAAGTTTTTCAGTAATGAAAAATAGATTAATAGGTGATATCTAATTCACCCCCCCTCTCAGTATCACTTTTCCCAACTATATTTCCAACATGTATATCAATGGTGGATCAATTCTCTTTTATCCTTCTTCATCTAGACAATCAACCCCTCAATTGTGAGACTTCTTTCTCACAGTAGCAAACCCTTTGGAAGTGAACCTTTCTTGTAATCCACCTTATTTGGTGTTTATATACTTGACAAGAATCTTGTTTTGGTTTTTCCACATAAATCTAGTGTTTCATGTGTTTATGGTTGGTGTGCTTTTCATGTTCATATATTTCAGTAATTAAAAGTTTAAAATAAGTTTGGTGGAATTGATTAAAAAGTATCTTAAGTTTATTGTGGACATTTGATTCACCCTCATCTTAGCTATCTTGCACATTCAATAATTGGTATCATAGATTTGGTTCCTTGGATAAAATATTAGCCTCTTAAGGAGATCCTGATGGAACACAAACTCACATTACCATACATTTGAAGGGTCTAACTATGCTTATTGTAAGGTGTATATGTATGGATTCTCGGTCTTTCTCAATGAAAAGACTTGAAATACTACAGAAAATCAGTATCTAAAACTAACAAATGGTCTAAATACTTTAGATGAAATTGAAGCTTATGAAGACAATGAAAAAGTAAGCTATGCAATTTTTAGTTCCTTATCAAAAGATAAATTGACAAAACTTATATCTTTGGAAACTGCTCATGATGTTTGGAAAATTTAAGAAGTTATTATAAAGGAAATGATATTGTCAAACAAGCTAAGATACAAAATTATAAAGCCAAGTATGAGAGCATGCAAATGGAAGAAGATAAAAATATAACCATTTACCTATAGAATATTGATGATGTGGTGAATGAGATCAGAAGTCTTGGTGCCAATCTAGAATAAAATGATGTTGTGAAAAAGGTATGTAGAACTCTTACCAAACCCTATAGTTCTAAAGTCTTTGTTATGCATGAATCATAGGATTTAAATAAGTATACCAAATAGAAAATGTATGGATCTTTACGTGATTTTGATATGAGACACTTTGGCACTACCAACATAGGGACAAAAACTGCATTTAAGAATACTAAACTAGTAAAGGATGAAGATTCAAAAGAAGTAAAAGATTTTGATGAGATCAATAAAAAATTTGTCAGAAGAATGAAGAAGGGAACCGAAAAATATAGAGGTAAGTTACCCTTTAAATGTTTCAACTATGAAAAGATAGGTCAGTATGCTTCTAGGTGTCTTAACATAATTGAAAATTGGAAGAATAAGGAGAGCTTAATAAGAAAGCCTATTATGTTAGTGAAGATGTTAGTATTTCTAATCATAAATCTAATTATGAAGAAGATGTTCTGTTGACTCAAAGTTCTCCAAGACTTGTCATGGTTCTACTTTTTTAATTTTGACCTTGAAAGTAGTCGTTTGTCTTTGAAAATCCCTCCCGCCTTTTAAATCCTTAAGCGCGTGTCTTTTGAAAAGTGACTAAGTCTAAGTTTTAATGAAGTTTATATTTTTCACTTAGTTTCTAACTCACTAGCCCCATAAGCTGTAAGTCACCAACTCATGCTCTCTTTTGTTAAGTCAGGTTAACCATCCTGAGTGGACGAGCAATTAAGTTTCCCATTATCATTATCTTACTGGCAGTTTAGAAGTTTAGAGGATAACCGCTGTGACCTCATGAGTGTCTAGTTCAAAGTCCTTTGTCGCTAGGTCGTAGACTATTTTAGAACCTTGTCACTAACCTTGGTGATGGTTTATGTTTTTCCTTCAGTCACCAGCTCACGGAGATCTATGATGGTTAGTGAAATCCTTGGCGACCTAGCAAGTGTTAAGTTTTGACGTTTCTTGCTAGCTCACAGTTTCTTCTCATGACCCAGATGTTTTCTTTGTGAATTAACGAGGTAATGCCAAGTGCCCATATTGTAGTATAAGGAAATGTTTCTAATCAACGGTGGTCGTTAACTCGCGGAGCATCAAAGAATAGTCCATAATCTCTCGGTGAGTTAATGAGCGAGTGCCACATGGCAGATGGTGGAGCCTAGTCGGAGATAAAGATAATATTAAAGATCTAATGGATTAAATTCAATTTGATGACAGACGCAATAACTTGATGGAGATTTTTAGGGAATTTATCCATTGCGGGATCATGCCTGGGTGATGTGTGGCAATTATTTATAAAAAGAAATGCTTTATTTGATTGCTAGCTCATGGAGGTTTTGGGCAGTTAAGGTTAATTATTGGCGAGCCCGCGAGTGAAGGAAAATGCTAAAAGGAAATGCTTTAGTCGCCAGCTCGTGAAAGTTCTCAACAGTGATAAAAAATGTTAGCGATTTGGCAAGAAGCTTTTGCAGTCAATAAAGTTTCTTTGGTCGCCAAGTTGTGAAGGTTTGTGGTGGTTAGTAATAAATGCTTGCGACCTAGTGAGTGTATGTTTTGAAATCCTAGTCACCAAATCATTTCGGTTTGGAAAGTTTATCAAAAGTATTCATGATTTGGTGAAGCACCTGCATAAAGTGTAAAAAGTATATCAATTCAACCAATTAGTGATTGACACGTAAAGATGTCCATTTGAAATGCATGGTTATGGTCTGAAACTGCAACAAAAAATAGAAGTTATTACAGTATACCAGCCTGGTTAAAATTTATGTAGCAGAGATCATTGTAAAGATTGCATAATCATGATTGCAGTCCTCTGAGGTGACGACATGAAAACATCTTGAGAAGCTATAAAAGAACATGTACTGTCAACTACCAAGTACCTTTCCCTTTGAGCTTTGCAGATTTCAAGTGTGTTGAGACTTCATTGCAGAGCTATTTTTGAGCTATTGTTGAGATTTTCTAAGTTGCGGGTTTTTGAAGAGCTTGAAAGATGATTCAGTCCACTGCTAGATCACTTACTAGGAAGGAGAAGGGTAGTAGGATTTCAGATGAATTCATTGAAATGATCCCTGGGTGCTCAAATTCAAATACGACCAATGAGTTTCAATGGAATGATGCATGGGGCTAGTGCAAGAGCATAGATACCCCTAGTATGGTTGGAGCTTCTCTCTTCCACTTCTTTTGCGAGAATAGAGTCAAGGAGGTCCCTATTTCTAATCCATGGGATCTAGGTTTAGGGAAGTTGATATGCCCAAACATCTACATGGATGTAGACTTGCTGAGGGAATTTTCTAGGAAGTATGATGATGTTACAGGAGTGATAAGGAAGAAATACATGTCTGAGATGGTGAGAATTTACCGTGCCAGTATTGTGGAGGCTTTTGATAGTATTGGTACAATGTGAACTAAGATAGAATTGGACAAAGAAAAGGAGTATTTTGAGAAGTTCCACAAGTTCATCAAGAAGAATGTCATGCCCAAGTTTCTTCCAAGAGAAAATGGAAGAAGGGTGATAATACCAGAGGAGTTGATGCCACCCTACAACTTGACCAAGTTCCACCACTTCTTCAAGTGCATTGTGTATGGATACTGCAAAGTATTAGGGATTGAGGCTGACAAAACAATCATTGTTTATTTGTTGCAAATGTCTATAGACATTCAAAATCCTCATGCAAACAAGGATTACAATTATGTCAAGTGGATATTCAATGAGATCCATGAGGGTTTGAAGAAAATTGTTGCTGCTAAGAAACCCTCTGAGATTAGGTTTAAGCATTATTCTTTGTTAATGCACCTAATTCTCTTCTACAATTATAAAGACATGCATGATGAGCTCGAGCTTTTCAGGTATGAGTTTGATTGTTTACAGCTTGTGCAAAGATGGACCTAGGTTTGGGATAGTTCCTCTCGTTTATCTAATTTTGGTTGTTTTCAAAATTGGATAGTGCAACCCTTGTATACTATTCTAGGAACACCAATTGAGAGACAAATAGTTGAAGCAAGAGAGTCCTTAGGCCCATGAAGTTCCTAGACAATTTTCCATTCATGCACAACTAGGGGGATTTTTTCTATTTTTATAATGTTACTATAATCAAATTTTATGGGTGTCCTCAGCTGCCTCACATTTTACCTAGGATAGTGCTACCAAGAATTGCTTGGTTAGAGTTTATTTGATATAGGGGAATTCTAGGGTACTCGGTAAATCTACATGGAGGTGTGTTGTTTTGGTTCTATGTTACTTGGTAGCAACTTTAACCAACGCTCTCAGTTATTGAAGGAAGCTCAGTCGCTGAAGGAACTCGGTGAAATCTCTGGCACTCGGTAAAACTTGTACTCGATGATGATTATGTTGCTCGGTGTTTCTTGGCATGGTTGGTTATTTCACTGGTGCTCAGTTGTTTCTCTGGCACTCAGTTGTTCTAGTTTATCGACTGGAGTTCTTGGAGATTTGGTTGGCTGACTTGGTGCATTTATTGTTGGTATCTTTTGTTGCATTCTCCTATGTAGGTCTTGAGGCTGACATTGAGAATTAAATGTTTGTAAGGCTATTTATGAGTCGACTATTGTTGCATTTAATATTTGTTTGTAATAGGAGCCGACTTAGCTTAGGAGTTAATTTTTTCTTCCAGCTGACTTGTGGCTGAAGATTAGTATTTAAGGAGTGTTTGGGTAGTTACAGTTTAGAAGAGGAAGTGAGTGGGAAGATAGAAGATTAGATCTAGATCCTTCAAGATCTTGAAGATCATATTGTTATCTGATATTTGGTAATAGCAGAGCTAGTGGTTTGCATGCTTGGGGACAAGGAGATTGCTTGGATGCTTGCGAGCTCAAGTTCAGATCTACCTTAGGGTTTCCATCAGTTGTTGATTTGTTTTAGAGCTAGACTAGCTAGAAGTTTGTAGAAATATTTTGATTGTATTTGGACCTAACCCAGAAGGCCTTACAGTTGGGCATGTTAATGAAAATTCAATTGAAAACATTGTCTTTTTGTGTTATTCTGCATTGTGGTGTTTGGTTGCTTGTTTGGACTGTCCTTAATTGGATCCTCATTACCTGTCCTGCATCATTATTTGGCAATTGACCTTAGCTTAGAAAGACCTCTTAGAGACACATAAGAAATGGAATTTCCTTCCTAGGTTATGGGGTGTGCACTATTTCCATATAGGGAAGAAGGCCCTAGATTAGATAAATGAATTTTTAAGATATTTTAGGATGCCTTGTGCCATTGCTAGATACTGTGATTCTGAGGGTTTCATTAGGAAGGCTTTGAATGAGATGATCCCCTTTTTTATAGAAAGTAAAGGATCATGAACCACTAGAGTATCAAGACCTGATTAGAAATATAGTCAGTGTAGATGAGATTGCAGAAAGGGAAAGGAAATGGCAAGATCTGATGAGGGTGGAGAAGGAATTGAGAGAAATGGATGGCACCTTTTCTTGATTCTTTCCTAATACTCCTTATTTGGACAAGTTTGACAAGATGATTAGTGCTTATAAGCAGCTGATGGCTCAAATGCAAAAGTAAGTGGTCATGTATGAGGCTTCAATAGAGATTTAATTTGATGATGAAGTTGATAGTAGAAAGGAGGAGGGGTCAGCTTCCCATGACCCAATTGCAGATGCAGAGAAAATAAGGGCAGCAAGAAAAGTGTTAAGAGTAGAACCAGTGCTCTAGTTCCAAGGCATGACCCTTATTTTGAAAGCATCGGGAAGTAGCTTGCTAACATTCCTTTTGAGGAAGAGAAAGTCTTAGAGACTGAGTTTCTAGTGTCTTTAAGACCGAATGAGAGGGTCCTAGAGTCTCAAGATTTTATGAAGGATGATCAGTTCATCAAAACTCTGGATTTCAAGACCTTATTGTATAAGCTGAAAGAAAAGGAACTCAGGTCTACCCTCACCTTTGATGGTGATGAAGAAGATAAAAAGGAGAAAATTATGAAGGCTATTCAATAATATGATCTGGAATCAGAACAAATCTCTGAGGATCAAGCTAGAGAGATGGTTAAAAGAAGTGGCATGCTACTACTTCCTGACTAGAATCTGTAGTCAACATTTTTTATTGATTAGATTAGGCATCAACAGGATCCACTGTTTAGGACTAAAGTGGAGATTAGAGACATTGTAAGAGGATCAAGTTTTGATCCAAAATCTAAAACATTTTCCTTGTGGCAGCTAGCACCTTCTATTCAAAATCCCCATGTGGTGAACATCCAACGGGATAGGAGAGCTGGCAGGATAATTTGGAATCTAGAAAATATAGGGGATATTGAGGTTGCATCTACCTTGCAAAAATTTTCTTTCCTTAATCTTTCTAAGACCGAGCATATTTCCAAGAGATATACGGAGACTTATCATCAGCTCACTGTAGTCGCTAAGAAATATGAGGTGATGGTAAAGTGTGCTCATACTTGGGAGAAATTAGACTTAGCAAAAGATAAGATCAAAGAGCTAAGCAGGTCAGCAAGCCAGAAGGAAATGAAGGATGCATCACTTGATGTACAGGTGGATCTTGGTATTGCTCCAGAAGTCTTGACATAGGCACAACCAATGTAGATAGACATGCTATAGGTATAGGATGTACCAAGTGACAAAAGGAATGAAATAGCACTTAATGCATTGATGGATATTTTGCATCATAGACTGCAGGTGATCAAAACAAAGTTTGATGTAGTACACAACTCATATATTACCTTGAAAAAATTGGAAAAGGATGTCATTGATGCACTTGCTACTTTAGAGCCTCTATTCACTATTTGGTCTGGTACAATTGATCTATTTGAAAAGATGGAGGCAGTGTAGCAGTATAGGCCTAATTTTCCTGAGACCATTACTGACACTAGAGAGATGATTGATGCTATCAATACATCTCTATCCTTTTTCAAAGGTAAGGCTAATTTGACAAAGATAAAACTAGGTTTGTTCACCTCAGACTACAGCCCCTTTGTGCCCTCCATTTTCAATGATGAAAGGAGTATAAAAGAAATCAGTACTTGGAGTGGAGAATTTGATGCTAAGATGGCGAAGACAAAGTCTTTTTTGGGTAAAGATGACACCTTGGACATGGTAGTTTTCAATGATGTACTTGATGCCATGTTTAAGGTGGAAAAAGGGTTTGTAAAGTACATAGCAAATGCAAAGGTTGTGGTAGACTCCAGGTGGGATAAGGTAATCAGGAAACTGAATGAGATTAAATCATTTGACTGACCTTCAGATGAAGAGGTGACAAAGTGGGATGTCAACCTGAAGAAGAAGAAAAGAAAGCTAATTGTTGATGACCCACCATTAGATCCAGAGGACTGAAAGACACATGGCACATGATCATTGAGAACGGGGAGGACAGTTACCTGAAAGAAGCTGAAGACTGTCTAGTACAATCATTTGAAGTTGTCTTGAACATTCCTAGACAAAGGCACCATGATGTTGACATACGAGGTTTTTGCAGGCATGATCAGACATAGTGGTTTTGGCATGCCTTTTTTATGAAAATGATGTTTTGTAACCATTTTTGTCTTATCCTAGCCATCTATAACTTGTTTTATCCCGACTCATAACAGTATTCCAAGATGGCTAGAGATACATATTTTTGCAAGTTGTAATTCTTGAGGGACCCTTATTTTTACATTTTGATACTTTTTGAAGAAAGGGGTAACATAATTCTAGTCTAGGACCCATTGTTATATTTTTTTGAATGTTTTGAGTTCTCCTAAGTGTATTGAAACTAAAGATATCAATGAAAAATGTCATTTTAAATCTGATTTTGGCACTTGATTGTCTTTTTTTACTTCTTTGATTCTTTATGAATTAGGACTGTAAGGAAGTTTAGATTCATCAATTTATAAGCTAGATTGAGAAATAGTTGGAGGTAATTTTCAAGGAAAGTATAAGTCCTGTAGGTTATTTATGAGGGTTTAGAGAGGGTTTACAAATTTGATGATCTTGTGCTAATTTGTTAGAAGTTTTATGTAAGGAATGGAACTTTTCAGAAGATTTGAAATTCATTTCCAGTAATATGTTCATGTGGATATACTTTTATCAGACTCTCTGCCCTAGGATATCAACACTGGTCATATTCTAGAGTTGTTCAAAACATTAAAATGAATCAAATATTTTATGCACAAATATTGTTCAAACGAATATTTAGAATCTGTGTAGAAGACACTAATCCACTGTATGATTTACTAGGATGGTAAATCAGAAAGGTACACCTGCCTAAGTTTGTGGAGCTCAAAGTGAAGGAGGATTTATCATCCTCATTAAGTTAGATCTTTTCCCTGATAGATTTAGAGATGGGCATTAGAGATTCATAGGCATGTTTTGTAAATATATTTGATCTACAGGAAATAGCTCCAACATGGTCAATGTTTATTTCTAGCAATTGAATAAGAATTTAGTCCTACTAATTCTGACAAGACTCAAGAAGTGAATATTAAGGTTGCAAACATAGTAATTTTCTATTTTACATGTTATAAGTGATAGAGATGAATGGCTTATTAATAATGGATTCTTTAATCGTGTGACTATTGATAAAAGTAAGTTTGTAAAAATTAGAAAGTATGATGGAGGTGTAGTTAGATTTTGGGGTGATCAAGCAACTAGGATAGTTTGAATTGGTTCTACTAGTTTTGATGGCAAGCATAACACTGACAATGTATACTATGTGAAAGGCTTGAATTACAATCTCTTTAGTGTTGGATAGATGTGTAAAAATGGATATAGCCTTTTTTTCAAGGAAGACGGATTCAAGATAAGAAATAAATCTAGAAAATATGATTTCTACTAGAAAAAAAGAGGAGGAAATATATATCAGTTGAAGATTCTTAGTGGATATTGCTTAATGTCTTAGATCAATGAGAGAGTGATATAGAATTGAAGGATGTGTCATCAATTTTGACAACCTAATAAAGATTAGTTTAATACAATTTGTGAGATAATTTCCAAATCTTACAAGGCCTACCAACAATGTTTACAGAGAATGTAAAGTTGGGAAATAGACAAAGAGAACTTTTAGATGTAAGGAACAATTAACTACTAAAATATTGGAGTTTTTGTACATAGATGTGTGTGTTTCTACCAGAATAAGGATTCAAGAAGGTGACAAGTACTTTATGCTTTTAATTGATGATTAATCCAGAATGACATGGTTTACTTTCTTAAGAGAAAATTTAGAAGATTTAGAGAATTTTAAGATATTCAAGGCTATGATTGAAACTAAAGTAGATAGAAGAATAAAATGCATAAGATCTGACAAAGGAGGTGAATTTAATTTTGAATAATTTAAAAACATTTAGGAGAATCATGGGATTTGATGACATTTGTCTACTCCAAGAATACCACAAGAGAATGGTGTAGTTGAATGAATAAATATAACACTTCAATACATTGCTAGAACAATGATAAATGAAGCCAAACTATCAAAAATTTTCTCAAAAGAGGCAATATTTCCTATAGTATACACACTAAACAAAGTTCAAATCAAGAAGAATATTGAAGACATTTTATAAGGTATGTTATGGAACAACCCCTTCTATGAAGTATTTCAAAGTATTTGTAAGAAAATGTTAGATCATAAGAGATGAAAAAAACCTTAGAAAGTTTGATATAGAGTTGATGAAGGCATATTCCTTGGGTATTCCACTAAAAGAAAATCTTACAAATGCTACAAGAGGCTAAGAAGAATAGTTGAAAGTAAAAATGTGAAATTTGATGAAGACATTCCAAAGAACATGGAAATAGAAATTGGATATGAATTAGATGAATCAAATGGAAAATAAGAAGAAGAAATGACTAAAGGAAATATAGAATATAATGATATTGTTGAGGTTTCTCCAGTATATTATCCTAAGACCCCAAAATATGTGTAGGGGAATCAATCACAAAATTATAGTATAGGAGATAAGAACATTTGTGTTATTACAATAAGTAAATCTATTGAGGAATAGGTCAATCTATGATAAATCTCAAAAATTGAATCAAAGACAGTAAAAGAGGCAAGAAGTGATTATAATTGGATGAAAGTTATGCAAGAAGAAATAGATCAAATTATGAAGAATCGAACTTGGGATTTGGTCCCAAGACTAATAGAGAAAGATGTAATTGGAACAAAATGGTTATTCTAGAACAAGTTGGATGAAGATAGATACATAGTGACGAACAAGGTTAAACTTGTATATAAATGATATACACAAGTGGAAGGAATTGAATTTGAGGAGACTTATTATTCTATAGAAAGAATGGAGGCAATCAAAATGTTTTTGACTTTTATAGCACATAAGGACTTCAAGGTATATAAGATGGATGTGAAATTTGTATTTTTTAATGGAGAACTAGAGGAAGAGGTATACATATAAAAAATAGAAGTCTTCAAGTGATCAAATAATTAATACATGTTCAATAAGTTGAAGAAGGAATTATATGGGTTGAAGAAAGCTCCCAAATCTTGGTATGAAAGGGTTGATCATAGGTATTTGTTGAAGCAAGGATTTATAAAAGATATGGCTAGTAGTAACCTATACTTTAAGGTTGAATCAAATGATATTCTAGTTGTAGTTGTGTATGTGGATGATATAATCTTTGGAGGGAATGATGGTATGCGTGATAAATTTGTTGATGAAATACAAAAAGAGTTTGAAATGTCCATGATTGGGGAAATGAATATATTTTTGGGGTTACAAGTTAATCATAAAGTTGGAAGTATCTTTATTTCACAATCAAAATATGTCAAAGAGATGTTAAGGAAGTTTGGAATGGAAGACGCTAAATTAGTATGCACTCCTATTCTTACAAGCTATAAAATCAATAAGGATGTTAAATCTCCCTAGGTTGATGAGAGAAAACTTAGGTCAATGATTGATAGATTGTTATATTTGACTACTACTAGACCAGATATCATGCATGTTGTTTATCTTGTAGCTATATTTTAGCAAGATCCTAGATAAACTCGTGTTTGTGTTGTAAAACAAATTTTCAGATACATGAAAGCAACAAAATACTTTGGTCTATGATATCCCCAAAATTTATACTTCACTTTGACATCTTACACTGATGTTGATTAGGTTGGATATGTGAATGAAAGGAAGAGTACAATTGGAGGTGCATTTTTCCTTGGACCTAGGTTGGTTGCTTGGTCAAGTAAGAAATAGGACTCAATTTCTCTATCTATTACTAAAGTAAACTATATTGTTGTTGTGTCATATTGCACATAGATACTTTAGATGAAAAAAACTTTGAAAGATATTAGAATATTTTTTTATGATCACATTTCTATCTTATGTGACAATACCAATTTCATAAACATTTCAAAGAATCTAGTACTTCATTCAAGAAAAAAACATAATTTTAATTTTGTTCCACTTTCTAAGGGAAAAAGTTTTAAAGAATGAGGTAAATCTTGAGTATGCACCAACAAAAGAAAAAATTGTTGGTATTTCCACAAAGGCACTCTCTAAAGGTACTTTTGAATATCTCTGGGAAAAGATACAGTTGATTTCCCCTCCTTATCAAAACTAAATACATATGGTTTTGCATTAGTCTAGTCAACTTCAGGCATATCCTCAATCTAGGCTAATGATTGTGGTTTCCTCTTAGGGGGAGCTAATCTCCTTTGTGAGTTGAATTGCATATCTCAGGGGGAATTGAGCATAATGAGTAGTTGATCTCCATATTTGGCCTTTTCCATTAATGTAAAAGAGGGAGAGTGAACATGTATTTGAAATATGTCCCAAAGGGAAGATTAAGATTTTGTTGTTGATGTGTTTCCATCGATGACAAAGGGGAGATTGTTGTAGTATTGAGTAGAATGAGTGAGTTTGGATAAGTAGTGATTTAGTATGGTTGTCATTGATGTCAACACACTATTGTATTAATGTCAACATACTTTTTATGTTGTGGTGCTGAGGATTTTTCTCTGCATATTCTTTATGTTCTGAATTTGTTGGTGAGATTTTGATATGTTGTTGAGTACGGTTTGGATTTGTTGGATTCAATATTTTTTGGTTCAGAGAACAGTGCAATGAAATTAGCATTTGTCTATATATGACTATGACTAACACTATTCTATCTATGAAATGTGTGCTTCACATTTCTCCGTGTAATGGGTTTTGATGGTGCAATTTTGGAAATAATCTATAGATATCCATAGCTTCATTCAATTTAGTTTGCACAAGATTTTTGGCTTTGAAGATGTGATTTCAAAGATCAATGGTGTTTATACTCTTGGTTTAGTTGACCTCGGGTGTTTACACTTCAATTACTTGTCTCAATATATGCAATAAGATATGTAATGTGTATGATGTTATTTTTGGCCCTAGTTAAGGTGTGTTGTGGTATACTTCTCATTCATCCCCACTGTGGGAATTTTTAGTGTCGACCTAATTCAAATTTTGTTCAATCTTTGTCTAGTTGACGGTGGAAGATTTTGTAAAAGAAAATTTTGTATAAGTAATGGATGGATCATTTGGAGATGTGTGTGGAATATGTGTGTATTTGTGTGAATGTTGTACAATTATATGTATGTGTGATGAGGATGTATGAAAGAGGACTTGTCCCCCTGATTGCATAAGTTAAGTGTGAAGTGTGGTGCAGATCAATGTGAACTTTAATATGTTATCTACTAGAAGCAGTGAACCAAAGGTTACTATGAATATTTTAGTTGTGTTGTGGTTGTATATCAGTGGTGGATCTATTCTCTCTTATCCTTCTTCAAATGGGTAGTGATCCCTCAAATAGTGAGCCTTATTTCTTTTTGCAATGAACCTTTCCTATAATCCACCTTAACTAGTGTTAATATACTTGAGAATAAATTTTTTATGGTTTTTCCCTTAACAAGGTTTTCCGCGTAAATTTTTTATTTCATATGTTTATGGTTGATGTTCTTTTCATATTCATATGTTTCAATAATTAAAATTTTAAATTAATTTTGGTGGAACTAATTAAAATTTATTTTAAGGTTGGTACTATAAAGAGTATGTCCTTTGACTACAATTTTACCCTTGTCAATAAGATATGTTATTAAATTTTAGTGTCAATTAAAATTATTAGTCTTGTGTCCTTTATGCCCATGGTATTCAAAAAAGTGATCATCATTCGACCACTATGAGGGTTTGACTTGTAGATTGTATTTCCTTAGTTTTGGTTGTGTTATGAGGTCATTTTCAATGAGTTCTTTCAAAGTTGACACAAGTGATTATCCCAATGGCATAATTTTTTGTTGATAAAAACTTTTTTGATTCTCTTTTTCCTTATCCAAGGATGGTCCTTTAATATTGTATGTGCTGTAAAGATTTAGTTATATTTGCATCAACAACTCCATCATTGACCACATTATTTTTTCTAGTCCAAAATGGTAGCTTATTGTGGTCATTTGAGCTTGATCTTGTCTTATAGTCTTTGTCATTATTTATCTTGATAGGTCTATAGCCAATTAAGGTTTGTAAATTTCAGAATCCCATCTCTATTGCTTCCTCAAAGTTGTCCAAACATTTAAAATAAAGTTCTTTTTCCATTTCCTTAGTCAAATTGTGACAAAATAGGTCAACCAAATATTTTTCAACAATGTCATGTGGTGCCTTTTCGGTCAAATCTCTCCATCTTTGTAAAAATGACCCAAAGGGTTCTCCTTGTTTTTGTTTGGTGTTGAATAATAAACTTGTTAGTCAATTCTTGAAATAGTTTAATTGTATGAGGTATTCTTGAAAACCATTCCATGGCACTTCCTCCAATACTGTGCAAGAATATTCTTATAAGATATATTTCCTCATGTGTGAATTCCAAAGTAGTAACACAAAACTCTCTCAAATGATCTTCAGGATCTCCTTTTCCTTTATATTTGTCAAGTTTTGGTATCTCCAAATTACTAGGAAATGGTGTAATTAGTATATTTGGATCAAAAGGATAGGGAAAAATATCCTCAAAATAAATCTTGTAGTATGATGTCTTAGTATTCTTGAGAGTGTTGAATTCTTGTCTTAGGGCTCTAAGCTCATCAAAAATAGGATCATTCGTAGTTATTTTCTTTGTTGTCCTTTTGGAGCTATTATGGTTTGATTTAGATGAAAAGGTCTATAATCCTTCACTTTATCATCATTGTGTGCCTTGGTATGTTTAGGTCCACTAGATCCAACATTTTCATCCTCTATAAGTAAATATGTGTCAAAATCTACATGTATTTTGATTCCTTCATTTTCTGTGGCTTTGAAATAATGTTTGGGATCTTGTTTGACAACTTCCTTGAACCTATCAACATGGATTTATTCCTCTACATGTTCTTGGATTATCTCTTCATTATCACTCTCATGTTTTTGTTCTTCTAAGTCATTAATACTAATATGTTCCTCCTAATCAAGGGGTTCATATGTTTTTTTTTCTTCGTGTTCCCTTTCTTTTCTTACTTGAGATCTAGTACTAGGAGGCATGAGATAGTTCTAAATTTTGACCTAAGATGAAATGATATGATAATGGTGTGATACTAAAATATTATGATGAAATGAAAAATTTAGGAATGAAGACAAATAGGATATGAATAGGCTATGATACTAGACTTCAAATGATAGGTCTAAAACTAAATGATAAACTTGATATGATGAAGTTCTATCTGAAGTAACTCAAGGCAACTCTAGGTCTGAAAGTAATTATGTAAATAAGTCTCTACTTGTGTTATGATGAATAAAAAAAGGACAATGACCAAGAGAGGATATGCTAAAGTAGGAGATGATAAAATCCTAGGAAGTTACCCTACCCTAAGATGTTGATGTGTTCCCTAACTCAAGGATGATGAACCTCAAGTGATAAAGGGTATATGCTAGACGAATTTTAAGTCAAGACCAAGGGAAGTAACCTAAATCAAAACTAAGGATTTTTTTACCAATGATGGATATGCAAATGTGTAAATTCACAAGAATGGCCTATAAATGCAAGGACTAAAGAGTGAAACCCCAGAAGATCAGAACTAAAAAATGATGCCTAGATAGACTGAGATGACTATATTTTGGTTTCCCTATTTCAAAAGTGCAAGAACATAAATAAAAAATATAGGTTCTAGTATCACGTGCATAGAAATGACAATCAAAAGTGCAAGTCTAGTAATTAGTGATATTTTCTCTTGTTTTGATAGTTTGATCAAGTTTGCTTGTTATTTGTGACAAATTATGATAAGAAAACACTCAACCACAAGAGAATAATGATTGAATGTTAATAGAAAGTAAAATACAACACAATGTGTATGTTCCAAGGATCCTCAAAGCCCAATTTCTATGGGTCTATCAAAATTCAAAGATAATTCAAACAAAGCCTATTCTATCTAAGTTTATTGGATTACAATGTGACATGAATTGGGCCCATGTACATGAAACTTGTGTTTCAAGCTTGATGTTTAATCTAACTCAAAAGCTTAATCCTTGTGAGGGGTATATTGCAATACCATTATGTGAAGATAATGATAACTATGGTACCCCAATTCAGGTGGCAACTACCCTCTCCCTAAAAAGCTATAAATAGTTGATGCAAAGCCAAGGATAGTTCACCCTTACCCAAGGAAACACAAATGGTCAGTAACTTCAAGGTACAAAGAAATCCCTTTACACCAAAACCAGAATACCAAGGCAATAAAGGGGACTTCTAATGTAATGCATTTAGTGATATTTGGGGGCTTGATATCTAGTTGATCGTTAGATCTCCTCACCCTTAAAGTGGGTGCTACCCCAACTGCAAGAAAGTCTAATATAGCGCACACAAGTGTAGGTACATGAGGATTTGATGCAATAAATAAACAACACAAAGCATATGGATTTTACCCTAGTCAAATTTAAACAGAAGACCAAATTAAAAGCACTACTATGGGTTGCTCCCTTGGTGTTGAGTACCTCTTTTCACAACCCAGGTAATCCCTCTAAAAAGGAAAAGAAGATAGAATGATTTCTCTTACACCCAAGATCCATTGGAAGGAAAGGGGGGAGGATATTTTGTTCCACCTTGGGATCTATTAACAAAAAGTATGTAAGAACATCAAGAACACCCAACGCTTTGGTTCTTTTTAAGTGCCAAACCAAATGTGATTTAATAAAAAAATATATAGGGTCCATTTACCATTTAGAAAAGAAAATGTGAATTATTTATGAAAAACCAAACCAAATCTACATCCATAAATCATTAGTAGTTTTATTCCAAGTCTTCGAAACACAAGAGCAAGTTGTGCCGCTTGTTAGTCCATTGGGGTTAATCAAAAACTAAAACCAAACTAAAAAAAACCACTTTTTAAATGAAAAGTGCAAACACAGAAACCAAGTGCACAAGAATAGTGACTCACCAGAAAATAATAACCAATAAGAATACATAATTCAAAAGTGCAAAAATATTAATCAAATGCACAACTTTAAGAATCAAAACTATAGGTTCCCTAACCATAAGCACACGAACTCAAAAAATGAAGAAACATGAGAACATAAGATACAAACAACAAGCATGTAAGTCACTATGAAATCCTAAAGATCTAAAAGCATAGGAAGAAGCATCAAAATCACAAGAACTTGAATCATAGGCTTAGGAATCCAAAAATATAGAAAATAAGGTTTTAAAAGGTATAAACAAATTCAAACACACAAGATTGTGTGACTCCAATATTTTCAAACCTTCAAATGATAAGCATAAACCCTATCAAGCAAAAAAAATAGTAAAAAGAACTAAGGTCCCACCAGGCGTGTCAAAATGACAATGATGGAATTAGAAAACCTAAATTATAAACCCTAGACAAGCTTAGCCATAATCAAAAGATTCATAAAAATATCTAGATTTCATATAAATAGAGCTCTTCCTCAAGAAATATAAAACATAAAACAACATAAACAAATAAAACATATGCATTCAAAAGATTCTTATCTCCATTGTTTTCCTATCTACCAAGATCTCGCATTCAAATCTTTAGTGCTCTCATATTTTTAGCATTGCACAAGAGGCTATGGAGAATGGAAATGAATGTTTGATGAGGATGATCAATATATAGATGGCTCTCAAAGGATTTGATATGAAAAAACTCTCAAAATAGTGTGAAGACATTCAATCTTCAAAGAAGGGACCCCCAAAAGCGAGAGGGAAAAGGGCTTTCATAGATGTCCTCATAAAAGAAACCAGGTCGTGGGAAAGATGTGGGACAAAAGAATTAAATGGAGAGATAAGTGCCACTTGTTCCATGATTGTGTTTAATCTTTGTAAGTGACTTTAAATGGTGGGTATTGAAAGAGGGGAAATTTATGGATTTATGGAAGGCATTTTATTATTGAATGGAGAAATGGGAGATCAAAAAAGGAATAGTGAATTTATTTTTAATCATGGGATAGATAAGAGATTAAAAAAGGTTTGACGAATCATTTAAATAAATTGGTACATTTATTTAAATAATACAGGAAAAAGTTATTGAATTAATCAAATAAATAGAAATATCTATTTAATTAATAGAAGAATTTAGGATAATTATGAGAACATTTTCAAGTCTCTAAAGGTGACTTTTTTGTGTGTGCTTTTGCCCATGGTTATATGAGTTAATATCCTAGGGTTTGGGGGCTTGTCCCCATGAATTTGGTGATGTACTCTCTCTTTGCAATCTCTCTCTCTCTCTCTCTCTCTCTCTCTCTCTCTCTCTCTCTCTCTCTCTCTCTCTCTCTCTCTCTCTCTCTCTCACACACACACACACACACACACACACACACACACATTTATTGTAAGTAACCGTGTAGGCTCTTACCCCACCTTAAGTGGTGGATATAAATGTAGCATCACAAATTGCATCCCTATGAAATTGCTTTCTCACCTAGGCCTCACTTTAGCATTCCTAGCCTCCTATGCCCAATCATCCTTGATTTTGTTCAATTTGGTAAAAATTATAGCTTCTTTGGATTCCAGATCTCTAGTCCTAATTTCGGCCATTGTTGGGAGGATTACATCATCCACAACATATAAATCATTTCAACTCTCGGATCTAGCCTCTGCTACATAAAAGTGCGCTTTGATTTCTATTTCAATTCATTTCAATTTCAAGGTTAATTCCTAAACTAGAGTTTGACATAGGGAAAACCATTTCAACCCAATATTTTCTCTTTTCTATGTGTAGAGGACAGGTGACGAACACACATGTTTAGGATCATATCAAGCATTAGAAGACCTATAGAACCTCATTTCACATATCCAAAAATGGTATGACTATATCAATCTAATTGACTGAGTTTTAGGACTAACTGAATCCCTCTAATTCTTCTCCATAGTTTGACCATAGGTTCCTATTAGTTCATATTTTCCAGATCTACTACTAGAATCCACATGCCTATTTTTTGTTCTACTGCCTACGTTAAAAATCATCATTTTGTCATACTTTGTCCAAGGTCTTGCATTCCTCTTCATAATTACATAAGCATTTTTAACTCATCATGAGGGACTATTAAATCCATTTTGTGCCCAACATCTTGAGGCAATTGGATCACTCCCATCTCAAGGTAGTTAAAGAAAAAATAAATCTAGCTTCCTAGTTTTCTCATACATGCTAGCAACTTCTATTTCCCCACATTACACAATCTTACTTTTTTATATCCCACGGGTTTATGTGCAAACTTAAACTAGTAATTAATTTTTCTTTGTAAGCATTATGAATGATTATGCAATAGCCACATTATGGTTGTGCAAGCAAAGAGTATTTCATGAGCCTGAAAGGGTTCTATCATGTTAATGTTATGTTGACTTGTGAATTGTAATAGTGGAAAAGTACAAATTGAGATCTTTGTCTTTTTTAAATTCTTTATACTTGTTTTGTTAAATTTTGAACATGGTTTGGTTTCCTTGGCTGCTATTAAGCTTAAAAAATTCATGCAAATCATTAAAAGAAATTATTCTCAAGTGTGAAATTAAAATGTTAGAATTTGTAAATTTTTAACAATTAATAAACATTGTGAAAACTGGCTTTGTTTTGGAATGTGTAGTGGTACATAAGTGACTTTTTATATTGTTTGGTCTAAAACATCTTGTAGTATTCTTTGTATTTTAATTTTAAGAGGAAAGTTACTTGAGCAATTACAAAATTGTAGGGATAGGAACTCATGTAAGTTCCTTAAGACATTAAGATAAGGAGAACTACATGAGACTTTGATCTCATTTGAAATAATGTAGGTTGTTCTTGGAAAAAGGATGCTCCTACAATCAAAGTTAGTAGGGGAGGATTTAGGGAATAGCCTCAATATTTAGGGTGGTTTTTTAATTTGACAAGCCCTCCCTTTTTGGTATGTGTCAAATTTAGGCTTATATTATATCAGATGGTTACAACTCACTTTTCAACTAATGTTCCCATTATCTATGTTTGAACCAATAAAAGACAATATATCATCATCAATGTTATCTACTCCAAGGTTTGGTGTATTTGAGTTTTCAAATTTATTCGATCTTGGATGAACTTTCAAAATCACCTTCTTCATGGTTTGTCTCTAAGATAAATGTACAATAATGCTTTTACACTTGAACTAAAACCAAAGTTTTTGCATTGAATGTTATGGCATGGTGTCTTAGATCAACGATAAGTATGGAAAGATATAGATTACCCTAAAAACATTAGTAAGGTCTATCCTTACAAGATTAAGGGTGTGATAAGCTTGGAGATGGCTATGTATGAGTTAAGGAAACCTACTAGGTTTATATTTGATTATGATATTGTATTAAGCTATTATGTTTTGATAGGATTACTTATGACTTCATTTGTCAATATAGATAATTAATGACAAGTATAGTCAATATGGTATGGTACTTTGTGTCTATATATATTTGGTGAATGATTGCATGCTAAGTTTTATTTGGCAATAAACAAAATGATGCCATTAAAAGTATAATGTTTTATGAGATTAATATTGTGGATATGTCTAATAAATATTGTGCCTCCAAGAGCATTGAATGTCTTGAATGGCTTTTAAGGATTACTTATGAATGTGTATTTATTTATGTTGATGTGTTTGGATGGAGGTCAATTAATGGGTGTTCAATATGTCACTTGTGTGTCATTAATTTTGATTCCAAGACCTATATGACCATGTCTTTGGGTTATTGGATTTCTCTGTGTGGTATTGTAATTGGATTAACTAGTGTAAAGTGCAATCCATTAGGATAGTATGTTTTATATTATTTTTCATGTATTCTTAATGTTAATATCTTGAAACAAGATCAATACAAGAGCTGACTTTTTGGCATCGCAACTAGGGCAAAGAAATGGGCTCTATAAGTACATGAGTAAATGATAAATGTTCTTTTAGCATAAACTGGACTACATATATTTTAAGGTGATCACTGAAATAAGAAAACCATTAATCCACTTATAGATAAGCTTATCATTGTTTTAGGATGACAAGAGTCAAGAAACGGACTCTATCAAAAGAAGTATACAATATAGCATGCAAATGATAAATGTCATAAACCATCCAACTTCAAAAATTTTGGATAGGTTTTTACCAATGGCATGCAAGTTATGGATGTCAAGATCTACCCATCTCAACTACTCAATAATAGCATTGGTGCATCAAATATAATGTGTTCACTTCCAATGTTGTGCCTTCCTAAAGTATGATTCTCAAAGTTTTTATTATTAAAATCAATCTAGGTGATTGAAAATATAGGCGTTGGTGTTAGGTGGTGTAGAGGCATAAAACAGTTTGACATGCTTATCCAACCATAAGATGACTCAAATGCTTATTGGGCATATGGAAATCTTATTAATGAATTTAAATATTGAGTATTATAGCATTCATGGCTTTGCTACTAATGACACAAGTAGTATGCGATTGCCTCATCATCATAATTAGCAATAAACTAAAAGAATGATATACATCGTATATATGTGATGTACATCTATAGGAAAATTGGTGTAAGTGTTGTATGAATGAACTAGCCACATTGTATATATGTGTTGTATATATGAGTTAATCGCTATTGTTAATGTGATATACATATAAGATGGTTCCTATGTGAGTTTGTATATTGATGTTGATGTTCAACTAACATTTGGCTAGAATGCATTGGGTATCATACTATGAATGTGGATTGAATTGGGAAAAAAGAATCTTATCACAATTGTGTGGATGAACTTTTACCTTTGATTCCTAGAAATAGATACATAGGTAAGGCCATCACAAATGAGTTTTTCCTCTTTAGTGCAAGACATAGAGCTACTACACTACTATGTTTGTATAAGGTTATAAAACTATTTCTTTTAAATTGAATAGAAATTGATTGGTCAAATAAGATGTAACTAAAGGTGGAAGGTGATTTGAAAAATATGTCAAATAAGATGTAACTTTAGATCGAATAAAGTGACTAAAAGATAGTAGTGATGGTGATTATTACAAGGTATGAGTAATGTTTTTGGAGAATTTTCAAGTTTCTTTCATAATCTAGTAATAGTGCAGGTGAATATTGATAGTCTATTTATTTCATGGTGGATGGCTCCCTATTATGTGGGAAGATGAATATTGATGACCTACTTACTTGACGGTGGATGGCTCCCTATTATGTGGGAAGAAGTTATGCACTACAAATGTTCAATATGAAAGCAACTGATTCACAAGATACGGTTTGAAGGACTTGTCAACCATTTTGCTACAAATGAGACTTCAACTTTGATTGGGTAAAGAGACCAGAGACCACAACAGATAGATATGGGAGAAAACATGAATAAACTTGCATGATTTGTTAGTTGATAGGGGACAACATTCAAAATAATGGGTTTTATCAGCTCTTACTAGGGGTCCTTGGTGTGAGGCCCACCTTCGGCCCACATAGTGATCCTGATTTATAGATTTAGCCTTTTTTTTATTATGTTTTTTTTGGAGATACTTGGACTCAGTCGACTACTGTTATATTATGATGGACTCATTAGACTATTTATTTTGTTGACTCTGTATATGGAATCCATGATGAGTGGATTTGGATTTGATCATGTTAGATTATATTATTATATGATGTTATGTGAACCTAATGACTAGATTATGGATGATCTTGATTTCATTTGAATTACGCTATTGAATTTGCAAATTGAATTATGCAGATTAAATTATGAATTATATATGCAATTGAATGATTAAATTTAAGATTGTTATATCATATATGATTATTGTATTGGTTTTCTTCCTTGAATTACTGATGCTGCATTGAGGTATTGCAGGTGGAAGGACCATGGAAACACATTCGAGGAAATCACATTGAATGTAGGGCAACCAGTTAAACCAAGGCCCCATCTAAAAAGAGACCTGAGGCCTCGTTGTTAAGTATTTTTATTTGTAACAGTAATCTGGAATGTATGTGTGTATTAATGTTATGTGTTGTGACAATTGGACATACCTTGCGTGAAATGTTATTTCATGAAGTGTCGCTTGACACTAGTGTTAAATGTTATCAAGGTATGTCGTGTGGTTGTGTGAGAGCACATTCTAGGAGTTCTAGGGGAAATCCTAAGCACACCTTTTTGCCATAGGAACTCATAATGTAGTTCCCATTCCCCATTCTCGTTCATATTCTTAGACATGAGTTTTAGAGGGTTTAAGGTGGCCTTAGGGGGTGGTTTTATGCTTTATTAGCTAACCCATTCCATGTACCCATGGGTTAGGGGTATTTTCATGATGTGAGAAGCCCAAAATTGACTTTTTGACCTCTCCAAAATTGCATGTTCAATCTTGAACGAAATTGCAACTTGCATCATGGACCCAGAGTACTTGATAGGACCATCTTTATGAGGTTGTGCGGGTAGGTTTAGAGGCCCTTTTTAGAGGAATTTTGGGGAAGGATGGGGTTGTTCACCCATTCTCTATCTTTAGAGAGTTCCAAAAAGTTAGAGGAGGAAAAAGCTTGGAGATTTGGATAAGGGCTCAACACTCCTACATCTTGCATTTGGACTTGAGGTTGGATATGCTCTCACTCATGTTGTAGTAGATGTATGAGATGTGCTTTCTTTGGCTGTCCATGGTTGGTCATGGAGGAGCTTTGTTTTTGCTTTTTTTGTTGTGTTTTAGCTCCCCATGGTTGGTCATGGTGAGAGCAAGAATGTAATGTGTTTTTTTATGTAAATTGGATTTGGGTTGTTTACTCTTGGATTCACTCACCCTTGGGAGGGAAGAGAAATCAAGAGGGGGTGTGGGAAATGGAGGCAACTCCATGTGTAGAGTCTCCTCCATGTGTGGGGAAGGATGAAGCTTGGGTGAGTGATTTTCCCCAAGTAACCTTGCAGATAGCCCATGAGGCATTGGGGTTATAAGGAGGGAAGATTGGCCATGTGAGCCTTGTTATGATAATGTGCTTATTTGGGTCCATGTGTGGCCTTGTTTTGATATTGAGCATATTTGGGTCCATGTGTGGCCTTGTTTTCATGCAATGGTTATCTCCATGGGTTGTCCACCCACACCCCACAAAAGGAGTTCATGGAATTCCTTAGTTATACCCTTGAGGAAATTTTTGGTTCTTGCAATTGTATGTTTCTTGTGAGTGTTTGTATATGAGTGAATGTATCCTATTTGATGTGGTTTCCCCAAGCTCGGGGGTGGCCTCATGAGAGGCCTAGGATGGGAGGTGAGCTCCCATGGTCTTTCCCTTGCCTTGTATATATTTGCAGATTTGTGGAAGCTCAAAGAGGAGCTATCATGGAGGTTTTCATCTTTTGGGTGGTTGTGAGAAGACAACCCGTTCATTCCTTTGTGAAATCTCTCTTTGTATTTAGACATATATTGATGTAAAAGAGATTGTAATGCTTTTTACATGGAGCTATTGTGAAGATGATATAGATGAGAGACTGTTATTTAATTGATCTTCCATTGAGTGGCATTAGTGATTTGCAATGCTTTATTGTAACTATGAAGAAGTAACTATATTTGATGTAATTGTGTATGTATTGAATTGGATTCCTTAATGTTTACGATGAATTCTTGCATATGTTATAAAAGATCTCTCTCTCTCTTTATAGTTGAAAATACTCTCTCTTTGCAAATGAGTTATCAAAATTGATAGATTAAATATTGTAACAATTTCATTATGATTCCATATTTGGGTTGATATAAGAATATCGTAGTATCATATAAGATGATTTAATTGTCATGATCAATTTTTTCTTATTCCTTGAAAAAAAAGAAAGATAGTATATGATGTGTTCTTGATTATTCCAAAGAGAAGAAAGTAAACAATTCAATGTAGATAACTTATGGAGTTTTATTGCAAGCATTTGAATACAGTATTGCAAACAAAAAAAAAAGAAATTATTACCTCTCTTTACCTCTTCAAATTCGAAGTTGATAACTTGCATCTCTTATTGTTGTAAAAACAATAGAATTTAGTTATGTAACTTGAGCAAATTCCTATCTCTATATTTCATTTAATAGAGGATTGATTACTTCAATATGATAGATTAGTATATCACCATAGACATGCAATCTAGAAAACAAAATAATAATACATGTAGAAAATAAACCAATAAGATGTATGAAGAAATAAAATTTGGTAGCAAACTAAGTCTTTGAAAACAAAATATAAATTAAGTCATTGGCAAAGAAAAAAAAATAAAGACCTACAGATTTTTGGAAAATGTATGGGAAATATTTCTCATACATTTTCAATATCACAGTCAATTTAATATTATATTCTTGCCACCTCTTAATGTAATAAACTAATAAAAAATAAACTTTTCACTATCCCCCCTTACTTCTTTATTAACTTTCCCTTTATCTAGGCGTATGAGGTGGGATGGCTAGACTTTGTATTAAATGCAAACATTTTCATTGGATGAGACAGTGTCCTTGTATGACACATCATCCACCCTTTTCACTTTATGTCTTACCTTTTTGTCTTCAAAAAAACCCACGCAGGTCTTTTTGTTTTAAATTCAAATTTTCGTTGAAGTACATCTTTATGCCATGGAAAGGAAGTGGGACCCACCTCCCACTACCTTTTCATGACTCCCTTTTCCCCAAGCTAATATGATGCAGGTTTATGGATTGGATATTAAATTTTGTTTGTTCAAACACTTTTTCATCCTCCCCTATGCATACCCCAATGTCATAAGTGGTTGGGTGATGTGTGTAGGTTGACTTGATGGGTTTTTACGTAGCTTAGAGTAGGGCTGCCTTAGTAGGTTTGATTTGATAGATAGTAAGGCTAGTTTTCCAGGTAGCCTAGGTTGATTAATTTAATGAGTATGTTTAGTAGTGTAGATTAGATAGTTAATGTAGAATAAGTTAGTTTAGGATGTTGTTTAATTGAGTTAACTTGATATTAAGTCATGTTAATAACATTAGTTAGATTTTATTGAGCATTGTATTAATATTTGTTTTGCTTTATATTTGTTTTCATGTCATTTAATTTTATGACATATATATGATGTTAATTAATGCATTATAGTACATTAATTAATTAATAATTATATTAATTAATTAATATATTATAATTATTATTTAATTACATATATATAATTTAGTTATAAATCTTGTATAAATATCGTTAAATAATGTTTCCTTTAATTTAATCAATTAGTTAAAAAGGGCATCGAATTAATTTATACTTTTATTGAAACGAATATAGGTGTAGTTATCAAATTTTATCATCAATATTTTCCTAAATTGACAATCCAATGTTACTAAACAAATTGGCCTTGTTATTTACTAATGTGGAAAATGCTTAACTTGTTTTTAGAATAACGTTAACCATAAACATTCAATTCCTGTTAGATAACCTTTAAGCTTTTTAGATCGATAATCGACGATATCGATCAAGAAGATGATCAACGATCTTCTTCGATTATATTGATATCATCTAGCATCCTATGGAAACAACGTTGTTGAGGTTGATCACCTGAATCTTTTGTGACCTCGTCGTTGAATCCTCTTTCCGCATCTCAAACGTGGAACTTATTCACTTTTTTTAAAAAAAATTGTTGGTTGTGTTTTGACCCGAACTTTTGGGCATCACACTCGGGTTGACATCTCCATGGACATGTGTATTGGGACTCTCTCACCAGGTGATGACACTTCTTTTGTTGTTGTAAGTACATTTCAAGAAAAAATTAGTTTTCTTTATTATAAAAAGACTAGTGATGCAAGAAAAATTATTAATTTAATTTATATAGAAGTTGACATGTAAATTGATTGCCAACATTTCAATTAGGATGTGAAATTCCTTAAACACTTTTGTTAAATAGTATTGAAGAAAGTCAATAGACAATTACAGTCCAATCCATATCATCACTCAAATAGATGGAAAAATAGCAAATTACAATACAATCCAGTGAAAGTTCCCTGACTCGCTGCGAGTTAGGCGCGTCACCAAGTAGAGTCATTCTCAAAGGGTCGGGAAGGCGCTAACTTGGGACTCGTCGAGTCAACGAGTCAAGTGGCTGATTCACCAAGTTTGAGCCTCCTAATTTGGTCGTGTAGTAGCCCAAGTTAGAAATGGTTGATGATATGAAAGTTGAGCTAGAGGACCATCGAGTGTCCTAGAGCAAAAAGGGTTGCACCATCATGACAGATGGTTGGACGGATAGGAGTAATAGGACACTCCTACATTTTATTGTTTCCTGCAAAGGTGATTGATCATTCTACTTCCTTAAATGCATTTAATAATTTAAATTTTGATTTATCGATTGATTAATGATTATTGATAATTATTCAGCTTTATTTTCAAGATCCACCATGTTTTTGAAGTCCATTGATGCTTCCTCACAAGTGAAAAATGTCACATACTTATGTAAGGCTATTGAAGAAGTCATACATGAGGTGGGAGAAGAAAATGCGATGCAGGTGGTGACGGATAATGCAACAAGTTATGTTGTTGCAAGTAAACTTTTAAGTTCTGATGGATAGACCCGAAAATTTATTTAAAATTTTTTTATCACATCTAATTAATTTAAAATTGTTGCAGGTAAACTTTTGATGGAGAGGCACCCAAAATTGTTTTGGCCTCCATCTGTGGCCCATTGTCTTGACCTCATGTTGGAGAATATTGGTAAACTTGAATGGGTGAAAGAATGCATTGATAGGACCAAAAACATCTGCAATCATGCATTGGTCCTTAGCATTATGAGACAATACACAAGGCAAAAGGAGTTGGCTCATCCTAGTATTACAAGATTCGCCTCAAATTTTATCACACTATTCCTTGATGAAAAATCAAAGGCAACTTTGAGGCGCATGTTTGTTGGTGAGAAGTGGACTTCGTCCTCCTATGCTACAACCAGTGTAGGGATGGATGTGGTAGATTGCATTTTTTATGAGGCAAGTCTTTGGACCCCTTGTGCAGAGATTGTGCAGGTAAATTTACTACATTTTAATATTTAGTATTTACTTTTTTATAATTTTATATGCATATTTTTGTTTTCTTTGCAACTTTGCAATTTTGCTTATGTTCATGCACAGTTGTGACTTAATTAGTTTTGTTTAACAATATTTGCATGTCATTGAGCCCCTAGTAGTTCTCCTACGAGTTGTTGATGGGGAGAAACTCTCTATGGGCTACATATATGAGGGCATAAATAGAGCTAAGAAGGCCATTAGATCTATATATGGAGGAATTAAGAATAAGTATGGCCCCATTTGGGAGATAATTGATAGGAGATGGCATAACCAACTTCACAGGTCCATCCATGTAACAACTTATTTCTTCAATTCGGCATTGCATTTCTGCAATGATTTCAAGGCAAATGAGGAGGTTCTTAGTGGCCTATATACAATGGTACAAAAGATGTCTACTAATACCACAGCTACACTGCACAAGATGGATGCATTTGATAATGCAACAAGGGCAATTCTTGCTAGCAAAATGTGCAAAGATGCTCGAACAGAAATGCAACTAGGTAGAAATATATGTTAAGATTCTCAGGTTTATGCACTTTGATTTTATAATATAGCCTTAAACTTGGAAATGAGATTGAATTTTTTTTCTTTTCCTTATTTTAGATAGATTGTGGCAAATGTTTAAGCCTATAGCCCCACACCTTCAAAAATTTGTCATCTGCATATTGAGCCAGTATGTTCGAGCACATCCACTCAAAGAGGCATAATAGATCTATAGAAAGGTTGAGTGACCTAGTCTTTGTTCATTACAATGTTCGTCTTAGAACCAAATAAATTTTGGACAGTGACACCTATCCAATCACGCTAGAAGATGTTAATCCAAAGTCTAAGTGGCTCACTGAGTCTACTAGTTCTGTCTTCGTTGATGAGGACCTTGAGTGGGTTGACCAAGCAAATCAAGACACTCAGGCAGAGCTGACATTGATTAGATTGGCACCTCACAGGCACAAACTATGGCTACTCAATCATCTAGGACCTACCTTAGATGCCTTTATAAGAAGGATACAGGTCACTCTGAGGCTGAGCCAGAGCCATAGACTTGTTTTTGTTTATACATATGTTTGGGAATATTTGATTTCATGGATTTTATATACATTTGAAAATATTTATAATTCTATATATCTATGTTTGCTATTTCCTTCAACTACAATTTACGTTTGTACTTAGTGCTGGATATATGTTTATGTATGTGATCAAATTAGCTTATATTTGATGATGTTATGTCTTTAAGCTTTATTCAATAATGGGTGCATGAAACAAGCTTTAAATCGTTAAAAATCTCTAAATTTCAAGGGTTTTTTCATTTTGCCGAGTCATTGTAAAGTCACAAGTCGAATCATTCTCGCCAACTCTGAGTCTAGGAACTTTGAATCTAGCACATCAACCTCAAATGGATGTGCAAACAAAAGTGATAACAGTAGCCATGAAAAATTGTTGTGGACTATTCAAGACAGGAAACTGTCCTTGCCTTATGCTCAATTAGGCTATAATTCAAGTGTGAATATGTCCCCACTAGCCAAAACCCATTCATATAATTTATGGAGGCAGTCCAAACAGAGTTACAGACTTAATTGGCTTGCCAAGGGACTCTCACACAAAGCAGAGATGCAGAAGAATATAATCTTAGCAGATCCAAACACAAAACAAGCCTTAAAAGAATACAATTAGAAATATAACCAGCACACTGAACTCCTTAGGAGGGAAATGGTTTTCCAAGATGAGCAAGTCTTAGTATGCTTGCAAAAGAAGCAGTTCCCGAAAGGTACCTAGACATTGAAAAATATGAAGTCTGTACAGAGTTTGGGGAAAGTTGAATGACAATGCATGTCATAAATCTGCCCAAGGAGTTGAGAATTAGTCACACCTTCAATGTTTCAAATCTTTAGTCCCATAACAGTTGCCTTGAGTAATTTAAAAGTCAACATGAAAGAACTACAACAGAGGGTTGTTGACACAAAGCTCCACTACTACATGATCAGAAAAAATCAAGTCTGTTCGATTAAGGAAAGAGAACTGCCAAAGAATGTTAACACTTGGGTTACAGAGAAGGAATTAATGAAACATGGTAGGTCAGTGATTACTCAGAAGTTTGAGCCTGGCAATCCAACAATATTCAAGCACGAGAAGATCATGCCACAGCAAATAATGCCAGTATGACATACAACTCCTATTTCATATCCAGCTACTGTAAACATCATTTAGTAGTGGTTGCAATTATATCTGTAATCAGAATATAAGGACTATAAAAGTCCAACTGAGATGATCAACGGAGGTTTTATTTGGTAGGAAAAGAAGAGGATCATGAAGAATGTTGTCGAATGCAATTCCCATCCCTCTGACCTTTAGAGCTAGTTAGGACAATATTCAAGGAGAAAACATGGAAAAGCAGTTTTTTATAATCTAGGAATATCTCAAAACATATTCCAGGATACAGGCGAACTTATGCTAACACTAACCGTTAACTAATAGGAATGCAAACGAAAGACATATTTCCTTGTTTGGGTTACTTTCAAATGTGTGCAAATTCAGAATAAATCATTGGAAAATGTATTTTCATACTCAATATTTCTCTTGAATATAATTCTAAAAATATAGGCAAATTTATTGGAACACTAATTAACAGTATATATAAATGCAGCATGAATATATTGACAAAGGCAAATCTATGGAAATATGGCAATCAGCCACGTTGCCTTTGATGGGAAAATTTTCAAATGTGTGCAAGAGTACAACATTGACAATAGCATTTTAATAATTAAAAGATTTGTCTCCAAGATAATTCAATAGACAATGGAATGGAATATTTATAGGAACACTGATTAATACGAATATGAATACAAGCAATATTTACAAAGGAAAATTTATGGTAATATTCACTCATGCAAATATGAGTAAGTCATATTCCTTTTGATGAGTTTAATTTCAAACATGTGAACAAACAAATAGAACTAGAAAAGATACAGCAAGATTGTGAATAACCATGTATAAGAGGGCACTCTTCCAGGTACCATCTCTCCACAAGATCACACATTCAAATGTTACATTTGCTTTATTTATTGAAGAAGCACAGATCCATGGCACCTCATCTACTAGTTATATAAAACTTTAGAAGACAATTACTTGGTTTAATCACACCAGCAAACATTAAAATTCTCAATGCTAAAGTTTTCCCTAATTTGGCTTGTTCAAAAATGCTACTTGCTTCGCTTACTAAAAAGCATGAACTCTCTAAAATAATGGTGGCAATTGAAGAAATGCGCAAAAACACTTTTCAATTATCAAGATGATATTATTTATTTCCTTCTACGTTCTAAAATAGTGCTTAAAAGAACAAGCTGTTCTTTATCCTTATATTGTAACCCTCAAAATTAAAATCTTGTAATCCTGGCATCTCATGAGTTACGAGCAAGAACTTAAATCAGTTTATTCCATAGATTAAGATTGGAAACTAGAAAGGCAAAGGGGTGAAGTTGGAACATATTTTTGTAGACAATCAACGAGTGTTTGATTTCCATCAAACATAAATGTCCTAAAACGAAGGGGGGAAAAGGGCTTAATGAGAAACTGATTGCTTGGTCATTTGCCTAGATATTAAAAGAATACAATCCTTTTTCTTGATAATATTCATAAATCCAATCCTTTATAATTTGAATTTCAGCTTTCCGCTGCTCTACAAGCCAAACCGGATCATCTTCTCTTGCCTGACGCAAATCCAAGTGATGGGCACCTGTCAAAAAGAAAACAAATTTAAAAACCTTTCTGACAAAAGAAAACTTGATACAATGATTATTTGTTTGAAGCAGCATATGCATGTCTAGGACGAATGGAGTACCTTTCTCTGTTACAAGTGCAACAATGCTGCCTGAAATATTCCTTAAAACACTGGAACAAAAATCAAGGATCGATAAGATCTTTTCAGATAAACAACATTATGAAATGGTAGAAACATTCTTGGAAATTAGAAGGATTGAAAACTGTATAGCTTACCCCCCACCACTCCAAGGATCCCAAAGACCATTTGAGAAAATGATATTGCTGCCATAGTTTTTCAAGACAGTGCCTATACTCTACAGGTAAAAAAGAGATACAAATAAGAGTGAGAATAAATTTATATTCACAAATGATTGTATATATACATTTTTACATGTTTGTGAAAACAAAAATTCAGGAATTGGTACTGGAATTTTTGCAAGTGAGAGGATCATAAATAGGTTTGGCTAAGGTCAAGAAATGGCAGAAACTTCAGATATACTTTAATTGGAAATTTCAATCCAAAAGAAAAGAACATTCAAATGTAAAAGCTTCATCTGTCTTTCCCCGATAATGAAAGACAACTGCAGCACGCATATTTGTCATTTGTAAATGTATGCAATTAAAATTCGAAAGGTGAAATAAGAGTTAAAACATAAATTACATCCTAATTCCAAATTCAATGAAAACCTCAGATTGAGTGCACAAAATCATTTGCTCAAAACTTTGACAATATGTGGATGCTCAACTCAGTAACATAACACTGAAGACTTTTGAATAATATAAATGACAGTAATTTTGCATGAAGATTCATGACTAAAATAATGAGTGATGAGGAATTTATACATTTTTGAAAGATCAAATGAATGGTAAAGATTCAATAAAAAAATTAAGAGTTAACATAACTGATTGTGGAGTTAGCTCAAAGAGGTGGATGAGCAAACTAGAATTAGTAAGAGAAATTGCCATTTTGAACTCAAGAGAGGATAATTACGGATTTATTAATGCATTAAATGGATGATTAGATGAGGAAGCTGCTAGTTCGATGGAGTTAACTAATGAGGGAATAATTATATCATATTAATTAATTAAATAATAATTATTTAATTCTAAGTTACCGATTCGGGTGCGGATGCGAGATCCGGATGCATGGATGAGTGAAATTTCTTTTTAGGGGATGCGGATGCGTGTGTGTGTATATATATATATATATATATTATTAAGGATAGTACATAAAAGCTGAGTACATCAAAATCTGAGAATGCTGTATCTGAACGATCACAAAGTTATTGTTATCACAGAGATACTACTACCATTAGACAAGTCCATATTTACATTGTCTAATGGTAGTATAAAGGAAACAAGCTCCATGTAATAGCTCACTGGAATCCGAATAATATATTAAAAAAAAGATTAATGGTTATTAAGCAAATGTTTTTTGTTTAGGAGCAAAAAAAAAAAGATTAAAAATGTTATCAAGCACATGTTTTAATGTGGTTTAATTGTTTTTTAATCAAAAAAAAGTGTCAGTTTTGATGTTGGGCCCGCGGATGCTTGTGGAAGCTCACGGGTGCCCTGTGGATGCACGCAGGAAGCACATCTTGGGTACCCGGATGCTCTGTGGATGCGTAAGAGAGCATCCACAAAGCATTTGGGTGCTCAGGATGCACTTCCTGCACACATCCACAAGGCACCAGAATCCGCATCCGCATCAAAACGCATCCGCTTCTGAATCCAGGCCAGGATGCTGAGAATCGGTAACTAGGAATTAATTAAATGATTCATAATCAACAACAATGATAATTAATAATGAGATAATAATGTGACTGATTTATGACAAAAATGGTAATAATGGTTAATTAACATAATCACTAGGAGACGGGGGTACTTGGAGATGCCTGTTTTAATATAATTTAATAATTTCCTGAAGATAACATGACATAGAACTTTGACAACAAGAATAGTAAGAGTGAAATCGATTTCTCTTTAGACCGTTACAATGACAGGAAATCAGTTATACAACTGTTCATGTCCTCAAAGAGTCTACACAGTTAATAAATCTGAACCCTGATCACTATAACTTTGCATGGATTTTTGTCTCGTCAAAATTATCAGCATGAAACATTATGCAGGCTTATTTTATTTATTTGCCTTCCTTTTTTGCCTATTAACACATTTTGACCTAAGTTTTTTGGGGAGATGTCATTTTTTGGTCAGGAGACTTTGAAAACAGAAAGAGACAGCAGCCAAAAGAACCCTCTGTGTTGGGAAGTTTCTGGAGATGTATCCAGTACTGGAGACGTGTCTCTATCTCTGATATGCATTTCAGGAGGTGAGAGACAGGTCTCTGGGTAACCATGTTAATTAATAATAATAGGATGATAATGTGGATGATTAATCATAATTAGAGGAATTATTTTGATGTCTATAGTAAACTCAAATGTGACACTACAATTATCAGATACTTTCTTCAAACATTACCAAAATGGTTCATTATTAACTAAAAATATTGTTACATTGTATGCAATGGTAACAATTTTGCACCCTTCCTACATCATCCATGGCACCATTACAATGCAAATAACCTAATAACATTTAATGATAAAAAACTAACAGTGGTTCTCTAGATTTATTGTCAACTGCTTTCAACATGTCAAGCATGTATTAGTTTCAGTAATTTGCAATTTACAACATTGTAAAATGTTGATGTTTTGTAGCTTCAGTCGGATAAACACTATGAGTCAATACTAGTGAAGATATGTATATATATATTTAGTATATATGAGATGTATATATATACTTATATAAATATTATTATTATGTAAATATTAGAGAAATTAATATAATACTCAAGAGATATTATATATATATATATATATATATATATATATATATATATAATCATACTTGTCGTTAGATTAATTACATAATAATGAATAGACATGTCCCATGAAGGGACATGTCTCTTCTTGGCTCATTCTCAATATAAATGCAAGAGATTGTTGCATTTGGAAAACACATACAATCATAAGGAGTGCTACTACATTTGCAATGATCCTAAAAACTTAACATAAAAACTCATCTATTTTCTTGATGCCCATCAAGAATGTATCACATTGTTATTCTCCAAAGTCAAAATTAGAAAAAGCAATGCATCGCATTCTTAATATCCAAATGGAAAATGAACAAACAAAATACCATAGTCACTAGGAGGTAGGGGTACTTGGAGACGCTGAAGACTGGTACTGGTACCAATACGGCTTGTTTTCAAAAAACAGGTTACGGAAACTTGGAGATGCCAAAGGCTGTTAGTGGTATTGGTATAACGAATTTTCAAAAATGCCATTTTTTTATATTAATAACTTCAAGAAAATATCATGACATAGAACTTTGAAAACAAGAATAGTAAATCAGTCATACAAGAACAGTAAATAGTAAAGGCAGTTTCTTTCTAGACCAATATAATGACAGAAAATCAGTCATAAGACCATTTATGTCCCTCTCAAGAAGTTTACATTGTCAATAGATCCCATCAATATAACTTCGCATGGATTATTGTATCATCCAAAATATCAACATGAAACATTATGCAAACTTGTTTTATTTACGTACTTTCCTTTCTTGCCTTTTAGCTCGTTTTTCCCGAAGTTTTTTGGCAAGAGACATTCATTTCTGGTCAGGAGACTTCAAAGACAGCAGGAGAAAGCAACCAAAAGAACCTTGTGTGTCGTGAAGTTTCTTGGTACATCTCCGATACAGGAGAAATGTCTTTGTCTCATGGGGTGGGAGACGGGTCTCTGGGTTACCATGCAAAATACCCTCCTCAAAGACATGGTGGATGATACAAGAAACATAACAAAATACATCTACAACCACCATTACGTGCTTAATCTGATGATCACGCCAATGGTTAGGAGCTTGTGTGACTAGGTGTCATGCGATTTGCCACTAATTTTATCTCTTTGCGAAGTATTGCGGCCTCACAATCATCTCTTAAGAAGATGCTTATGAGCGCCAAGTAGGTTGACTCTCTTTATTCAAAGAAGGTTGTTTGGGAATGGGTATTCATCACCATTTCTTTTGATTCTTTTGTGAAAAAATAGACAAGATCCTCAAAGTAACATCCGAAATTATCAACTTTTTTGTCAAAGTTTTTGTTATTTAGTTTACATTTTTTTTTGTCTTCCAAAGTCAGTTTTTTATTTAATATATTGTTTTCTTTTAAGTGTTAGAACCTTTGGTGAGGGTCCTATATTTTGTAGCTAGGGAGAAAAATCCCATGGATTTTTTTTTATGTGGCCATTTGGCACTTTAGTGCAAGGAGATGGAACAAACAATCAATTTTGCAGCCAAGTAAAAAAAAATTGTTGAATAAGCATTTGTTTAAAATTTTCAAATTTTTATTTATCTTTTATCAAACGAAGTTACTTACAAAGTTACCAATGTTATCCTTGTAGATTTGAAGTGGGAAAATTATGGTACAAAACACTCAATCTTCAAGATCTCTCCAATGTCTCCATCCATATTTTGTGCTATCCCTATAGTGCTTCTCGGTATGAACGTGATTTGGAGCAAATTGAAGCCATTCACACCAGACTTGAAAGTGCCTAAATGACCTCATTTTTGTGGGGTATATTATTCATCTACATATTAAAAAGGTAGAGGGGAGGGATGCTGTCATGCCCCCCTTTCGAAATAGGAGTAAATAATAAAATAAAAATTAAATTAAAAAAATACAAGAATAAAATTAAAAAATAATTAGAAATTTATTAAGTTAAACAAATAGTCAAAAGGCATGAATGGAAAAGTCGTGTCTCCCTCAAACATGAGGCATAAAAGGGAGAGAATAGAACTTCATTTGAGGGGGAAATGGAGGGAGGAAGGAGGAGGGAGCATAAGAATTAAGGAAGAATTAAGGGAAGAGGGAATTAAAAGGGAACAAAATAAGGAAGTGACTCTTTTAAAAGGTGAAGGGTTGTGACCCTTTCGAAGGGTGGTAATTGTGAAAGGGTCTGACCATTGAAAAGGGCAGACATGGTGAAGAGGTGTGACCCTTCCTCGCAAGTGATATAAAGAGGAAGAAGGATTAAATGGAATGGAGGAAAGGGAGTAGAGGAGATCTAGAGCAGATTTAGAGCAGAGGCATAAGGCAGGATCTGAAATAAGGATCGAGAAGGAAAGAAGAAAATAATGTTTACCCGCTGGGGTAAACTTAGTATTGCACAGACATCGTACAGGAAATATAATAAACACAGAATATATCAGAGAATAATAAATACTTTCATTAATCATTCCAGACTGGCAAGTACATTTATATCATAATGATTATACAATCATATCTCCCATGTCCAACCTCCGAGAGAGTATATAAAGTACCCGAAGGGTCACGACCGAAGCATCGTGACGTAACTGTCTAACCTCTCGGTCACTAACGACCGAGAGTAACATAATACTTTACTAACATAATAACCCGTACATACAATTATCCCGACAACATCATCCCCCCCCAAAAAACAAGTCGTCTCCGACGACTTACAACAACAGGGAGATGAAATACACCACATAGAAGAAGAAAATCACTGAGAAGGGGCAGAGGGGCATCCCTGAAAAAGCTGAAGTGCCGCCCTCCCCAGCAATGCTGCGTCCAGTAGGTCTTTTCCGTCACATCCCATTCCTCTCGTGCCTGCACCAAACTTGTCTCCAAAACATACTGTTCAGCTATAGCTTCCGCTAACACCATACTGTCTCCCTAGCCAATCTAACCTTGATAGCCACCCGCGCCAACTTCTCTACTTCCAACTCCTGGGTACGCTGAGCCAAGTGTTGCTCTACTGCCTCCAACTAGGTGGTCAGCTCCTCCCGAGCTCTCGATGCATCCACCAAGACAGTCTCACGTCCAGCCAACACCTACTCCAAGTGCCTCAAAGCGTAGTACCCCTCTTGAAAGACTTGCTCCAGTGCTCTCTTCACCTCCGGCATGCAGACACTCCATGCCTGTAGCAGCTCCGATCTCATCAACAGGTCACACTCTCCAAGGGTTGATAACTGAACCGACTGGGGGTCTAGGGGGCAACGCCCCCAGCGGGGTCGAGGGGCAGCGCCCCCGCGGGGTCCTGGGGCAGAGCCCCAGGCGCGCTCCCTGTCGCGGTACAGGGCGGGGTCGAGGGGCAGCGCCCCCGCCGCCAAGACCAATTTAGCACCTACAAAGTCTATGAAACACACCATTTTTGTGATTTTCTTCTAATCCCATGCTCTTTTTTGCAAACCGCTTATGTTTCCCTTACCACCTACTCATGCTCGTCCCTTCGGTACCATTCATTCTTCATTTTGAACTATTTTTATTTGTCGTCGTTTTTTTTTTGTTTTTTTTTTTTTTTGAATCTTCCAATAGAAGCTGCCATACGCTTATCCTACACTCGTCCCGCTTACTGTACAGAAATCTTAATGAAACTATATGGCATCCTCGTCTTTATCTGCCACCGTACGGTCACCCAAACACACCATATGGACTATGCACTATGTGCTCTCTTTTGTTTTCCTGTGCAGCTGGCCGTACAACCGTACGGACTTGCTTCCTTCCCCTGTCACTCACGTATAGCAACAATACCGTGCGGCAATATTAACAGTCACCCGGCACCGTACGATACTGGTCCAAAGTCATCCGCGTGCTCAATTCCTGCCGGTGTACGGCTCTGCTTTATATTTCATGTCCTTTCCGTACAGTATGCTCCCTAACCTTCCTGCACGAGCCATACGGCCACAAACTCATAAACAAGGAAACTCATGCTTTTCTTCCACCTGTACGGCAATGTACGGAATTTGAAACCCGCAGCAAGGTGGCCGTACGGTCTAGTTGAATGCCTTCATTTATTGCCGTACGGTCACAATTTCCGACCCTCTACAATGTTCGGTCGTACCTCCTTTGCTATGTACGGTCACAGGTTTATGTCTCCGGCTTCAATTGCAAAAAAAGCCGTACAGTCTTTTAAAAATCCATTGGTACATGTACCGTACGGTGCCAACATGCATGACGTACGGTCCCGTACGGACATGTTATTTTTTATTTTTATTTTTTTTTCATTTTTTTTTTTCTACTTTTTCAGTTTTTTCAATTTTTTTTTTCGCTTTTTCGAATTTTTTTTTTTTTCCCTCCGCCGTACGGTCATGCATAGCCATACGGGTGTTTTTCAATTTCTTGTCCGAAGGCTTCTCTGGTCGCCCGTACGAATGGCTCTCGGGTCGCTTGCATGACCGCTCGAGTCATTTTCCATCCTCTCGGTTGCTCTGTCCTTCCTCTCTGGTCCATCCTCTCCAGGGAAGGTTTCAATTTGGTCCTGTTGATGGCGTCATGTATCCATTCATCGAGAGTCCATAACTTGACAGCCCTATCGTGAGCAACTTTCGGAAATGTTCCTTGCTTAATCTCATTGTGCAACCGTTCCCTCAAGCTTTCCTTGTGGCCAAGTCCATTTTCAATGGCCATCCAAAGGCTTGGAACCATAAATTCTACAGGGACCACGGCCTCTTGCCCGTACATAAGAAAGAGAATCAAGATTTTGAAGACTGCGGTCCTCCACACAGGATTCCAGTTGTCTCCCATAACGATGGGTTTCAGATTTCTCTCATCCCCAAGATTTATTTTTTCCAACTTTGCTTCTTTGTGCCAGATGGGTTCCTCCTTCCAAAACTCCTGGGCAAGGCTTTCTTTCCTTTCGACTTCCCCTTCTCGGTATGCTGTATATTCCGGAGGGAACTCACTCTCGGCTTCCTCAATCTTCAATATGTTGCAGGACGGCGGAAATAATTCATAATCACCCATTTGCCAGTGGAATAGACCGTCCATCGAATCTGTATCATCCTCCACTTTCAGTATCCCTTCGGCATTAGGTTCCATGTTTCCTTCCTCTCCGCCCATCCCGTCGTCTGACTCTAAATCGGATGCCATTTCCTCCCCAACCATCTGCGTGTTGAGGTCCACTACAAACTTCCTTCCCCCCTTTTCAAATGCGAGGGTGTTTTTCTTCCAATTATGATCGGCTCGGGCCGTCACCAACCACCCTCTACCCAGGATGGCATCATACCCCTTCTGCTTAAGAGGGATTACAACAAAATCTAAGGTGAAAGGCTGGGTTCCAATAGTCACCTGCTGCGCCATCAGTGTACCGAGAGGCTTAATACCGTGCTGGTCGGCTCCCAATAAATTGAAAGTTGGTGGCCACAGCGTCGGTTTCCCCAAACTTTTCCAAGTTTCTTCCGGGAGGAAATTGACGCCCGACCCACCGTCGACAATTGTGTTCGTGAGGATGGTACCCAAAATACCCATCTCCACCACTGCGGGATTCCGCCCATTATTTATTGATAGCGTCATGGGGTCGGCTGCAGAGCCACTCGTGATCTCCGTTCGTTCAACCGTGCTTGCTGGAATGTTTTGCCCAAGGAATAGAGCCGTTTTGAGATGCGGCATCGTTTCCAATAGGTCCTTGACCTTTACTGGTACCTCCAATTGCATTATCTGCCTTAAAATATTTTGTTCGGCCATTGCTCGAGTAGAAATGCCGACATCTGTGGAGTCCCTTCGGTCCTCCATACCCTTCGCGATCGCAACCTTCGCCTCGAGCATCCTTTGTTTCTCTGTCGGAGGGTGAGGATATGTGGCCTTCTTCATTTGCCTGCGTGTGATTGCGAGGACCTTCTCCTTGCCCCCTCGTTCCATGTCTAGGATGTTGCAGCTAGGCTTCGGACAATTAGCATCCTCATGGTTCCCCGGTCCGCACCACCGACATAGTTTTAGTGGAGCGGTAGCCTCATTCTGACAGTCACGGGCATAATGTCCCCATTGGTTACAACTCTTGCACTGTATCATGGGCCTCCCCTTCGCATCATACTGGACCCGCGGCTTGTTCTCATCATTGCCTCGGCCTCCCCGTCGGTTGTTTCCATACCCGCCGGATGATGGAGCATTTTGTTGTCCGCCAGTACCAGACGTGGAAGGTTGCTCCTGTGCATAGAGTACTTGTTGATTTCTCGCCCTCAGGTTGTAGGGACATTCTTTAGTGGAATGTCCTGCGATTTGGCAGATATCGCAAAAAGCCTTCTTCGGACAAGAACCTTTTGTGTGGCCTGCTTCCTTGCAGTCCGTGCACCACACCGTATCTTCTCCTGTCTTATTGGTACTTCCCTTGGCGGCCTTGAGTTCTTTCATCATTTTTTCAAGGTCTTTTTGCAACGCGAGCACTTTCTTGCTCGACCCATCCTCACTGCTTTCAGTCTCCGAGTCATCATCAGAAGATGACCTCATCTTCTTGGAGGTCTTACACTCACTCTCTAAATCCATTGCTCGGTTGTATGCATTACTGTACGAAGTAGGTGGAACTATCTTCATTTTCTTTCGTAGGGAGGTTTTGAGTCCCTCCACGAACCATCTCTTTATCAATTCATCCGCTGGGGCCGACTCCATTTTTCCAATGAGTTCTTTGAGTCGTCGGCCGTACGCACGGACAGACTCATTCTTGGCTTGCTTCGTGTTGTAGATCTCCGCCAATATTTCATTATCATCCCGTAACAATTGGAACTCTGTCTGGAAGGCCTTTTTGACATCATCCCATGTCGTGAGCCTTGTCTTGTCAACGTCTGAGTACCAATCAATGGCACCCTCTCGCAGTGTTGCAGGGAACTGACGGATCCATTCGTTCTCGTCAGTTACCCCGTGTGCATTCCATATCGTTTCACACGTTCGACAGTGCCGAACTGGATCCTCCTTGGATTGCCCCGTAAATTTTGGTAACTTCTGCTTATTCACTGCCATGGTTGGCCGCGGTGGAGGCGGTGCACCGATACCACTCGTGCCCACACCTCCCTGAGTGCTGTGGGTAGTCTGGACTTGTGGTACTTGTCCTTGCGGTAGTTGCTGGGCTGGTGGTACTTGCCCTTCTCCTGGCACCGTACCGTGTGGAGTTCTCGGTTCCAACGGAGGGTCTGCTGGTGTGCTCGTGCCACCCTCTGCAGTATCACCCTCTCCGCCGGTTTGGTTCTCCGCGCTTGGTGTACGGAGACCCACCTCAAACCGTACTCTCTCCTCTTGGAGAAAGGCTCTTCTCGCCCGTGTCTCCTCAAGTAACTCTTCCCGACTCCGCACTCTCCGTTCCGGAGAAGTGAACTCTTCTTCGGCTTCTGCACCCTCCGTACCACTTCCGAGGTCCCCTTCGGGCAACCCTCTGGCAAGCTGGTCTTTGGCAAGTTGCCTGAGCCTACACCGACGTTCACGTTGCTACGCGGATATCAAAGCCTTCTGTGCGGCTTCCCCTTCGTCATCTATCACTTTCTTATTTCGATCTTTATTTAAATTATTGGGCATCAAGACAAACTATACACATTGCTCAATCAAAAAGAACACTTATTTTTTATTAATTCATGTTGCTTTACAACATTCTCAATTGAACTACAATGGAATTTTTGTGTTCCGTTCCCCTTTGTTTCAAACTTCAACAACTTTACTGTTTGTCATTTCCTTCCTCCCGACGGCGACGAAGATGCTCTCGGGCGTGGAATGCACGGAGGATCTCCTAGCGGCGGTCCTCACGGTCAATTTCCTCTTGCCGAATACGTCGTGTGAGTGCTGCTTGTGCCAACAACCGTGGAAGTTGGTTCAACAACCGATTCGCTGCAGGGTTCGCCCCAATCGCGTCCCACACTACGCCTGCAGGGACGTCTCCGCTCGTTGCCTCCCTTCGAACGTGAGTTTCAAGAGCTACTTGAAACAAAATTCGGAAGTCACGTGCCAGATTATCCTCTCTGTCGTACAACTCGGTACGGGCTTCCTCGGCTTCTAGGTTTATCGCACTAACGGGTAAGCCCATTATGCCTACTCGTCATCCGGGTATGTCTAGGCAGCGGCGCCAGATGTTTACCCGCTGGGGTAAACTTAGTATTGCACAGACATCGTACGGGAAATATAATAAACACAGAATATATCAGAGAATAATAAATACTTTCATTAATCATTCCAGACTGGCAAGTACATTTATATCATAATGATTATACAATCATATCTCCCATGTCCAACCTCCGAGAGAGTATATAAAGTACCCGAAGGGTCACGACCGAAGCATTGTGACGTAACTGTCTAACCTCTCGGTCACTAACGACCGAGAGTAACATAATACTTTACTAACATAATAACCCGTACATACAATTATCCCGACAACAAATAAGATATGTAGATCTAGAAAAAGAGGATATGCAGATTTAAAATGGGATATGTGCAGTAAAGACAGATTTGAGAAGTGAGGGGTATGTGAAGATTAAATAAGAAGTGAAAGGGGCAGCAGTTGTTGTCAAACAGATGTATCTTTTCATAACCAAAGGGTGTGACACTTTCATAAGGGCATTAACAAATGAAAGGGTGTAGCTCCCTACACTCAAAGGAGATATAAAAGAGAAGAACTTCAATTGAGAAGGGCATCCAAGGGAGATCAAGTTGGGAGATAATATATAATTCTCAAAAGCAACAATGGAAGTGGTGACTCAAATCCTACGAAAGTTGGTCACCCTTTCACCAAGAAAGGAGAAAGGATCACCTATAAATCATCACTCATGAATCCAACAATCACTAATCCCTCATGATATCAATCATTCAGCAAGATCAAACAATCAATCATCACTTCACCTTGGGATCAAGGAAACAAGCAATTCAACAATCAAGCATCAATCTATTAAATCACCAATCACCTAATCATCCTTCACGAATACCTTATATCATCAAATCAAAGGAATGTATTCATTCAATCAAACAATCACCAAAAAATTGGAATGTGATATTACTATATAATCTCTCATACATTAAAGGAAAGCTAAGTTAACGGTTTGAGTACAGGGACAAATGTGGGTACGAGGACTCGGTATGTGGATGTGTGGAAATGCTTTTGGGGGGGGTTTGGATCTAAGTTACCGATTTGGGTGCGGATGCGAGAATCAGATGCGCAGATGCGTGGGATATTGACAGATACGGGGGTATAGATTATGTTGTTTGGAAGGCAGATAAGTCTCGATACAGGGGTATAGATTATGGAACAGGTATATTGACAGATCAGAAAGTTGAAATTCATTAATATAAATACATATTAATAATATGTTTTATCAAATCAATTATAACTATGTATATTTTATTATTATAACAATTGTATTTTATTATTTATTTATTTACTTATTTTACATTATTATATATTCAATATTATAATTGTATTATATCATTTCAATATTAGATTAATTAATATATTATTATAAATTATATAATACATTAATTATATTGTTCTCATCCTTCTAATTGAGTTTTATTATTGTCCTGTCCTCTTTTAGAGATTCTACAAAACAAGATGAGGATATCGCTGAGGGTCCTCAAATAGAGGGACATGACAGAAAATTTTATCTCTGAAGAGATGGAGCAAGATGAATTTGAAGCACTCATAGCAAGGAGATTTCCAAGAGGCAAAGGGAAGTACAAAGGTAAACTTCCACTTAAATGCTTCTCTTGCAATAAAATTGGACACATTGCTGCAAGATGTCCAGATAATGAAAATAAAGAGAAGACCAATCAAGTCAAGAACAAAGGAAAGAAAGAGTGCTACCTTGTTGGAGTCACGGACAATGAATCTGAAGATTTTGAAGATGAAGAAATTGTCTTTGTTGCAATTAAAGAAGAAAGTCAAGTGATAAGTGAAATGACACTTATCTCAAGATCTCATCAACATGATGACTGGATCATTGACAATGGGTGCACTCATCACATGACTGGTGATAGAAAAAAGTTCATAAGCCTAAAGCTCAATGACAGTGAATCGGTAACCTTTGGTAACAATGCTCCCTGTGCCATCAAAGGTAAAGGCTCAATTGCACTTGGCAATGAACCTGTCTGTGAGGATATGGACTGGGTGGAAGGACTCAAGTACAATCTAATGAGTGTAGCTCAATTAAATAACAAGGGATACCTGTTGGAATTTGGTCAAGGCTCTTGTGTAGTAAGAAACCAGTCAGAAGCTCATGTTGCTACCGATAGACAGAGAAAAGGGAATCTGTTCTATTTAGACTTGATGGAGGGAGCCTGCCTCATTGCATCAGTAAAAGGAGAATCAAGCAAAATCTGTCTTATAACCAAAGAGGACAACAGTTGGTTGTGGCATAAGAGGCTCTGCCATATAAACTTTGACAGCATTGTCAAAGTAAGCAAGAAGTCAGTCAGAGGACTCCCCGAAATTACAAAACCTGATAAAAGTATTTGTAAGGATTGTCAGTTAGGAAAACTGACAGGGACAAGTTTCAGTAGTAAATCTTTTTCTGTTGAAAATGTTCTAGATCTGGTACACACAGATTTGTGTGGACCTATGAGGACAAAGAGCTACTATGGAGACAAGTACTTCATACTTTTTGTAGATGATTTCTCAAGAATGATATGGACACTTTTTCTTAGAGAAAAATCAGAGGCCTTTCACATGTTCAAGATCTATAAGGCTCGAGTGGAGAAGGAGACCAGTAGAAAGTGTCTAAGGTCAGACAGAGGAGGTGAATACACCTCTCAAGAGTTCACTCACTACTGTGAGAAACAGGGAATAAAAAGACAGTTGTCTGCACCAAGAACTCCTCAACAAAATGGAGTAGCAGAAAGAAGAAACAGGACGCTGATTGATTGTGCTAAAACTCTAATGATTCCGAAGGATCTCACCCATCACTTCTGGAGAGAAGCTATCAGCATTGTTGTGTACACACTAAACCGAGTTCAAGTTAAGAAAGGAACTGGTAAGACCCCCTACGAGCTATGGTTTGGTCACACTCCCAGTGTAGGCTACTTTAGAATTTTGGGTAGTAAATGTTACATTAAAAGAGATATGAACTCTAGCAAGTTTGAGCCAAATAATGATGAAGGCATATTTCTAGGTTATTCTACCAAAAGTAAAGCCTACCAGTGTCTGAATAAGAGAACAGGAAAAATAGTAGAAAGTATCAATGTGAAGGTTGATGAATATTCAAAACCAAGAGGAAAGATCAGTCATAATGATTATGACAATCTCCCGGATCACAATGCTGAAAATCATTTGGAATTCAATGAAATGACTACTGCTGATGAAGGAGAAGAGCATTGAAATAGACCCCTGGAACAGGATGTTGTACCTGAAGATGCAAAACCAACTCAAGAAGATGAACAGGAAGTTGTTCATGACCATGCTGGTGAAATTGCTCAACCAGAAGAATTAGACCGGGAACACCGACTGGTTCTTCCAAGGTATGTCACATATCATTCAACTGATAACATTATTGGTGACAAACATGCTAATATCTTGACCAGGAAAAAGGCTAGAGAAAATATCTGTTTACTTTGTTGTATAGAGCCCAAAACCATGAGAGAGGCTCTGGAGGATGAGAACTGGGTCAAGGCAATGGAAGAAGAGATTGAGCAAATTGAGAAGAACGATACTTGGATTCTTGTACCAAGACCACAGGACAAGAATGTCATTGGGACAAAGTGGGTCTACAGAAACAAATTAAATGAAGAAGGAAAAGTGATAAGGAACAAAGCAAAATTGGTCTGCAAAGGATATGCACAATAGGTTGGACTGGATTATGGTGAAACTTTTGCACCTATTGCCAGACTAGGAGTAAGAATTCTACTTGCTTATGCTGCTCATAAAAGATTTAAAGTATACCAGATGGATGTACAGTCTGCATTCATGAATGGCATATTAGAGGAAAAAGTTTACATTGAACAACCGGAAGGCTTCTCATCCATAGAGAAGAGTGGAATGGTCTGTAAACTGAAGAAGGCTCTTTATGGGCTAAAACAAGCCCCAAGGGCATGGTATGAAAGACTTCATTCATACCTCCTGACAATAGGATTCACAAAAATCGGAGATAACAACAATATGTATCTCAAGACTAGAAAAGAAGGGAACCTGATTGCTGAATTTTTTGTGGATGATATCATCTTTGGAGGAGATGACAAGATGAGCAAAGCCTTTGCAAAGGAGATGAAGAAAGAGTTTGAAATGTCCATGATAGGAGCCATAAAATTCTTCATTGGACTACAAGTTCATCAGCTAAAGGAAGGTATTTTTATTTCTCAATCTAAGTATGTAAAAGAAATTCTTAAAGCCTTTGGGCTAGAAGAATTCAAACTAGTTGGTACACCTATGATAACTAGCCTCAAGTTATCAAAGGAAGATGATGCAAAAGAAGTAAATGAGACACTGTATCGGTCTATGATAGGCAAATTCCAGTATGTAGTACATAGTAGACCGGACATAGCACATGCAGTAGGCATAGTAGCAAGATTCTCTGCTAATCCAAAAGAGACATATCTAATAGCAGTGAAGAAAATTTTCAGATACCTGAAGAGCACTGAAGAGTATGGCCTATGGTTTCCTCACAAGGGAGGCTTCCAAATAAAGGTATTCACTGATGCAGATTGGGCTGGTAATATTGATGACAGAAAGAGCAAAAGTGGTGGTGCATTCTTTCTTGGAGAAAGGATTGTGTCTTGGACAAGCAAGAAGCAGAACTGCATTTCATAGTCCACAGCAGAAGTTGAATATGTAGCTGTAGCAATCAATTGCACACAGGTGATCTGGATCAAACAGATATTGGAAGGAATCTAAGAACAGATACCTGAACCGATTGCAACTCATTGTGACAGTACAAGTGCAATAAACATATCGAAGAATCTTGTCATGCACTCCAAAACAAAGCACATTGCTATAAAGTATCACTATTTGAGAGAGCAGGTGCAAAATAAAAAAATTAGATTGGAGTATGTTCCCACAAAAGAATAGATTGCTGACATATTCACAAAGCCATTACCGAAAAGTACTTTTGAGTATCTCAGAGGTAAACTAGGGTGATACCCCTTCCTGATCCTAAGTAAATAGGCAAAGATGTTCATCAATTCATTATGCTTCAACAGAGGAATCAATCTCATTTTATCTGGATCGATGAATAGGACTGTTGCTCAAAGGGGGAGCAGAATTCAAAAAGATAGTCTTTTTGACTAGCCTTTGGCATTACTGTCAAAGGGGGAGATTATCATTAGTGTAAGATCTGGTAATGTAATGGTTTTGCCATCAATGCCAAAGGGGGAGATTGTTGGCATTAGGAGATTAACCGGTAAGGAGGGTAACTGGTATATGGCAAAATGGTTTGGTTTGTCATTGATTGGCAAAGAGTGTTGTCAGTTATGACAAGGAAGGTCCACAGTGTTATTCAGTCAAAAAGCTTCGACAGGGTAACCAAAGACAAAGCATGGACAGGTAACCAAGGACAGGTCACAAGTCAGGAATAGCTGATAGAAACCGATAAGGAAGACCGGTGACACATGGTAATAAGACTCTAACTAATCATTAGAACAACCGGTCACCAAGGAAGATGCAACCGATAACCGATAACAGGAACCGAGGAAAGGGTGCAACCGGTACAATAAGTAATAGGGATGGTGACAGGTTAAGCTTCCAACCTGTGCACAACCTAAGGATGCAAACCGATCAGAGAAGACTTCATCATGACTGATGAACCGGGGAAAGTCATAGTTGGCAAACAATTGTCTGACACTTCAACCGAGATTTGGTGCACAAAATCCGGTAGACTTTGAGTTATCAAGTTGATAGCTTCAAGGCGCGATTGAAGGTTTTAATGCAGAAGTTTGTGGCATTAAAACATGGAGATATCTCTTATGAAGGAAAGCTTGTGACACGCATCTGTCGTTTCTTTCATAAAGCAGATAAAACTTATGGCATGCATTGGATGTTTCCTCGATGAACTGAGACTCCACTGGGTGATGGATCCGAAGGTGATCTTTTAAACAGGTCATGCATGTAAAACGCAGATAGGGCAAGAAGTCTATAAATTCCTCTGCCTATGAAGGATATAGTTTGCCTTCATTCTACCAAAGAAAAAGAGTGAACCTGTACGCTGAGAAGAAGCTACAAAGGTGAAGAAAAGAAGCAAAGAAGAGTGTGCAAAGAAGCACAACAGTCAAAGAGAACATACCTGCAGAGACCGATGATGATTCTCAGTTGAGTATAACAGTGATCTTATCAGGCTCTGCAAAGCCATCTTCAAAAGATCAAACCCTCTATTGCTCTCTAACAACTACAATAATAAAATTCCAGTATTTTGGGTGGACATTAACAAGTCCCTTGTATTAAATCCCTTAACCGGGTCACATCTGTTTAGGTGTTCTAAGTCCTCTAACCAGGCAAGTTCTAACAGGCCTTATCGTATCAAATCTCTTAACCGGGTCGCATCTAACAGAACGTTTGTAATCCTTTAACAGGGAAAGCTCCTTACAGGGCGCACTTCACAAGAGTGCAAAATTTGTGAGGTTTACTCACACCATGGTTTTCTCCCAATTTGGGTTTCCACATGATAAATCTAGTGTTACTTATTGTTGATTATGTGATAGCTATTTCTGTTCTAGAATTTGTTCTGCTTACAGTTATAGATACATTATATCAGATTTAAAGGGAAGTTTTAGTGAGTGCTGATTCACCCCTCCCCTCTCAGCACCGGTTGGGACCATCACAGACTATGCAGTGCCAGGCAGTAAATAAACCTTTTTTGATCAATCATCATCCCACATACATTGTAATAACAGCACTGCAGGATTATGTTCTCTAACACCTACTCAATATAACTGATAATTTGATGATCTTTTATTTTTTTATATGAAACATACACCAGGAGAATTTATTCAAGGCTGGAAATTGTATGGATATTGTTAAGTAGTTTACTACAACTAAGTGTCAACCAATGCATCGGCCATGAATTTTATGGATGTACAGTACTTAAGAAAATGTGTCTGCATCTGTATAATAAAATTTATTAAATAACAGAAATGGGCAATGTGGACTGTAATTTACACCTGAATCTGTTTTGATTGTGATTAGGATAGCAACACATGCAACCTTCAGAAAGAATGTCATATTATCTGAGAACCTACAAGAATCTCTCATTTTTTCATATTTTCAACATTAGTTTCTAGAGCTAGTTTGCTAAACAGTGTGATTTGCGAAACAAGAAAAACATCATGAACATTGTACACATAATTCATGTTAAAAAGGGTAAGATAAGGTAATATATTCCCTATCATAAATCATTAACTTTAGATATAAAGGGAAAGAAGGCTGAAGAAAACTTTTCACATTCCTGGCATGCAAAATAACTCAAGTTGAAGCACATTAATTTGTCTAGTTAATAAATAACTAAGATATGCTAATCTACCCAAAGTGTTAGTACCAAACTTACATGACCACCAAATTCAGTTGTTATCCAGTAAGCTCTTGGCTCCACACCAAAGGAATTTATACAATCTTTTGTGAACGACTCAAGGTCAAACGTAAAAGCTGGAAACATACTACTCTCTGGGTTGCTAGACATAGGCATAACCATCTCTGTGCAAGCCTGTGATGAAACAAAGAAAACAAAAAATTCTGTAAATAAGTATGCAGAACAATTTAACTGAATCTCCTGGATTAAAACCTCAAAATATATATTTTAAAACTGACTTCCATATGATAATGCCTTTTTTAGGTTAACCGACCTGCCAGTTCCATCCATTCTCTCCGTGAGGATCATCATTGACATCAAAACATTTTGCTTCTCCTGTATAATTATAATAGACACTAACACCGGCAAATACGCGATCTAATATGTCAGAATTATTTGGAAAATTGTCAATGGCTTTGCAAACCTGCAAATTCCAGGACATAAGAAACACAGTATAGTTACTTGAACCTCTAGATGATGTCCTGTTCAGGTTATTGAAAGAATAGAAAGAGAAGTCAGAGAGAAAGATGCCCAACTACTCTAATTATGTTCTTTCTAATTTATTGCATATACACCAACTCACTGTTCAACTGACACAGCTATAAATGCAGAGTAGTGATAGAAAGATATGGAATACTAGATTAGTCCTGTAGTTATGTCAAGTTCTGCATTAAATTATATCAACGACACTAACTATTAATAAGTAAATGGAAGCAATTACATTAAAACATAATCAAAACATAAATCAAGTGTGGATAAAGTGACCTCGTAAGAAAATTGGGTTAGTATGAATAGACCAAGGATCTTGTCGATGGGTGTTTTGTGACTCTTCTCACCACAAAATAAAATACCAAGTATTCTATCCTCTCTGAACTAGGAAACTTTAAATGCGGAACAATGTTGAACTGTGTGATCAAGTAAAGCAACCCCAAGATTTACAATGTGTACTTGTGACTTTACGTTGGATACAACTCAATTGAAATGATATGATATGCTGGTTCTCACAAAGGGACTTACGCTATTTTTCTTGGATTTATCAACTTATTCTCAAACAAGGAATGATTTTGCAGTAGGCTCTTCAACTAATCCTAACAAAGGGTTTTGAAATAAAATGCAAAAGGGAATGAGTTTAGAAATCTAATCTACTACTACAATGCAAGAGACTATTGACAACTAAGTGAAACCAAACCAATCTTTACTTCGCTAAAAGAAACAACTATGCAAAGATGGTGCAATCTCTCAAGGGTATGCAAATGATTTTCAAATAACTTATACACATCAAAACCATAAAGTATATGAATCAATGAGCATGAAGCAACTGAAGTTAAGCTTTGAAATAAGTTCAGCCTAATCATGCACTGCAACTTGCAACCAACAAATTACAAATGGTATGAACATAGAGACTTCACCATTAATCAACAATGTCTTCCATTCAACTATTCAACATAAACAAATTCTAGACTACTTGGGAGGTAGGAAATCATGCCAACACTCCAAATTAGCATGAGTATTCACCAAGCTTCAATGAAGTTGATTTCTTTCTGTAGTATCTCCACAACAATTTCACAATAAATATCTCCTCTTTTTGAGAAAGCCTTTATATAGGGCTCTCAATTACAACCAAGGGCCTAGATTGATTCAATATCAATGGCCAAGATAATTCAAGGGAGCCCTAATTAGAGTTTCCTATAACTACCACCTACAGCATTAAATGCTAGCCAATGGAAAATAAGGCATCCTCTAATGACAAATAGGAAAATTATGTGCCACATAGGAACATAGCAAACTATCTTCTAGAAGGATGTGTTCCTTATCTTTTTCCTTGATGGAAAACTCAATGAACTTGGACATGATGATGATGTGGAACTGTTTGATTGATTGAAAATGAGTGGATGACACATTGACTTGCTTATCACAAAGAAGTCTTTTACATTTCAAGCAATATCTCTTGATACTCAACATTTTGAACTTTTATTAACTATTCTGTAACTATCTTCCTTAGACTTCATTGCTCATTTGTTTTTTATGGCGATCATCTTCTACCTTCAATCTTGAAGTGTTCTTCTTCATGTTATGATCTGGGGCTTGAATTGCTTGTAGTAGTTGAATCCTTTGCACTTTCATTTCCATTTCTTGCTATCATCTTCTTTATTGTAACTTTGATCTTTTCTTATGTTGATGTGAAATCCTTCTTGTTGTAGAGTCTTCTTTATCTTCATCTTGCATCTGTTAATCTTGATGTTGTAATCACCTTCATGTTGATTCTTCGATTTCCAAAGGGAATCCAAGATTGTGATAACATTTCACATTTGTCGAGCTATCCTTCCCTTACAACTTATCCTTGAATTCTGCATTAAGGAATAAGTCTTTCCTTTGAGTTCATTTCCTTGAACTTGCTTTGAATCTTCTAAGTTGCCTTCTTGACGTGTTGATCTTTTCCTTTGCATTTGTTGATGAATCCTTTTCATTGATCTTGAAGTCCTTTCCTCATGTTGTAATTCTTGTCTTGAGCTTGAACTTGTTTCCCAATTCCCTTGTTTGAGCTTGATCATCATTCCTCATTAACATCCAATGCATCAATTCTTGCAAAGAGATCAAAGGTATGAATGAAATGCAAATTAGAAGAACTTAAGAAACACTTTCAAGATTAAACAAATTCTTCAATGGGAATCAAATATGGGTTGGTATTTGGATTGATTTTACTCTTCACAACTTAAATTGACTTGGAAATCCTTTTGAAACAATTAATGTAAAATCTGGAAACGAGTTTTTATGATGAAATCTGCCTTGATCAGGCCATGATTCATTCTTAATCTGGCTGTAATTTCACACTTTCATTCTAGAGAGTTGCCTCCATCTCTTCTTGAATTTGCCCTTGAATGTTTGGGAATTCAAACTTAAATCTTTTCGCCTTCATATCAGCTTATGAGTTTTGCTCCTTGCTTCTAAATTTTCTTAATAAAATCACCCCTTGACTAAAGAATTCTGCTCAAAATCGCTGGTTTATGTGCTGAAATTGCCTTTGATTTAATTCACTTTTCCTTTCCAATGCTTAGGCAGTTCTGAAATTCACATTTCTTCCTCTTGATCTGCTCTTTGAATGATAATGAATTTTCATTGATTAATGTTTGAAATGATCTACTTCACCTCACATTTATAGGGCTCAAGAAGCTTGCTGAAGGGGTGCAATCCAATTCAAGGAGATCCAACCTTGTATTTTTTGAGTTTTAAACTTGTAACTTTCAATTTTACTTCAAAATGTGCTCATATTCTTCTTGGGCGGGTTTTTAACATTTTAGAGGGAAATACTATTAGAGTTAGATCTATCTATTCTTGTTTCTCTCTCTTCTGTAGATTTATTTCTATTTGTAATGGTCAGTCCTCTTCTATGTTTCCATATTCTCTCTGTTTAATATGGAAACTTCCTCTTTCTTTTTTCTCTCTTCAGAATGTTTCTATTTCTCTCTCTTTGTTCGTTATAGAAACATTCTTGTGTATACTTGTACATATAGATCATTTATGATCTTTGTTTAACAACACATTCATTATTTTACCACAAAATGGTATCAAATAATTTCATTATTGAAATTTCCCGAGTTATTTTTTGAAATAGGTTTTGAAAATCTTTAATTTCTTCATGAAATTTTTAGACTCTTAAGATTTTTGAAAACCTTTGTCTGGGTGTGTTCGATTATTTTGCAGACTTCCTTCAAAACTCAACTAGGGTTTTTTAGCATCCATTTTCTGCAATTTTTGCTCAGTCGCCGTTAGTTTTTGCAGAATTTTATTTTGCAAACAGCAGCCTTTAGCGGCTTTGACATCTATTCTTCTACTATCGACCACGTCTCTGGTGCCTTCTGCCATTATTTTTGTAGAAAATATACCCGCGCGCGGCTTTTTTTTCAAAACAATCTCGACGTGATTTCTCTGGTGTTCCACGCTGCAGCTCCCGTCCTTATCTCAAGCTTATTGTGCTTGTTTCTTTAATATATATATATATATATATATATATTATTTCTGCTTGTTTTAATGAGTATTTTGTTCTGGAGCCAAGTGTTCCTCAGCGAGGCATTACATATTCTCCATTAAGTCAAAGCAAGCAAGAGTATTCTCCTCCACAAAGAGTAGAAAAGGATAAGATGATTAATATTGAGGATACTCTCGAAGAAGGTAAGGTTGGCCCTTCGAATGAAAATCTCAATGAAGACGGCCATGGAACCAGCCGAAAATCAAGAGACAAAAGATCAAAGTAGTGATAGCCAAAGAAATGAGGAGCAAGATAAAGAAGAACCTAACAAGGAAGTGGGAGAATGTACAGCGCCCGCTTGGTTGAGAGAGATGTTGTAGAAGGAAGTTGTCGATGAAGAATCAATTGAAAATATGGAAAGTATCATGGAAAATATTGGAAAAGAAAAAGAAAGCAAACTAGCAAGGAAATTGGCAAAGATTACAAGAGATAGTTAAGGAGCTTGCAAAGTTCAGATTGCCATTCCAAGGGGTGATAAAGCAAGGGAAGATATTCTCCCTCAAGACTATGATATTGAGGAACATGACTTAGGAACTACTACCAAGAAGCAGGAGATTGAAGATGCCTATGGAGCCATTTAAATTTTAGAGCAAAGGTTGAGTAAGGAGATTGGAAAGAAGTGATACAAGAAAGAAGCTAGGCAATTGAAAGAATACATCAAACATTTGATGAAACCCATACAGCAAAAGGATCAGACATTTGCACCTCCACTCATACTTGAAAGAGAATCAATTGATAACCTAGAGGTCATGGAGGTGGCACTTCAAGAGGCAAAGACATGGGTTGAGGAAGTTTCCAAAGAAGCTGATAATTTCCTTGCTAAGTTCCTAGAAAATTACAATATGATTACATCCGTCAATGCAAGAACTCAAGTTTTATATATAATTTGTGAAGAATTTCAGTTCATCATATAGATAAAACTATCTAACAATCAAGTTGTGATGAACCCTGCTGGTTCAACCTCAACCTAATCTGAAACTGACTTGTTTTTGGTATTTTGAAAGGTTTTGTATTTATTTTTGTTTTTGAAATATAATTGCTTTTTGGGGATTTTGATGATAATTGACAAAAACAACTATGCTTGCATGAAAGTAAATCTGAAACTAATTTCCATAACATAGAGCTAGAAATGCTTTCTGTTGTGAGGTTTTCACACCATCGCCCCAAAATATTTGGGGACCCCCAATTTTTTGAGCAAGCCTTGGCAATTTTTCCTAGATCCAAGAGTTTGGGTGCCTTAGCGAATTTTGGGCGATCTAGAGGTTTTGGAATGAGAATTTTACACCTTGGATGTTTTTAAAGTGCCTGGGGGGGTATTGCTTGTTTTCACCTTGTGCGAAATGTTGATTTTCTTAAATGGTCGATTTTGTCTTTAAGCCAAATGAAATTCGATGAGAAAATTTTATTTTAATATCTGGCAGGGCAAATTTGCAAAATTTTGGACTTGATTAAATTTTGAAAATTGATGAAATTGAATAACTTGAGATTTTCAAAATTTAATTGTGAAATTGTATATTTTTGGGAAAATCTTGTAAATTGTTGGTGGAGAAAAATGGAAATTAAAGAATAAATTTAAAGTTGCCAATTAGAGATAATAAATTGCAAAAATAAAAAAAGATAAAATTGCCAAATGGAAATTAAATTGCAAAATGATTTTTGGGTTGCAAAATAATAAAAAATTAATTTTGGTTGTCATGATTAAATGCATTAAAATCATATTTTTTGGGCTAAGTGTTTGTAATTTAGAAATTTAAATTGGGCCCCTTTGTGTGTTAAATTCAACGTATTTTAAGGCCTAGGAGGTGTGAAATTCAAGGCAAGTTATTGGGTCCACAATGGGGAGGGTTTAAAGCTATATTGGAGGCCTAAATGACCTTTTTTCAAAATTTCAATTTTAGGGCCTATGATAATTTCGGATTTGGCTAATTTAAACCGATAATTTTGCACTAGGTTGACCCAATTTTAAATTAAAATAAAATCCCCTAGGGCTGGGCAATTTATTTCATTTAATTCATGTTTAATTTGGCAATTTTAATTTTTTTTGTTTTTCCCTCCTACAAAGTCGGCCTTGCTTTTTTGGAGGCAAAATTTGGTATATAAGGGGAGCTCTCCCCCACTTCATTTCACCATCTCATTCACTTCTCTCCTTTTCTCTTGGCAGTCCGAAAAAGCAGTCCGAAAAAGCAGAGCGAAAAAGCAGTCCGAAAAAGCAGATCCGAAAAGCAAATTCGAAAATTGGAGAGTTTGATGAAGAGAAGAAGCTTGAGTTGAGGCAAATCAGATTTGTAATAGAAGAATTTATTGATAGAAGATTCATAGCAATCAGATTTTGAGAGTGAATTGGAGAAGGGGAGATTTTCTTGTGGAGATAGAAGATTTTGAAGATCAAGCCCAGCTAATTGCATAGACAAAGGATTCCTAGCCCTTGTTGGTGAGTGGCCTATCTTTTCCTCTCTCTTTAATTGCTTTCATTTCATTGGTGCTCGTTTAGGTGTTGAAAACTAATTTCAAGAGTAGAGTTAGGTATTTGGATATTAAGTAGATTACTCGATTGTCTTGATTGGCTTTTTTCCCTCAAGTTCTCGCTTGCATTTCATCATTGCATTTCATCTTAGGCGAAGATTTGGAGTGATAAGTGTAGCCCATCTTAAGGTAACGGCGGGGAGTGATAAGTGTAGTATTCCACCCCTAGGCGAAGATTGGAGTGATAAGTGTAGTCCATTTTAAGGCAAAGGCGGGGAGTGATAAGTGTAGTTTGCATCATTGCATTGCATTTTTTTTAGGGAGAAGATTGGAGTGATAAGTGTAGCCCATCTTAAGGCAACGGCGGGGAGTGATAAGTGTAGTATTCCACCCCTAGGCGAAGATTGGAGTGATAAGTGTAGTTTCACCAGCATTGTAGAAAAGGCGGAGAGTGATAAGTGTTTAGGATGTCTGATGTTAATGCAAGCAAGTGACCCAAAAGAATTAATGCTGAAATAGGTGACAAGGAAGTCATGATACCCAATTCCAACTTCCGCTCAAAATTGAAATACGTTGGAGACACCAACATTGGTACCTTTGATATGATTCAATTAAGAGAGAGGTTGAGAGACAGCTAGTCCCCTGTGGCAAAGAAGATCAATCAGTATGGATTTGTGCAAGGAAGTGTTCAGTCTACCCCAGCAGCAGACATGATACGACAAAATTGGTTACACCAAAGCATCAAGGCTCACCAAAGTCGGATTGCAAATCAGAGTGCAGCGACCTCATTGTGCTTCTCAACCGGACCCAGGCTCTACTAAAGGTACACAGTTTGATCCTTGGATGTTTTATTTTATTGAAGAGATTGAGAATGGTTAAGGAAAATTGATTGGATTAGGATCATTAGCATGAATTTAGAGTTGCAACTTGGATAGTACAAAATCGGGGGCAAATCTACATGGGGTCCTACTTCTTCAATTCGGGTGCAAGACTACTAGTGATGCTTTGCCAGTCGAACCAAATCTAATCTTGGGGAGATGCATTGCACCACTATGGTTGAGGCAAGTACTTATGCCAAAAGGGCAAGGTTGTGGCAGTTCGAACAGTTGAAGGCAGTCAAGGGTTAACCAAGGAGGAAAGCATTGATGAAAGCAGTTGATGAACTCAGTGATGGGTGGATTGTGGAACAATCAAGGAGATATGGTGAGGACAGGTGCCCAATGCCCAAGGTTATTGAAACAAAGATGCATGCATGCAGATTAAATCCAAATAGGAAGGTTAAAAATGGCAAAATATTGAAGTAAGGAGGAAAGTGATTGAAAGGTTGAGGGAGGTCAAGTTTGATTTCAAGGCGGTGGCTAAAAGCAAGGCTCTTAAATTGCACAAGGTTCACATCCAGGCAAGCCACCAAGGTCAAGGCAAGATTACCCCAAGTGCATGGAGACCTCACCCTTTCGAGGTCAGGACATCAAGTACAAGCAAGTTCAAGTGGTGGTGAGAAAATTTCTAAGGACAAGCTCAAGCATCCAAGGCTTCATCTCATCTCAAGGATTAATGAACTTTATAAGACAAGGTTGATGAGGTGGCAATTTCATGTGCATGCAATCAAATCATGCCAAGTGTCCTATGTTCTCATTGGTTGACAGATTATTGTAATTTTCTCATTGGCCCACAAAGTTGGTGCCCTCATGTAATTGGTTGAAAGATGGTAACCCTAATTAGGGTTTGTAAGGTTTAATCTTGGCCCTTGATTTTGCCTCTTAATCTTGGCCACTCATTGTAATTTTGAGCCTCTATATAAGGCCATTTGTTCTCATTTGTAAAGAGAGTTATGTTGGAGAATTGTTGCCAAAATACTATCAAAATTGTTCTCTATTCATTGTTGTGACTTGCATGGTGGATATACATGATCATTTTGGTGTATTGCATGTTTCTTCTCATCTCTCAAATTAAAGTAGGATTTCATTTCATGTTGTTAAAGTAAGAATAGAAGTAGATGATTAGTTGTAATGGTGATGTTGGTGAATGTTTGATGAGGATCTTATACTAGGCCACTAGCATCTTGGCGGCTTGTCAAGGAGCCTTGTGTGGTAATCTAGTCAATTGCTCCCAAGTTCTACTTGCATTTCATCTTTCCACTTGTACTTCAAGTTGGGTTGGAAGATAGGTGTTAGTGTGAAAATCCTAAGAGTAACCCTTAGACTCATCGCACCGATGGAAGTAGAGCCGCTGGTAAGCTTTCATTTGGTTTGATCCCCGTCCATTCGCCAATCTTTCCATTCTATAGGAGTAGTAGTAGAGCAAGAAGTAGTTAGTAGTGAGAAGTTTAAGAAGTAAAGTTGAAAGTGGTAAATTGGAAAATCATTTGAGTATGCATTGCAAAGCTAGATCATCATCATGGCAAGAATTTGACATCTTTCAAATGAACAACGTAAGCCCGCCGAAGTGATTACCAGCAAATCACATTTATATAACTAAGTTAGTATCCACAGGTGTAAGGAACCTTGGAGTATCTTATATACTTTTCAAGAGAGGGTTGAGTGTTTGGTACGCTGTATCAAGTCATTCAATTGCTATATGTTATGTAGTGGTACAAAACTCACATCAACACTTTCTTATTGATTGAAATATATACAATGAAAGGAAATTGATTTATTAATATCTGAAATTAAGTTGCAGCTATAAAGATAACCTGGAACCCAACACACAGCCTTGAAACTAAAGAAAAACCTCCTCAAAATGTATGCAAAACCTTCTATGCTGCTGGACGTCCAAATCTGGGCAAAAGTAGCACAAAACCCATGTCGTTTTCGCCTAGGGACCTCACGCCATGACAGCAGGACTCACGTGGATGTTAGGGTTTGTAAGGCCAGGTAAAAACATGATTATTATCTGCTGAAAACAGTTGTATATCACTGCTACAGGTCGGCCAAGGAGATTCTCTGCAATAACTCTTTTGTTTGGCACTCAAACTCCCAAAAACTTCATCAATCATGCACACATATGACTCTTGAATGAAGCCATCTCCGATTTGCAGACTTAAATGGATCTTTCACCACTTCAGAATGTTGATACCATGAAGAAATCCACATTCTCCAAAGTCTAGTTGCTGAAACCCTTGCACAAATCCCAAAGACATCAAAAGCCAAGTCAAATACTCATAAGAATGAGGTCGATTTGCTTTTTGGATGCTTTATATACTTCTCAAGCATGAAGTCAATACCTAATTGGCCTTTTAAATCCTTTTTTAATTGCTTTTGATGTAATAAGTTGACTTTATAATATTCTCCTTGGTTTGGGTGCCCACTTTATTAAATCATTTAATGCTCATTAATTATGTCTCTTAGCCCCATTCACTTTAATAACTTTATAATTGACTTTTATAATGAATTATTAATAAAGTACTCTTTATTAGTAATAAAATATCATTAAAATTGTGCCATTAAACTCATTTCACTAAGCCAACCGGAAATCGGGATGACCACTGCATATACCATGTGTCCAGGTGCCCTACCAAAAATAGTAACTGTACAAATACAACTTACTATACATAGTAAGTCCCCCAAATTGAACCAAATAACAAGTGCAAAGGCCTAGACCTGAATCCAAATAAGCACTGGTGAGAAGTAATGTCCCATTTGCTCCAGCAACAACTATCAAAAGACCCTCAAATCAAGTATATTAGCCCACAAGGGTTGAAATGATGGGCTAACCCCTCAAAAACTGATACTGACTAGAAAGGGGATGTTACACAAGTAATGAAGCAGGCCTCTAGGTTCATATTGGAAAAAGGCAAAGTGATAAAAGCAAATGAGATAGACAACATCAATGGATGGTATTGTGCATTGGTTTCAAAACGGGATACTCTTAAGAAGGTGAGGAGTGATTGCCACCAGCTCAATGAAACAATTCAGGTAATTCAAGATGAAATTCTTTAAGCAATAATAATAACATTTCAATCTAGTGAAATAAGAGAAGTGAACATGGATTTGGAAATCTTGAGAGAAAAGATGAAGACTATCTACTTCAAGGACACCAACATCATCAAGAGAAGGCAATTGAGAAGTGTTGCATCATTCAAGGCCTTCATAGCAACTTGCCATGACAATACACCTGATTGGGAAAAGACTTTGGCCACATGTACTACTAAGTTGGATGTTGAAGAATGAAAGATCCTAAATGTGCCAAGTGTCCCAATGGATAACCTCAATGACATTGTGTCTAGGTTAATTGAATTTTCAAAAGGAGAAAAAAGTCAAAGGAAATTATCTTCTAAAGGAAGATTTGTTGTAAGCCCATGTAGCATTTTATCATTGGTCCAGTGATTGGTGCCTTTTTCTATCAGCTTCTACTTAAACAACTTTCTTTTTGGCTCTTAAAGGCATTGTAATTTTCCTATTGGCCCATAAATTGGTGCTTTGATGTATTGGGTTAGCATTTAATGATTGTTAGTGGTAGTTATGGAACCCTAATTAGGGTTATGATGGATAACTTTGGGGCATTGATTCTAAATTAATCTTAGTTATTCATTGTACTAGAGCTCCCTATATAAGACTTGCTCTCTTCATTTATAAAGGAGATTGTTGGAGAAATGTTGCTATTTACTATTGAAATTGCTCTATATTCATTATTGTGTTTGCATGGTGAATACTAAAAAACATTTTGGAGTATTCCATGGTTCCTTACATTCCTCACTTAGTTAGAATTTGCTTCAAGTACTTAGTTTTAGAATTTTCTTTAAGTTGTTTAGTTGGATTCAAGTTATTGTGAATCAATCTTTGTGATGCTTGCTTTATCCATACCACTAGCTACTTGTTGGTTGTAAGTTTGTCTTGTGTGGTCAGCTGAAAGATCAATGAGTTTAACTTTGATTATTGTTTCCACACCGATGTGCATCTATTGATGGTGTTGATGTAATGGTAATACTTTGAACATTTATCACTTACCTTAAAAGATTGCACTAGCTTAGTGGAGTTGGTGACAAGAATAAGTCTAGTAGAGCCACAAAGAGATTCATAGTCTCTTGCATCCTAGAAGTAGTCTAGATTACTAAATCCTCATTCCCATTTGAACATTATTTTGTAGTTAGTTAGAAGTAGTTGATGCACTTACATTGTCATATCATTCACAAAATCAAGTTGATAAGCCTGTGTGATACTAGCACATCACATCATTACAATTGGGTGATTGTCCACAATTAGAAGGAACCTTGAATTCACCTTGATGATGCTTCTTTGCAATCTTTAGCATACATGGTGTCTTTATTCAAGAGAGGATTCAATATTTGGTGTTCTATCCTAAGATACTAAGTGTTCATCATGCATGTTGTAGTGGCATAACACTCACATCAATAGGTAGAGTTGGCCTAGACTCCTAAACCCATACCCTATTTGCATTTTATTTCAAAATCCTCATTAGAAGCAGTTGAAGAGCTCATATTGCCAAATCATTTGTTATTTGATAAGTTGATAGATGTCCATGAACGAACAACTTAAGTCCCTTGATGATTACCAACGTATCACATCATAAAACTCAATTATGTCCAACACTAAGTCGCAAGTACGCATTGTAAACCTTGGGGTCACTTCACTTAGTCAGACAATCTTTTACATTGTTTAGCATTGGGAGTTTCCTAGTTCAAGAGAGGGTAGAATACTTACTATTATATCCTGCACGTTGGGGTGGACACAAAACTCACATCAACAAAATTATATGCCCATATTCTACTATATTATCTGCACTCACCTCTCCCTTATGAGCTAATTCAAATGAGTTCATATTAGCTCAATCAGTACAAGGGAGTGCTAATGCATATTGTATCATTTTTATTGTGATAATATCATTATTTTGTTATTCCACCATATTCTAGCATTCCATCCTCTATGTTTCTCTTGTGCAAATGGTTGATCTTGGTTTTGCAAGTGACATTGGGAGATCGAGTCAATCAATGACTCTTACAAAGAGGGGGGTCCCCATTTGCTATGGGGCAATGTGTGAAAAGGTCACAACAGATCTGACCTATTATTTACGGCTGCAAACACAGCATTGAAATTCTCAATGAAATCATCTATGGATAGCACGACTATGTGGTAGTAAGTGACTACATTATGATCCTAGACTGATACCTATGCCTGCTTACATCACTCCGTAAATGCAAGACCTTTTAACTCCCTGAATTGGTTAAGAAACGAGGCACTTACATTAAAACATAACTAAGCGAAATTTAAATCAAGTGTAATAAGAGTGACAAGCAAGAAACTTTGGTTAGTATGAATACACAAAATCTGACCCATGATTTACTACCGTAAACACAGCATTGAAATTCCAACAAAATCATTTATGGATAACCCATGATTGTGTGGCCTAGTGACTATGTTATAATCCTAGACTGGTTCCTACAACTGCTTGCATCACTCCTTAAGTACAAGACCGTTTAACTACCTGAACTGGTTAAGAACCTATAAATATGGCTGGGTAACAACTTGGCCAGCCCAAAGACTAAGAGTTGTGTCTGCATTGGCAGAAAAACTCTGCAATAATCAGGAAATAAATGGCATCTGATGCTTGTTTCCCAGCAGAGTTCAATCTGCTGATTCCACAGAGAATATAGATTAACTTCAGCATTATTTATCCAATTAAAAAATGTATTTGAGCTAGTGATTAAACCATAGCTGTCACATACCAGATCCCAGCTGCAGCACATTACAAATTTTGTATTTTATTTCCCTCCAAATACTCCTCTCATGTTTAGAGTCTTGAAGCAATCAATTTGAAACCATTGCCGCATGAGCTGCATCTAACCTTCATGCGGAATAGCTCATAATCATTGAAATCTAAGAGATAGTATAAAGTATAAACAAGTCATATCCAGATGAAATTTCTGAATGAATCACCTTGTCATGAACTGTAAACTGAGGAATGCCATCTTCTAATATCTTGTGCAAAGAATGGGAATTCTTTCAAGATTTACTTGGAGATATATTTACAGATGCATGGAAAATTTGCCAAATTCTATGGTGTCCATACTGACTCCGGCATTCCAAATTTGAATTGTATAGACAATTCAATAACTAGATATCAATTATGCCAATGGAAAACTTCAACACAAATATTGGAGGCAACATAGGTATTGGAAGCAATCACATGAAGGAGCTTACCATAAATCCTATAGAATGCTTTCAAAGATATGTGTGAAGATTAAGGAGTTGAGATATTGGAAGAAATAGGACTCAAACTTCCTAAGTCCATAATGTTTTGGAGAAACCTCGTATTAAATTAAAACCTCAGCCATTCGATAAAAGATGTTGGGGAATTATTATAGTTAGAAACATAGCTCTCCATTAAACCAAATGTTGTTAACTTTTTTCATTTTAAGTTTCCATTTAGTTTACATTTGCAGTTGTTCTTGTTGGTTCTAAAAGTAGTTGAACCCTAATTCCCTAAAGACAACTATAATTAAATGCCAAGGATACCAACTTAAGATAGATAGATTGCAGCATATGATTGGCTGGGATAAGAATTGGTCAAGTAATAAGGAGGGGTAACCTCTTTTGTTTTAAGCTCTTGTAGGCCAAATTGTTAAGCAGACAAATATACTAAGAGATGGGGGGAGGGAGAGGTTAATCAGTATATGCCAATTTGAAACTCATTCAGCATTAATTGCCATTAATAACCTCTCAAAGTGTCACAACCAATCTCAAATCATAATCATAATTAATTGCATTTACTAGTCATTCTTCAATTATGAAACAACTAATCAAAGAGCACACATCCACACATATGAACACCAAAGTTACATGGAAACCTAGAAGGGAAAAAACACAGTGAGAATAGCTAACTGGATCTACTGCCCAAATCCAGCCTCACAAAGATATAATAAAGAACTTACAATATGGAGTAGGCACCAACCTAGAGGAGACACCAGTCCCCTCATTCAAGATCTGAGCACCAACTCAACATGTGAGGCACCAATCTCATCAGAATGCACGAGATATGAAATGCGGACCTTCACAACTCAAACCTTGACCTTTGTCAGGTTTGATATACATCAAAGCATTCACTCAATGTGTGTATGATCTTCAAGTACAACCGCACTCAATAATCATGCTTCCTTCTTGAGCATCACCCACATATTCGCACACTAACCATACCTTTCAGATACACATACCAAACACTCTTAAAATGAACCTAGATCAAATACATATACATTACAATGATGATTGCATTCACAAATTGGCCTAGAACAAGATTACTAAATTGGCCACAAGAAATAACCCTTACACCAAAGTCCAAACGTGTAATAGATCAGGTCCAAAAGCCCACACATTACTCTAGAAGGTACATGTTATGCATTACCCAACATATACTCTACTGGCCCCAATGAACATCCACATGCTACTTCTGGCTACCAAACATTACAATCCTCTAGCACATCAAACCAGAACATCAGCACAGTCACCTAGCTAACACAGTGAGCACTGTCCCTCCTAGCTTTTTATCTGCAGAAGCTTAACCTCTAAAACTCTAGAATATGACACGTAATGTAAATCCTTAATTTCCAAACTGCAAAGCATAGCTCTCAACTGCGGCAGGATGTCGAACCAAACATCATGACAATATGATTGGGTGCACATACTGATCCTAAGCAACAAACCTTGCCACAAACACTTCTAGACAACAATACAAGTGATATATAGTTAGGAAAGCATAATGAAAGAAAATTAAGAGAGATATCAACCATAGCTTGTCACAGCTGTTCCAAAAACCAAATCTCAGATATAGACATGACACTAATTGCACTCTTCCAAATATTTTGACACCAATGACAGAACTGATCAGCACCTTTGACATCAATGACAACCTTTGCCAAACAAGGGGTTGTTCCCTGAGGTCTTTAAGCTAAGACAGTTAACAAAAAATTAAAATAAAGGAATAAACTCAAGATCCTAACATCCATACTCAAAGCACTATGAAATCCAAAATATGCCACTAAGTTCATGTCATTGTTATAACGTCCCTTTTTTAGGCGAAATTAATTTGAGCAATTAGCCCTCTTTTCAGCTTTTCCATGAGCTACTTGGTGAGTTGGTGTGAACTGCAAAATTCTTAGAGTGCTCAAGATGTATCTTGCAGAGATGTTGCTCGTAGAGAGCTTAGCTGGCCTTGGTGAGTGTAGTGATATGTTCACAATTAGTTTCTGACCTTTTGGGAGATCTCCAAATTTTTAGGAGCAACCTATTTTTAGTAAGTAACTCAGTTGCTTTGGTTAGTCATCCTATGACTCTAGTATCCCCATGGTATGATCGAAATTGCATAATTATGTCATTTGGATACTTTCCGCAACTGGGGTAAGCTACTGAGTTATTATTTGGTTAATTCACTTAAGTTGTCTAATGTTCAAAATATTAATAAGGATCAAATCGACCCATGTTGGGATAAAAGTCAGCGCTGGAATGAGTTAAAATTAATGAGAATAGGAAGAGGCTGACTCCCTGAAGAAGCCACTTCCCTTGAGACAAGTCACCCCTCTTTGAATGAGTCGCCTCTTTCCATAAGAGGTATGATGGGTATAAATGCAAGACCATTTTATATAGCATGGGAGGGACTTCATATTTTTTTATATGCAGAAACATAAGCAGACAGCTTGATCAGCAAGCTTATATTCTGTAACAATGATCACATAGCGCCATTCATTCAATGGTTTGTCAGGACAACAATCAGAGGTAGAAATCAAGATTATATTCTCTCTAACAAAGGTAATCAGAATCTATATCCAAATTCAGATTGGGCATCTTTTGGGGCTGAGCGTCAGAAGTCATATCAGACATCATTCCACATATAAGTAGAGTTTAGCACCATTACTATTGAAACATTATCTTAATCTTCAGATCTGATATTATCCCTTACACAGTTGATTGTTGGATCGGAACTCCTATTCTTTCATTTAATCAGAAAGACCCTCCATCTTTAAGCTGTGTGCAGTTACTCTGTAGATCAAAGACTCAGTCATATTGATATTGATAAGGATTATAACACCGATGATAATTGGAGACAATCTAATAGTCTCCTAGTGGTGGATATCATATCAGTTATCATTACGTGCATGAGGGAAGCTATGCTAATATAATCATCATATTGAAACATTCACCTAAGGCTGCCCAATAAAAAGTTTCCAAGGACTAAATAAGGTAAATCCCAAAAAGGGACATTACAAGAACAGAGGGTTTTAACAACTTTCTATGGAGATGTTGGCCATGTGTATTTTTGGGCTTGTATGACCACCACTATCATGGATGCTTGAAGGTTGGCAGCAATCATACTATCCCCATTTTTGTAGCCCATCTATGCACAGGTCTTGTCATCCAAAAATCTGTCACAGAGTCCATATTCCCGTGCTAGATGGTAATAAAAGGGCTCAAGATCCAAATGAAAATGTTCGATGGGTGGAGGAAGCGATGGATATCAGCCAAGTTCGACATGTTCGAAGGAAGAAGTAGAGTGTAATTTAGTGCATTGCATCTCTGGTTTTTACTTTGTTTTTTGTCCCAGGTTGCTGGTAGGTTGATAGAGCTAATGGTCTGTTTTGGGCTTGGCTTATGGTTTTTCGTGGCTATGACAGTATTCTTATGGCAGTCTTCACATATAGTTTATGGGAGTTCTTTATCTTTAGTTTCAATGTTTATGGATGGCAATGAAATTCTTCTTTTCAAGGGCATAATCCCCTCTAGAAACCCCATTACTATTTATTGAAAAATTATGCTCAATGTTATGGAACAGTGAAGAGATGGACAAATAAAGAATTGCATCCAAATCACAGCCAACATTTGTAATGAATAACCATATTTTCTACATTTTATCCCAAACCAGACTCTAGGTTCCTTTATAACCAATAAAAGTGGGCACATAAATTAACTTCTATCAGATGGTTGTTTAGTTAAAAAAAAGCCAAAATATTACTGTTATTTAGTTTTATAAGAAGTGTATAAATCATTTTCTCATCAAAAAAACCCAGATTTAGATATCTACCTCTCTTATTGGATATGCAGGCAGAGGCATTAGGAAAGAAGCATCGTAAGGATAGTCCACCATAGCAAGGTTACTATATGCTGAATCTAGCCAGTTATGTATTTCCCCTGTACTATTCACATCCCTGCAAAAGTACATTCATTACTGTGTAAAGAGATGCAATATCCGAATCAATATGTCATACAAAAAATAATTAACTCCTAAATTCTCCATGGAATTACCGGCAAAGGTGAAACTTCTTACTAATCTCATGCAAACCTTCATCATTTTTACCATAACTCTCCAGTAAACTCCATGAGTCCTTTATCACTCTAAAGCAATTCTCACTCTCTCGCTGTATGATTAAGTAGCTATCATTGTTAGCTGCTAATTTCAAAAAATCAATAATTTGTTTAACTTATCCATAATTTTAAAATGAATTCATATTTCCTGTAACTAAAACAATAAGCAAAAAAATGTGTTAAACAATAAGATCTTAACATGGAACTCTGTTGAACTAACTTCCAAGACAATAAAAAATGTGAGGAGTCAATTATGGACCCTGAAATCAGTGGAAACAATATCATAGAAGACATCCCATGGCACAATGTCTTCGAATTGCAATATTGGTGCAGATGAAGCCAAGGCGCCTATTGCAATATGTGGATACTTTAATCGCATCCAAGCAGCCAGCACTGTAGGGACAATAAACATATCAAGAAAAAATGAGCAATTCTTTATTTGAAGGTTGTATCCAAAGACATAAAGCTAAATAAAGAGCTACTCTTACTTCCACCATAAGAGCCACCAAACAAAACAACTGGAGAGGCCTCAGCTGATAAATTCTTTTTCAGGTCTAATATCAATGTTGCAAAGTCAGCTATTGCTTGCTCAGCTGTCAGATAAGATAATGAATCCCCATCTTTATAGGCCGCATCATGGCTACCATAAGGCATTGATGTTCCATAGTAACGGTGCTGCGATGCAACATAACATAGTTGAATAAAGCCTTTCTAATGAACAACTTGAATACAGAAGACTTTCCTACACCAAAGGAATCGGAAGAAAAAAATATAAAATGATTTTGATAAAGTGTGAAACTATGAATTTCTATAAATTGTATCTGTTAAAGAGAAGATATCAATCATTTTCTCCAAACCTTTTATTTAGCAAAATAGTAGAGATGCGGGTGATGGAAATAAAAGAGACCAATTGGATGGTATCTAGATACATATTAAAATAGTTTTGTGCCAAGTTTTATATGTATATCGAAGTGCAACCAATCCATTCCAGTTGCGTGAGATGTTTTTCAGTTGCTAAACTTTTCACCTGACATTAGTCAGGCATGTACATGAATAAAAAGCTGTACAGGATCATGATTATAGAGAACTATTGCTACGTAGTTTATACTTTATTGTATTCACCTTTAGAAAACTGGCAATCAAACTAATTGATAAGAGTGTGATAGTTTCAACTTGGATAAGTCAATCCCAGGGATGATCGATTTTTGCCTTTCCACAGGAGCTTGCCAAGATAGAAGTTCAGGATTGACTTCAATCATTCTCAAATTAAGTGTTATCCAAGGATTGTGATTAACAACATGCACTGATTGTTTTTCACCAGTAGATAATGTGTTTCAGCTTTTGTATTTGGAGGAGTTAAAACCTATGGTAAATGGAAACTGAATGCACCTGTCTTAAGCAATTGCTCAGCTGACTTTCCAAACAGCAGAGTTCATACATGATTCTCTATGGACTATAACAAGATAATCCAGCGGACATATTTCTTCTAAGACCAATAAACATGATGGGATGATAGAAGAAAACTGCAGCAAGTCTCTAATTACTACAATGTTTTCATTGCTCACTAAACTAAGTGCCTGTACTTTCTACCCTCACAAGTGTAATAATTTTACTTCAAATGCTCTCTCTTATGTCAATTTTTCTTTACTGCCCTCAACTGGATTTACAAACAAATCTACTAACCTGGAAGAAAACAATGAGGCAAGTCCTTGTGGAGCCTTATCATACCTCCTCAGGAAAATTCTCTTTTCTTTTTCTTATGTATTACCTAGAAATGTTATTTGGATTATGGAAAATTCCGTTTAAGTTCTTTTAAGATTTAGTGTATTTTTCAATGAATTTAAATTTTTGGTATGAGAGAGAGAGAGACCAAAAAGTTTGATTTATAGATAGTTTAGTTTCAGATATCACAGAAGCTTTATCTTCTCCTATTTCTCCTATTGTCTTCCATTATCACGACTTTTCTACTATTGTCCTCCATTATCACCACTTGCTGCTGCATTTATCAGCTCTTATCTACCATGTTTTCCAGCCTTAGGCTTCCATCTCCAAGCTATAAGTGCATATTTTCTGTCAATAACTACCGAAATCAGATTTCAGCACTTTCCAGATTTCATCTATTGTTCAGTTTATTAACAGACTTCAGATTTAGAAATACAACATACTTTTACCATTAAGACCTAATCATCATTCAGCATTCCCTAGATGGTCCAATGTCATCTTGTCCTACAGTTTTCTAAATACGCTAACCTTTTGTAAATGTTTATTAATTGATATTAGAATGGAGAACTACTCCTATATAATGCCAGATGTAAATGAAACAGGTCAAACAAGCTTTGATGAAATAGCTTTTAGTTTCCTCCTTGCTCAATCAGGAGAAAATGTGGAACTTATTTATTTAGCTTTCACTTGAATAAAGAAAGGAAAAAAATAAATCAGAAGATGGCAATTAGAGTTTCAAAGAAGAAATGCGGAGAATATTTACAGTACAGCCTAGAGGTTGATGTTAGTGAAGGAACTTGGTATTAAAGCTGTTAATCATTGGCAAATATTATGTTTTGGTAGCTGCATTGGAGATTGTTCTTGGAGACATCCATACTCACTGCCTATTTAGGTACATGGCATTGCAAACTGTTTAAGGAAATTATCATATCCCTTCCTTAGCTGGGTCTATTAGAATATTATAATGATTTTTTGATGGTCATCTTAGTTAATCTTTAGTTTATAAGGTAAACTTCTATTTTCATCTTTAGTCCATGATTGTTTCTTTTAGAAACATCATCTTTGTAAATCTATATAAGGAGCTTTCATCTCCTCTATTTAATACAACATCGATTTACCATAACATGGTATCAGAAGGGGTCGATGGGATTTCATAAAATTAGGAAAAAAAATTAAGAAAAATTTGAGCCTCTTCTGATCTGAAATTTTTTTCCAGAAACTGGTTTTTTGATTTTTTTAAATCAAAATCATTGGAGGTATTTTATAAAAAATTTGTGGTGTCTTCGAAGATTTTTGCTGAAAATCGCAACCTTGGTCAAGGGATTTGATCACAATTTCTCGGTTTGAGCAAAAGTCTCTGATTTTCGAAGGTCGTTTGCTGCCTACGGCAAACTGAGTTTAACACATGATACTGAAGGAAGTGCTAATAGATAACGAATACAACAAGATTCAGAGAACTGCCATATGCTTTATTAATAGTTATCAAGTACATCTAGTGTGAACATAGCATCATTAATTCTGTCCCATGTCTGTCCTCTAAGAGGATACATAAACTACCTGAAGGGGTGTGACTGAGCCAACGTGACATAACTGTTTACCTTCCGGTCACTAACGACCAAGGCTAACAACTTTATTAACATAACAGCCCCGTACATACAAGTTTACTGACAACATCATCCCCCCCAAAAAAATAAGTCGTCTCCAACGACGTACAAAATGGGAATGAGAACAAAATATGACTATACAATAGAAAATACTACTCAGAAGGAGGGGGCGTAGGAAGCATCCCTGAAGAAGATGGTGCTGATGGTGGTGCGCGAGAAGCTATCCGAGCCCGCAACTCGTACACCTGGTCAATCCTCACCCATAGGTCGCGCTCTGCTACCATCTTCATCTCTAAAGCAGTCTTTACAATCCTTGCCACTTCTAGTACCGCCTTCTCCTTTGTATCGATGCTCTCCATAGCATTAGCAAGACGGGTCCCTAAAAGAATCTTCTCAGTACACTCTACCTCTAACTGTGCCTGAAGTGCCTCCAACTCCGTCGCCATACCACTCCTCTCAGTTGTCCATGACTCTTTTTCTTTAACCAACGTCTCCTCTATTGCTGCAAGTCGAATGGCCATCTCCTCCCAAGCCGCAACTGCTGCCACCATCATAGTCTCTTGTCCTAAAGAGATGTCCTTAGAGCACCAAAGGATAAAATATCCCTCACGGAATGCCTGCTCCATCTCTCGAAGTAAGGCATCAATCCTACACTCCCCCACCTTCTCCCAAAAAGCCCAATCTTCTAACATAGCCAGAGACTCTATGGCAGGCCACCCTCTAGACTCAAAGCAGTCAGCAAATGCAATAGGATAACCCACTCGTACGAAAGTCAAAAGACACTCCAACTCCTGGGCAATCTCCTCTTGGGCCTATGACTCCGCTGAAGTTATCACCCGCTCTACTCCTATGGCTACATCTGCCAAGTACTGCTCCAACACACTCCTCTGAGACCCTCTCGTCGGCTCCTCACTAGGCTCCTTGTCTGGCTCTGACATCTCCACATCACTAAACTCCTGTTGTGGCCCATGTGTCAAGGCCTGCCTCTCAAGTACCTCCTCTATCTCCAACTCTTGTCTCACCGATGAGATCACGCAGTCGAGATCCACTATCTCTGGAGGGATAGCCAACTCTCGTCGGGGTGAAAGAAGGCTAGCCCCTGCTGGTGCCATCTGGAATTGACTGAGCCAAGTCATCATCATTGGCAAGGCCTCTGCTGACGAACCACTACTCTCCACCGGTAACGCTTCCCTCGACGGCTCCTCCAGCACCCCTGGGCCTACGCCTCACAATGGCCTTCGTCCCAACCACCTCGAGAGTTACCTGAGGCCCACTCTCCATCTGTGTTGGCAACTCCAACTCCTCCCTCCGAGGTACTGCTCTGGCCTCAACAATCCCCTCCATGGATTGGTCCTCAGCCAACCCGACTACTACTGGCACCGCAATTGCTTGGGCCCTACTCGATGGTGTCATATCAACTGGGACCCTCAACTCACTAAACTTGGGTACCGGAACCGTGTCCATAATGGTACTGGATGGTGCCTGTTGGTTCCCAAAACCGCAGATTGGAAATCCTAGAGCCTGCCAACTCTCCACTAGAATTCCAAATCAATTTTGGCCAACGAACGGGAATACTTCAAACTCCCCTACACTTTAGGCTTCGCTACACCTAGGCGGGTAAACCTTTACTTCAAACTTGATCACCTGGTTCGAAGCTCTTCTATAGCGAATTTAAGCTGGTGAGTTCCTCGGTTGGCAAAATCCTTGAACTCGACCAAAATAAAGTTGAATGTTGAATGTTTGAATTAAAATGTTGTGTAATGATTAATAAGGTTTGTAGGAAGGATTTGATAAATTTTCTGACTTCATATATAAACCCAATATTTCAATAATAATAAGACCAATGCCTCTGCTTATTCGGGCAATAGAGTCAACTTCAATGAAGGTTTACGTACAACTTTATAATGTTCAAAGTATTTATATTGCTAATCAATTCAATAATCAAGACGCGACAAATCAAATATTTATGCAATCCTAAATTATTTCAGCGTAAGTTTAGGATGCTATCTGACTGTATCCACTTATCCGATATTTAAATTGCACATAATATTCAAAAATAATAATTATAAAGGACGATTCATCAATAGTTTAATTCTCTTTGCCTTTAATAAATAACAAAAGATGTTTTATTTTATTATTAAAATAAAATAAATTTAAATTTACAAAATCATGTTATGCTCCTTATCCCTCCATACAAATATATAAAAAATGTTTCTATCTTCCTATGTCTCCTTCTATCGGATTATAAAATCCTTATTTATACTTGGTTTTATAAAGTGACGTGTCTTTTAAATATCAAAAGTCACGTTTCTTTTAAACAAAAAAAAAGTTTTTATATTTCAACTAATGACCAACGTAATCTATTACTACTTTAATAATATCATCAAATCTTCCACATATGTTACAAATGGAGGCCATGATTTCTACAACAAATTAGGGCTCCATCAGTGGCTCTTATTGGGGACATATGTCCCTTGTGGGCATAATGAGACTCCAGCTATCTCTGGAGAAGCAGACCAAGCATCCATGCTTCACATGATGCAAGGTAAAAATTGGTGGCCCTAGGCCCCCCAAAGTGAAAATCACTTCTTCCCTCTATCAAAAACCCGATTTTGTTCATGCAACACTTTTAACTTTGTTGTATTGGATGCATCTTCCTTATAGACAATTCTGTTGGTTCCCAAAACCGCAGATTTGAAATCCTTGAGCCTGCCAATTCTCCAATAGAATTCCAAATCAATTTTGACCAACGAACAGGAATACTTCAAACTCCCCTGCACTTCAGGCTTCGCTACACCTAGGCGGGTAAACCTTTACTTCAAACTTGATCACCTGGTTCGAAGCTCTTCTATAGCGAATTTAAGCTGGCGAGTTCCTCGGTTGGCAAAATCCTTGAACTCGATCAAAATAAAGTGAATGCTGAATATATGAATTAAAGTGTTATGTTATGATTAATAAGATTTGTAGGAAGGAATTGATAAATTTTCTGACTTCATATATAAACCCAATATTTCAATAATAGTAAGACCAGTGCCTCTGTTTATTTGGGCAATAGAGTCAACTTCAATGAAGGTTTACGTACAACTTTATAATGTTCAGTGCATTTATATTGCTAATCAATTCAATAATCAAGACGCGACAAATCAAATATTTATGCAATCCTAAATTAATCCCGATTGAATTTAGGATGCTATCTAACCGTATCCACTTATCCGATATTTAAATTGTACAATATTCAAAAATAATGATTACAAAGGACGAATCATTTACAGTTTAATTCTCCATGCCTCTAATAATAAACAAAAGACTTTTTATTTTATTATTAAAATAAAATAGATTTATAATTACAAAATCATACTCTAGCCCTTATCCCTCCATCTAAAATATATAAAATGTTTCTATTGAATCTTTCATCGAATATGTTCCTTTATTTATAGTTTAATAACAAAGGAACATGACCTTTAAGAGTGAATGGTTATATCTCTTAAAGTTGAATAGCACCTTTCCTTTTAACTATAATCGCACCTTTCAAATGAGTTTGATTAAAGAACTTAATCATTTTAACCATTTATTGAGATTATCAGGGTCCTTGTATCTGTTATTGCATCGTATCTCATCATTTGTATCAAATATTTGTTTATTTCCACTTCACCGTTTCATATCTTTATTCATTTTAATAAATAGACTACTTTTATCATCGAAAATACGATGGACTCATCGGGATCTTGTATATGCGAACCATGCACTGTGTGATATGGAAAATAACTTATTCAAACGTGTCCTCCTCTGAATACTTTTTGTGGCTTGTCCATTTCGGCACAGTTGTCGTGAGCAGTGGGAGCTAAATCTGTGAACCATTGCGTCTGCCCAATTCGACTTTGTGATGTGTCTGTATAGCAAAGCTTTTCCAACCTCCGTGCTCACTTTCTCGTCATGAAATTGTGCAGTATTGTCAGGTAATGAGATCGTTTAGAATTCTATGCTTGCCGGAAATGCTCAAGCTGAGTGCGACTTTCACTTTTATCGGGATTCATTGTGACCGCTGGATTATTCATAACAGCAAGTGTTGTAATTGCCGTGGATTCTTCTTCGTGCTTTAGTTTTGTCTTTTGAACTACCTGGCTTCAGCATTACATACAATAAGAAGTATAGTCCTTTTTGTCCCAGACGTGTGCTACAGTCTCCCTCAAAACTCCACTCAAGTATGGTCTTTGACAATGGCTTCACCTTCAGATTTGCAGCCTAGACGTCTCTAATATTTTCTGATGACAGTGATACTCCAGCATGCTTTCACTTTCAATATCCTCAATATAATACAGTCTGTATAAAGCCCTTACAGCTTAGTCTCTATTCTGTACGGGGCCTCCTGGCAAATACTTTGCAATTTGTATGGTACCTCCAATGGATTATTTGGCTCATCTGTAGAAACTCCCTGTTTTGTACAGCCTTTGGTGATTTCCTCCAGCAAGTGCGGCACCCTCAGTCTCATAAATAACACCATCAAATGCAGCTACTATCCGTAGGTAGAAACGCTCAGCCCATCCAATGTGTTGTGCTATTTGGGATTCTAAAATTTGCCAAATTTTAGAGATCCACTAGTGGCTCTTTTTGGGGACGTATGCTCCTTGTGAGCATAGCGAGATCTCAGTTATCTCTGGAGAAGTAAATCAATTAACTTGATGCAAAATGAAATTGGGTGGCCCCCGGCCCCCGAAAAGTGAGAATTGCTTCTTTCCTCTATCGCCCGACTCTGATTATGCAATAGCATCTTCCATCTTGTCATCGTGTGCTTCCCTTTGATTAGTTCAATTGGCTGCCCATATTTGAAACTTGTATTAGGTGCATCATCCTCATGTACAGTATTTTCTCTATCTCCACATTTAGAATGCAGATTATGTTTGTCGAATCCAATCTTTTCTTCAAGCCTATGGTGCAGCACTTGTTCATATAATGGTTTAAAAGATGGTTCATGCCTAGGAGACACTTCTTCACATATACTTGGACTATGGTCAAGTGTGATATTTGAGCAATCTTCAAGACTATCCTTTAATCTATTTCCCCCATCATGCTTGGCTGATTCCATTTCATTATACAACTCATGCTCATAGGATGACCTAGAAGACACCTCACTTTCTGAATATACATCGTGCGTTTCATCAACTTTAAAATTAGGACTGCTATCTTCATTATGATGCTGATGGATTCCATTGCATAAAGGATCCTCTTCAAACAATGGATTCGAGAATATAGAGAACTTCGACATATCTACATCTGCTTCCTCTTCAAACAATGGATTTAGGAACATAGAGAATTCAAGCATGCTTTCATGAGAGCTTTCATTTGGATCATCAAATGTTTCATCAACAAGACTAATATCTTCATTGAGATTATCTCTCGAAACTTCCTCTTGTTCATGCAGTTCTGTTTCATCTCCACAATTTGACCCCTGGGAATTATCATCTCTTTCGTCTAGTATCACTTGAATATGTGTTGATCTGTCAACCTCATTATTGTGGAGGACAGAGAAAACATCTGGAACATTCTTCTCAACATGTCTTTGGTATTCCATGTCTAACAAGGCTGAAATCTCTTCCACACCGAGAAAATCCTCTTCCTCATTTCCATACTCCCCACAATTTAATTCTTTTCCAATCTCATCGTGATCAGATTCTTCTTCAATGGGATCTAAAATTTCTTCTATAGTTTGATCTGAAACATCACTTAACTCATATGCATCTTCAATCTTGCATTCATTCTCCTCTGCATCCAGTTCATTATTCATTAGTTTGAGAAAGGTAAGGAACTGATGATCATATAAAAGACCTAGTTCTCGCATTCTGTTGAAAAGATCAGACGCTGAAGGTTTGCATTCTAAAGGTACTTCTTGACGGATATTAAACATCCTCAGGAAGAATTGTACTACAGATTCTTCTTCTTGTTTCTCTAAGTTCAAAAATGAATCCAAAGGGGATATGTAATTTGGATCTTCTTCATCATCACTGCAATTTCCATCAAGCACAAGGCCTTGTTAAGCCTCCTCTTCTCTATCTTTGTCATCTTCTTCTAATATCTTAAAAAGAAGCTTTAGATCAGGGTCACCTAACGAGATTCCCAGGTTTTTTACCTTTCTCATTATTTCTTTTTGTGAAGGCATAATATCTGAAGGCACTTCTTGAAAAATATTCACCATCCTTATGAAGAAATGTGTCGATGTCTCACCTTCATTTCTTTCCAATTTGAAAAAGACATCAAGTGGAGACATGTTAGAATCCTCTTCTACATTGCAGCTTTGGTCCTCACATTGTTCATAACAAATGTCATCTTCCTTGCTTGCATTATGAAATTCATTTAGGAACCATTCTTCAAACTCTTTCCATGACGAGATACATTTTGTAGGTAGTGATTCATAAGCCTGTCTCGCATCGCCCTTCAATGTTCTGACAAACAACTTCATCACCTGATCTTCTGCATCGACCTCATAGTTTTCTATGAATGTATAAAATGCATCCAAATGTTGAAGTGCAAATTCATCCCATTCTCCATGAAACTTTGGCACAAGTTGTGAAAGTTTTGGTGACAATTTGCTAGGTTCATAATCAAACTTGCTGAAATCCAATGGTCTGATGCCATCTGGAATAAAAGATTTTCTTTCAAATGATCGATACATTTGAAAAAGCTATCTACCATTTCCTTCTGAGTCTTCTCCCTCAGTAGAGCTACCAACTGAAATCTTATTTAATAGTCTCGCCACCTTCTTCATAAGAAGGACAAAGTTATACAACTGATTCTAGTTCTGTCTCCAGTAGAGTCTAACTCTCTAATCACCAGAAATTCTGAATAATATTTTTACAACTCCCCAGCAGAGTCGCCAATCTGTTGGTTCCCAAAACCGCAGATTGGAAATCCTAGAGCCTGCCAACTCTCCACTAGAATTCCAAATCAATTTTGGCCAACGAACGGGAATACTTCAAACTCCCCTACACTTTAGGCTTCGCTACACCTAGGCGGGTAAACCTTTACTTCAAACTTGATCACCTGGTTCGAAGCTCTTCTATAGCGAATTTAAGCTGGTGAGTTCCTCGGTTGGCAAAATCCTTGAACTTGACCAAAATAAAGTTGAATGTTGAATGTTTGAATTAAAATATTGTGTAATGATTAATAAGGTTTGTAGGAAGGATTTGATAAATTTTCTGACTTCATATATAAACCCAATATTTCAATAATAATAAGACCAGTGCCTCTGCTTATTCGGGCAATAGAGTCAACTTCAATGAAGGTTTACGTACAACTTTATAATGTTCAAAGCATTTATATTGCTAATCAATTCAATAATCAAGACGCGACAAATCAAATATTTATGCAATCCTAAATTATTTCAACGTAAGTTTAGGATGCTATCTGACTGTATCCACTTATCCGATATTTAAATTGCACATAATATTCAAAAATAATAATTATAAAGGACGATTCATCAATAGTTTAATTCTCTTTGCCTTTAATAAATAACAAAAGATGTTTTATTTTATTATTAAAATAAAATAAATTTAAATTTACAAAATCATGTTATGCTCCTTATCCCTCCATACAAATATATAAAAAATGTTTCTATCTTCCTATGTCTCCTTCTATCGGATTATAAAATCCTTATTTATACTTGGTTTTATAAAGTGACGTGTCTTTTAAATATCAAAAGTCACGTCTCTTTTAAACAAAAAAAAAGTTTTTATATTTCAACTAATGACCAACGTAATCTATTACTACTTTAATAATATCATCAAATCTTCCACATATGTTACAAATGGAGGCCATGATTTCTACAACAAATTAGGGCTCCATCAGTGCCGATGGTTGCAAGGAGGTTGTAATTGAAGTGATTGGTGGGGTAAACAAAACCTGATCTGAAGCAACTTCAAACGACAAAGTGGGTATCTCCATACCTGCCATGTTTAAATCTACCATGGCTCCTCCCACTATTGCACTCTCAGTAGCTCCCAAATCCTCACTGGTATCCTCTCGACCACTGTCTGCATTGTCTCCCTCGAACTCTGAGAGCACCTAGCGCTTCCTTTTCGAACCTGCCTATATCCAAATGGCGCCAATGAAAGATAGGGGGTTCACCCATCGTCAGGCTGTCGGGCTTCGTCCTGAACTGGACATGTGGAATCTAGTCTCGGGTAGCATTGAGGAACAAGCCAATTGCATAATGAGGCATGTAGAAGGTCCTGTGTTGAAGAGTCATGAACTCATACATCCTCTCAGCCATAATGGATGCCCAGTCATAAATAGTGTCATTCCTGAGCCCATTCATAAAAATAAGGTGGGCGAGGGCAACGTCAGAAGCCCTACTAGAGCCTATGAGCCTACTTTTGAAAATATCCATGAGACAACGCCATTCTCCGGGAGCCACAAATGACTTCTTGATTCCACAATTCTTTGAAGACGCCCCTGCTACAGACTCAAACTCACTCGGACTTAGGTTCCTGGAGTCCAACTTTATGAATTTCTCCTTCTCTTGAGACATTTTCCTAGGCTTCATGTCTATCTTCTTCCCATGCCTTCCAGGTATACCAAAAACCTGTGTAATTTTCGTGGCTGTAAATGTGATCTGGATATCCGTCCCTAAACACGTGAGGGTGCTCGTTCGACTGAACCTGTCAAATTTGTCTATCATTCCGCGCAAGGGTCCCTCAAACTCTTTAATGGAAAAGATAGGCATTTGGATTGCCTAGTGCACTTGTGCCCTACGTAGTTGCCCTTTCAAAAATCTGTGTCCGGGGTCTCTTCCCACCAAGTTCGACACTCATACCCGTTCAGCCCTTCAAATGCAACATTTTTCCATGTAATCTCTTCCTTCTGTTGCTACGTTTGTGCAGCACCCTGGGACAAACTTTCTTTTTGCTGTTGTCCATACTTCTAGCAATCCAGACTCCAAATGGTAAAACCTTGTGCCCTTATCTCTGGCAATGCTGCTACTTGCTAGTGTTGACGCTTGTAGTTGCTTCTTCCCATCTTTTTTCAGTTGCTAAGAAACCTCTTGCCGGCAATAACTACCTGTATATAGCTATTTGAATTCTTCCCGCGTCCGCCAATAATCCTACCGTTTGTACGCTTCTCCCTTTTAATTTCCTAATGATCGTACAATAAATTGTCTTCTTTTACTCTTCCTCTAGACCGTACCATCATACGGATTTGCAACGCAGTGTTTCTTTTTTGCCTTCTTGCTTGTGTACGGAATTGTGCAGACTTTTTTGTAGGCCACCTTACGTTCTCTTCTCTCTCAGGGTCGTACAGTCTTTTTCAACACCATACGAACTTTCCTCTCGGGGTCGTACGCTCTTTTTCCATTGCACAGAATTTTTTGTCAAGGTCGTATAGTCTTTTCAACACAAGACAGAGATCTATGTTCTTCCTTTGCGTCTTATGCCATACAAACTTGATCGTATAGCTTTTAAATGTCGTACGGCCATGTACCGTACAGTTTCATGTTGCACTTTTCTTTTTTTCCTTGTACAGTCGTACAATGTTCTCTTCTCTTTTTTTTGCATTTTATTTTTATTTTTTTTAATTTTCGCCTAAATGATTGTCTATCCGAGTTACCTCTATGTTCGTCCCTTTCATGGTAGATTTTTAATTTCGAGTCGTTGACAAGATCTACTATTACCTTTCCGTCTAATGTCCACGGCTTAATCACTCCATTGTCGCCAACTTCACACACCTTGTATGGCCCCAGCCATTTTACTTTAAATTTTCCAGGCTTGATTTCATTGCGTCCGCTATACTTCAAAACTAGTTGCCCAAGTACGAATCTTGTTCTCTTCAGGTACTTGTCATGCCACACCTTCCGTCGTTGTTGTGCTATCTCGGTCGCCCACTGTGCTGTGAGATGTCGTTCATCCAATTTGTTGAGATTATACAATCTCCCCCTCAGACTCTCCATATCTCCCAACTTATTCTTAATAGCAATCCTCCGACTCAGTACCATGAATTCAGCTAGTACGACAGCCTCTTATCCATACATTAGCTGAAAGGGTGTGTCCTGTAGTGACCTTGTAAGTGATGCAATAAGCCCACAGCACGGATGGCAACTGTTCCTCCCAATCCTCCTTGTTGATTCTGCATGACTTGTATATCACCGACACCAATATCTTGTTGGTGGCTTCAACCTAGCCATTAGCTCTCGGATAGTAGGGGCTTGAGAGAGAATGGAAAATCTTCAATTCTGTGGTGAGCAACTTTATCACATGGTTGACAAAATGTCCCCCTCGATCACTCGTAATCTGGATGGGTATGTCGTAGCGTGTGATTATTTGTTCATATATAAATTGTCATACTCAAAGCTGAGTTATCCAAAAGGGATCGTGCCTCTACCCACTTTGTTAGGTATTCTATCGCTACGACAATGTACCTACACCGTCGTGCTTTTCTTGCCTTGAGTGGCCCCACGAAATCGAATCCCCATCTTTCGAACAATTCTTGTGCATTAAAGGGGTTCAAAGGCATGAAGTCTCTCTAGAGGGGCTTCACTACTTTCTGACAGGTATCACAGCTCACCACCCATTCCCTCGCGTCATTGTAAACTGTTGGCCACCATAATCCTGCGAGTAATATTTTTCGTGTTGTCGTATCTGGTCCCATGTGTCCTCCTGCAAGACCTTCATGTGCTTCCCGCAGTACACTTGGAACTTCCTCCTCCATAACGCATTGGCGAAGGACCTGGTCAGGTCCCATCTTGTATAATAGTCCCTTAATGAGCTGGAACGTTTTACTTCTCAATACCAACTTCCTTCTCCCACTCGGTTGCATCTCCTGCGAGAACTGCCCTGTTGAGAGGTACTCTCCGATACTTCTATACCAGGCTGGTAACACTGCGATTCTGAATAGGTGTGCATCTAAAAAGTCATCATTGACACCTTCGAGAGGTTAGCTGGACTTGATTCTTGACAGGTGATCTGCACATACATGGCTCTTTTTGGGTCGTACTATGATATTAAATGTAAATTCCTGCAACAAGAGTAGACATCTACTTACCCGCCCTTGAATGATTGGCTTGTTGACTAGGTACATCAAAGCCTGGTGGTCTACATAAAAAATAAATGGAGTCGCTAACAGATAATGTCGGAACTTCTGCACGGCATAGACCATTCCGAGTGCTTCCCTCTCTGTAGTGCTATAATTCTTCTCCACTTTTGACAAAAGTTTGGTCGCAAAATAAATAGGATGATTCAACCCGTGGTCTCCTATTTGTGCTAGGGTTGCCCCAATGGCAAAATTTGATGCGTCCACATGGACATGGAATTCCTTGTCCCATTTAGGGTGCGCGAGGATCGGCGGTCCTACTAGCCTTAAATTTAGCTCCACAAATGCCTTCTCCTGCTCTGATGCCCACATGTAGGGTTCTCCCTTCCAGGTCAGACCGTCTAGTGGGTAAGACACTTGGGCAAAATTCTTAATGAATTGCCTATAGTACCCAATGTGCCCCAAGAATGATTTTACCCCAGTTATGTCCATAGGAGGTTCCATCTCTAGAATTACCCGCACCTTGTCTGGATCTATCTTCAATCCGGCTTTACATACGATGTGTCCCAATAGTTTCCCTTGCGGCACCATAAATCTTCATTTTTTAGGATTGAGTGCCAATCTAGCCCATCGGCACCTCTCCATACATTCCTGGAGGGCTACCATGTGCGTGTCTTCAACACTAAAAATGGACCAACCATCAAGGAAAGCTTTGAAGTTTCCAATAGACATCTTGTCAAAAATGTGCAGGATGATCCTTTGGAACGTTGCTAGAGCGTTGCAGAGTCCAAAGGGCATTCAGTTGTATGCATACACTCTGTCTTCCACTATGAAAGTTGTTTTAAGTTTATCTTCTTTCGGGATGGATATTTGGTTGTACTCAAAAAAATCCATCCATGAATGAGTAAATCTCATGTCCTGCAACTTCCTCTAGAATACTGTCCGTAAAAGGTATTGGGAACAGATCCTTGATTGTGACTGCATTTAAACACCTGAAGTCCACACATATTTTGATTTGGCTGGTGTCCTTTTTAACACAATCATGATAGGGGACACCCACTCACTTGTCTACACCTGAAATATGATGCCTGCATCAAGCATCCTCTCGATTTCTTCAATGACATGGGCTACGTAATTTTTATTCATCCTGTATGAACGCTTCTGTACGGGTACGGCTCCTACCATTGGAATTCGGTGGACACAGTTTTGGTGGCACCCCTTTTAAGTCCTTATAGGTCCAAGCGAATACATCTTTGTATTCCATAAAGATTTTAAATGTAGCTACCTTCAGGAGGGGGTTCCAGTCATCACCTACAAAAATATTCTTCGAATTGGTTTTGTCTCCCAAGTTCATAGTCTTCGCTGAAGGCTCTTCATATTTTATTGGTTTATCCTTGTCAAATCGGTGTGCAGGGGTTTCCAGTATGCGAAGCTCTCCCTCTTTATACTCTTTGTACTACGACGGAAAGGTAGGCTTCTCCTCTCCTTCGTCCACCTGTAACATGTTGTAGTGAAACAGTTCATAATCTTCCATTTGCCAATGGAAGAGTCCATTTAGCGAGTCCATATCATCATCGAAACATCCCTCTATTTCCAAAATTCCTTCCTTGTTTGGCTCCATCCGTCACTTTCCTTCGTCCATTTCTTCCTCAACTTCGAACTCAAATGATGACGCAATGTCCTCACTCACCATCTTTGTGCGTAGGTCGATTGTGAATTTTCGACCACCTTTTTCCATTGAAAGAGTGTTCCTCTTCCAGTCGTGGTTTACCTTCGCCTACACCAACCAACCTCTCCCTAGAATAGCATTGTACCCTTTTCTTTTTAATGGCACCACGAAATCCAAAACAAAGTTTTGTGTTCCAATCATTACCCGTTGTGCCATTAGGGTCCCGATGGGTTTGATACCGTGTTGGTCGGCGCCCATGAGTTGGAATGTTGGTGGCCACAACGTAGGTTGTCCCAATAGCCACCATGTTTCCTCCAGAAGCACGTTGACACCGGAACCTCCGTCCACACCAGTGTATGTCAAAATGGTTCCCAGAATGCCCATTTCTACCACCGTTGGGTGTCTTCCAGTGTTCACCGCGAGTAACATGGGATCTTCCCCTGTTCTGAGAGGATTCTCCTTCTTGAGAGGGTTTTCTCCTTCACCGTGGATTCCTTTCACCTCTGGCCCACTTGACGCCTTCAAAGATGGTGTCACATTTAATAGAGTTGTTCTCAATTGTGGCATAGCAACAAGGTCTTTCAGCTTGATAGGGATTTCGGCTTACAACACCTGTTGTACGATGTTTTGTTTCGCCTAACCCCTTAGAGAGGTGCAGGCGGTGTCGTTTGTCTCCCTTCTTTCGGCCATCATTTCCTTCTCAATGTTTGCCTTTGCTTCTTACATTCTCCTTTTCTCAACTTCGGGATTCGGATTGGTAGCCTTCTTTGCCTGCGCCCAAGTGACAGCGAGGATCTCTCCCAGTTGCCTTCAATGTTCAAAAGATTCACTCCCGACTTTGGACACTTCACGTCGTCGTGGTCTCCCAAACCACACCACTTGCATAGAAACTACGGCACTTCTCTCGTGCAGTCTCTTGCAAAGTGCTCCCACTAGTTGCAGGTACGACATTGTATCATTGACCGTCCACTTGCATCATATTAGATACGGCTACGACCCCCGTTATTGTTATTGTTGTTTCCATTATTTCCACCTCTTCCTCCGCACCGGTTATTCCTGAACCTGCCAGACGATGCCGTACTGGTGTTTGTGTTTGCGGCCCCCACAGTTGAGGTAGATGCTTCCTGCATCATTACGATCTGTTAGGCCCTCTGGTTTTCATGTTATACGAACATTCCTTAGTGGAATGCCCGGCAATTTAGCAGATATCGCAAAATTGCTTCTTCGGACAGGAGCCCTTTGTGTGACCTTCCTTGCAGTCCGTACACCACAAGTCCCCTTCATCATTTTGGGTGGGGTTGCTCTTCATGGTTTTGAATTCTTTCAGCATATGGAGCATATCTTTTTGGAGGGCTTGTATTTTCTTGCCTGATTCTTCACTGCTACTCTCTTCGTCAAAATCGTCATCATCGTCATTTGATGATTTACTCTTCTTTTTCTTTGCAGTTTTGTTTTCACTCTCCAAATCCATTGCTCAATTGTAAGCCTCATTATATGATGTTGGAGGCACTATCTTCATTTTTCTCTGAAGGGCAGGCTTTAGGCCTTTGATGATCCATCTTTTCTTCAATCCGTCCGTTGGTGGGCTCTCCATTTTTCCCACCAATTCTTTGAGTCGTCTGTACCACAGACTGTTTCCTCCTTTGCTTGTTTTGTATTCTAGATCTCCGCTACTATTTCATTGTCATCTCTGAGTAGTCGAAATTCTACTTGAAACTCTTTCTTTAGATCCGCCCATGCGGCCACCTTTGTTTTATCAACATCAAAATACCAATCAATGGCTACGCCCCTCAAGGTCGCTGGAAATTGCCTTACCGAGTCATCTTGATCTGTCACCCCGTTGGCTGTCCAGATCGTCTCGCAGGTTTTGCAGTGTCGCATGGGATCTTCTTTTCCATCACTTGTGAATTTGGGTACTTTTTTCTTTTGCCCCGCCATGATGGTTGGTGTAAGTGCTAGTTGTGTTGGTGGTACGGTCGATTGTTTTGGTACCGCAGGGTGTGTTGACACCGCAGGCTATGTCGATACCGTCGATGGTGTCCCATTACTCGAAGTGTTCTGTACTCCTTCACTTGGCGTCTCTGAATCACTGGGAGTGTCTAAGTCTGGCAGGCTGCCTTGATCCATGTGCCCCTCGGTCACTTCAATACTCGTGGTGGCACTAATATCCTCTGCTTCTCTACCCTCGGCTTCTTCTCTCTCCCTCCTTTGGGCCTCCCTTGCCTCCGTACGTGGAGTTAAGCTTAGGTTTCCAAGCAAACTTCTAGTTTCTTCAATGGAATCCTCCAAATTTCCTTCTCCAATGGCCTCACCCTCGGCCTCCTCTGATCGTCCTTCAGCGATCCTCCAGAATCTTTGCCTTCTCTCCGCTTGTTGCTGCAACAGCACAGCTCTCCTAATAGCCTCCCACTCCTCTGCTTCCTTTTTCCTATTTCTATTCTTATTCAATTGATTTGGCATAAATATTTTACTTATTTATCCAAAAGTAACAACACATGATAGAAATTAAAGAACACTTTTTATTTATTTAAACTTTTTCCATAGTACATGTCACTTAGGACATAGTCATAACAACATGTTCTCTTTATTCAGTCTCCCCTCCCGAGGTTTATTTCATGTTCCCCTTCCGACGGGATTCATCTCGTTCTTCCTCCTCTCCGACGGTAATAATCACTCAGAATTTGTTGTTGTCTGGTCTCACGGTGCACCTCCTCACGTTGGCTTTGAAGGGCCGGGAAGGTTTGCGTCAATAACCCAAGAAGATGAGACAGCAAGCGGTCTACTGAACAATTCACACGAAGGGCATCCCACACTGCATCCTCCGGTAAGTCCTCTCGTTTGGCTTTCCTTCGAACGTGCGTCTCAATGGATGCCTGTAGCAATGCGGTGAAGTCGTTGATTAATGCACATTCTCCTTCGAAGAGTTCCCCATTCTGGTTCTCCTCTACTTGGTTGCTTTCTATTGTCTGAACCATTGTTTTCCTTCCGCCATTCACACTTCATTACTATTGCCTAGAATCCTTTAAAGGCAATAGCACCAAATGTTTGTTGCCTATGGCAAACTGAGTTTAACACATGATATTGAAGGAAGTGCTAACAGATAACGAATACAACAAGATTCAAAGAACTGCCATATGCTTTATTAATAGTAATCAAGTACATCTAGTGTGAACATAACATCATTAATTCTGTCCCATATTTGTCCTCCAAGAGGATACATAAACTATCCAAAGGGGTGCGACTGAACCAACGTGACATAACCATTTACCTTTTGATCACTAACGACCGAGGCTAACAACTTAATTAACATAACAGCCCCATACATACAAGTTTACCGACAATAAGGGTTGCATGTACTTGCATGTTTGTTGCATGTACTTGCATGTGTTGTTTTACCATGCATAGTCTCGTGTTTTGCCGCATGAAGGTTTCTTTGTTGGGTTTATAATTTTTTCCTCAAAAATTATCTGTTGGGTTTATAATTTTTTCCCCAAAAATTATTTATTGGGTTTATAATTTTTTCCTCAAAAATTATCTGGTGGGTTTATAATTTTTGTCTTCAACAGTTATCTATTGGTTTTACTGTTTTTTCTTCAAAAACGAAGCTTTGTATTCTCTGATCCGTGTCTCAAATTCTGTTGTCTGGTTTTGATCGATTTTTCACCTCAAAAATCATGTCTAATTTTTTTGATTTTTCGCCTAAAAAATCATGGTTTTTTGCAATTTGTTTTGGGGCATCATGCTCATCTAAAAAGTTTGGAGGGTTTGTTAATTTTTCCTCAAAATCGTGCTAGCTGTTCTCGGTGTTTGTCTATGTTTCCACGGAAGAGCAGCTCCGTTATCCAACATCAAGTTGGATGTTTTGTGATGATTTCTAGGTTTAGTGGCAGACTCATCTCAGTGGCAGGCTCTTGTCTCTTTGTGCAAAGCTTTCTAAGAAGGGGGCACCCTTCTCTGTTCTTTTTGGATGGATTTTGGTTTCTTGGTCATTAACATTTTGCAGATCCGGGGAGGGTCTCAACAGCAGCAGCAAAATGTTTTGAAGAATTTGTGACCAAAAGACAGCAGTTAGACGATGACCATTAAGGGAGGGTATTAGAATATTATAATGTTTCTTTAATGGTCATCTTAGTTAATCTTTAGTTTATTAGATAGTTTCTATTTTCATCTTTAGTTCACGATTTTTTCTTTTAGAAACATCCACTTTGTAAATCTATATAAGGAGCTTTCATCTCCTTTGTTTAATACAACATGGATTTACCATAACAAGGTCAATCCACAGTTACTAAAAAGTGTTCTTTGTTTTCTTTGTGTTTTTTTATTTTAGCTAGATTCATCCACTTGAAGAAGAGTACAGACTGTTAAAAGAGGAGAATTTGTTCCTTTGTTAGCATTTGGAGAGAAGGGGATGAAGTTGAGACTGGGAGAATGAATTGTTCCAGCTACTTTAATTATGGCTAAAGGTGAAAAGCTTTAAAATAATGTAGTACTGGGTGTTAGAGAAAATTCAAGTCAAAAATATATTGGCTTTAGAGGGCTGCAATTCTGTCAAAAACTCCAGATTCCATATTTATACTGAGAGGAGCTCTACAGTCACAGAAAGGATGAAATGAGAGTCCGCGTACAAAAAAACCTAAAAACAGAAAAATAAAAAGTATTCATTAGATTGTGTTTTAAAATTAGGAAGTGTGACTTTTTGAAACATATGTTTACAGTAAAAGATTTTTTAAAGAGAATAAATGAATAAGTGCACTTGAGTTTTTTAAAGATTTATAGTAGAAACATGTCCCCACTTAACCAATAACTATGAAAAAATACTTGGGCATGATAAATTTTATTTATTATTCTGACTTTTATATTTATAAATTTTAATACCTGATTCTATATGGAAATAGAAAATCATATTTAAAAATTATTTTTGTATTAATAATTCATAGTCTGTTTTGGTTCAATGATTTTAGTTTTTAATTATTTATTATTTATTTTAGTTTGTTATTATATTTATAATTATGAAAACTAAACTAACATACTATCCATGTTAAAGATGCCAAGATTTATCCTTCCTGGGGCACCTATTTTATGTCACTTGAATCATGAATGTGTTAAATTGATTAAAAAATAGGCACCTAGAGAGGGATATCTCTCGGCACCAGTTCCATAGATTTATCTAAAATATGTATGCTAGTTAGTAAACCATTTGGAAGCAACAATATTTATCAAGGTAAGCTTTTCACTAAAAGTGACCTATTATGCTATTCAAGGACAGTCGTAGAAACGGGAGCTTTTCTAAAAGAGGAAGGGAGGGACATTCTTTTATTCATGGACTTCAGCCCAAAGCTCTAGGCAAGAACATATATTGCAATAAAATTAAGGCATCAAAGTGTTGGGTGTGTTAGTGGTCTCAAAAGAGATTATGTACTTTCCACCATGATTATTCTTATTTTAGAATAGATAAAATGAGGATAGACAATGCATGGCATAAAATGGAGAGAATGTATGAAAGAACTAATAGCTAAAGAGAAAAGGCTCAAATATTGTCTCTGGTACAACCAGAAAGATAATGACTGAAGAGACACGGGCAATGAAGGTATGTTCCTCCAAAATGAATAAAAATCGGACTTTGATAAAACATTTCAAAGATAATTTGCAACACTTCTTAAAGTATTGTCTCAGAAGCCTATGAGGGACCATTTACACCTCTTCTTATTAAATCTTTATCTTATAAAACTATGAAGGACAACTTTGAAAAATGCTGACTTGTTGAGAAAGAAGGTAAATAGCCAGAATACACCAAATTACACTGAACCAGCTGGGTGAGAGTTTTTTGAGCCAGGGAAGAACGATGCAAGAGATAGGAAAAACATGCAACTTTGAATCAATCAAGGGGTGTGTCACATCCACAACTTATGTCTGCTATAATCGGGATAGAAAAGGATGTATTCATTCAAGAAACATGAGAGATGGATTTCCCAAAAATTAGGTGCACTTACTAGGTGTGGTCTTCACTTAGAATATATATATGAGATTTGATCTTTTGGACTATGGTCCCATGGAGAGGGGCAAGCTGAATTTTTCTCAGCCAGTGCTGCTGAGGAAAATTGGAGGCCTTTTTTAAGCAAGGGTTCCCAAGGATTTGTAAATTCTTTTGTGGTTAGAGGAAGTGAGAAATTTTGAATGAGAAAGTATAGTAACTATATGCAGATAACAATTTGAATAAACAAAATGTCACGTAAGCTGCCACAGAAATAAAAGTCCCTCTGGTGGTGGACGATTCTTCCATTCACCCACCTTCCTCCACCACTTCTTAACACCAGCTTAAAGTTGCAGCTACATATGTGGGACTCCTATTTTGCATGGAAAGATTCGTTTTTATCCAGTAGCTACATTTGTTAAATTCCATAGGACGACCCTCAAAGGAAAAATACGAGTCCAAACCCCTTTTGAGACCACATCCTTAAGAGAAAAAAAATATTCACCCAGGGACAGTGCAGCATGAAAAAAATGCAGTAGTCCTTTGATTGAAAGAAGCTGTGTAATGAAATTTCTAATTTCTGTGCTTTTCAATCTTTAATTTTAGTAGCTTCTCCTTAAAGTCCATGTTATTTTATTCATCTATAGTAGAAATTTCTGCAGCAGTTTGCATGGATCTTTCTCTGTTGTGTATTTCAAGTCCACATAAGCTGCTATAGAAGAAGTGTACTGTTAAAGAATCTTTGGTAACAACATAAGTTCTCTTCCTCTAGCTTTCATCTTGATTTATCTGTTAAGTATAATGTGATCACATGTATTACTTGGAAGATGCTCAAAATTCCATAGCTGCAAGTCACAAATATTCTCTGTATACAGGAAGATCAGGGGAGAAATGGAGAGAAGCCTGGGACAAGAAAACAAAGTCAGGAAGGTGCTGGGCTGAATCTTCAGCAACTTATCAAGAAGCTGAAAATAAAAAGAAGAGATTTGATGAGGAAATTTCTGTAGAGAAAGAATTCAGTAAAAGAGATAAATACAAAGGAAGCAGTGATGTGATGAGCCCAACTGGCTCTCAAAAGCAAACTGGTTTTTTTCTAATTTAATTGCAATTGTTTTTTGGTGTGTTTTCAATCATATATGAATTTTCATAAATGTTCCAATAACCACATAACAATAGCAACACAATTTAACTTGTATGTTCAATAAGGATCTAATTAAGATGAGGTTCTACAATCAACATTTCAAATATTATAAGAAATGTAAGCACCTTAATATTCAAAACGTGGCTGCTGGTAACTTGGATCACAGCCTTCTTGAATTTGACGCCAGCTCATACATTGATTCCTCATTATGGTGAGTTGCTTAAATACCCCTCAATGACTAAGTATTCAGTCTGAAACACAGCTGCAAATGCTAACACTCCTGATTTCCTTGCACCAGCAAACCCCACACCATGTACGGCCTGCAATTAATACCGTACGGCTCCTGCACAAAACCAAACGGCAGCCTCTGTATACAGTTTGCAATTACAATTTGCAACTCTAAAATCCTTGGTGAAGCCCTCCAATTCGAATTGCATGAAATAAGAATGAATTCTCTCCAACATGAAGACCAAATTCTTCAAACCCTTGCACTCTTCCCTATGAATTACGTTTTTCTCCACAAGACAAACTTTTAACTCCCAAATTTTATCAAATGATCAATTGGTAAGAGAGATCAAATCTCTAAGGTATATATAAGCTCATTAAATGAAGTCTTCTTCATCACACTTTTCACTAAAGAAGCTTCACTCACACATCATCAAATTATAACATTAAAATATTAAAGTTATTAAATTAAAATAACTTAATTTAATAACTTCAATTAAAATGAGGTGTGACTGAATGACTCTGGCTATAACCATCTGACTTCAGACAACAATGTCCTAAGCTCACACTACCCTGCCCAAAATAGCAACCAGACCAAAATAGACTTACTAAAAATAATAAGTCTCTCAAACTGGAGATCTTGCAAACGAAGCTCTGAATCAATAAAACCACTGCACAAGCACTCTGCTAAACATAGCAATACCCAAAATACCACTTACTATAAATAGTAAGTCTACCAATCTAACCCGAACGAAGAGCAATCCTGGCATCCAAGATCTCGAGAGTGGAATCCAACCACTGGCTCTGCCAAACGACCCCCTCTAACAACCTGATTAGCTTACGAGGGTCACTGCAACAAGCTAATCCCAAGGCCTAAAAATCGGGAACATTACAAGTGAACACCATTACTCTCATGGAAATGGATGAGGTGACTTCAAATGACAATATGCACTAGCTATGAGGTGCCATGAATCAAATTCGGATGTAGGAAAGGCAAGTATTATCCCTGAAAATGTTTTTGGGGCAAAAACTCACAATGATTTGCCAAATTTAACAATAAAACTTTCATCAAAATAAAAATATGATTGATAAGCAAAAGAAAAGAACTTTGGATGGATAAACGGAGTTTAAGGTGGAAAATGTAAAATTGAAGTCATAAATGGCCTGGTAAGTTTTCTTGAATTTTTTTATCACTTCAATGATTATATTAAGAGGAGACTGATTGCTTGGGTGAGAAGGTCAGGAAAGATGTTATTCAAAAGAGAGTGATACATTTGAAGAGTGCATGTTAATAAAGGAGGAACATGAAATTGACTATGTACAATTTGATGCTGAAAATAATATATGAGTTTGGAAGCTGATTGAGAAATTGATCCCTTATTAGTAATTATCAAATTGGAGACGAAGAAAAGAAATTAAAATTGGGAGAAGGAATTACTCCAGCTATTTGTATGTATGACGATCCTAAACTAGGAAGAGGCCTTGGGGCCCACGCAGTGTTCTATAACACCCATTTTAATTAATTTCGCCTTTTATTTACATATTTAAATAAATAAATAAATTATTTATGTGCTGGGTTGGCTTTAACCGACCTTAGGCAAGTAGTGATAAATTTAAATAAAATGTGTTGTGACCTTTTCACAACATCACCTCATTGCAAATGGGGGCCCCCCTCTTTTAGCTCGTAGTCATTAGGTTAGTTAGGTTTAGGTGGCAAATTTGGCAATTCGAAGCTTCAAAAGACTGAGGGATGGCAAAGAAATAAGGTGGGAATGTTAAAATTGAAGTCCTCCGGGGTCAAGTTATAGTGGGTTAAACATAAATTCCTAAGTGTATTCAAATTTGGGCTAGTCAATTAGTTCAAAATTCCATATAAAAGCATATTCCATGAATAAGAGCCTTAAAATCCTTATAGAAATTGATTTTTCACACTTAAAGTCGTCAAAATCCTAAGGAAAATCATTTTTTCTTTATAAAAATACACAAAATCCAGACTTTTGATGAAATTCCCTACTTAAATTAGCTAAAATCCAGACTTATGATGAAATTTCCTACTTAAATTGGCTAAAATCCGGACTTATGATGAAATTCCCTACTTAAATTGGCTAAAATCCGGACTTATGATGAAATTCCCTACTTTAATTGGCCTTTTCCTAAAAAATTTCTAAGTGTTGAGGGCAAAATCCAAGCATACTATGAATTTCCATCATTCTAGATGGCTTTTTCCTGAAAATTTTCTAAGTTTGGAAGTTGTCCAGATAGGGGTCATTTTTCCCCCAAGAGTGAGCTCTAAGACTAAGAATTTGTCTAAGTCTAGAACTTGTCCAAACTGGGGTCAATTTTCCCCAAGATAGAGTATAAAGATTGAAAAATTAAGTGTCTAAAAAAATCCAGACAGGGGTCGTTTTTCCCCCAAGACTGAGTATGGAACTTGGAAATTTGTATAAGTATGGAATTTGTCCCTACTAGGGTCTTTCCCCAAGACTGAGTATGGAACTTGAAAATTTGTCCAAGTATGGAATTTGTCCCTACTAGGGTCATTTTTCCCTTGAGCACAATGATGAAACTTAAAAATTTTCCTAAGTATGGGAAGTGTCCCTACTGAGGTCATTTTTCCCTCAAGGACAATAAGGAATGATGGAATTTTTTCAAAATGTTGGAGGTGTCCGGACATGACTTGTTTTTCCCTCAAGGGAAGTATGGAGAATGAAAAAAATTTCTAAGTACAAGAATTATCCATGCTAAGGTCGAATTTCCCTCCAAGAGCTAATTTATGAAATTTTTCCAAGTGTCAAAGGCGTCCATACTAGGGTCAATTTTCCCCCTTGTGATGGCAAAGTGAGATCAAATTTTTTGTAAGTACAAAGTGGATTCTATCCAAGCCTTGATTGATTTTCTCCACCTTGCATGGATGGAGTTTGAGTTTGGATATGGTTTTAAGTCCATGCAATGTGTGGACTTAGTCAAATTTGAGGATCCAAGCATGGATCGACTTCCCCTATTATGGTAATATTTTAATAATTAATTAAAATTATGAGGAAAATTAATAAAGTCAAAATAGAATCTTCTAGAAGGCGTCAAAATTTTTATCCCACATTGCTTATGGGAAGTGAATAAGAGGCAAAAACACATTTAAAAAGGGGATTGCTGTTGTAGTAAGCCATGAATATCTTTGAAAAAGCAAATGCAAAGTGAATTTAAATTTGAAGCAAGGGGGCCAAGTTGAGGATTGATACAATTTGTGGTGGCTGAAAGTTGAATGATGAGAAGAGATATGTGCTCTTGAAGGAGGATTCAACATTGTGGTGGCTGAGAATATTAAGCTTGAGGTAAAATCTGAAGCAAAGCCCCATGAGAGGTAATTTCTTGCTTGGATTGATCCACTTCCTCCAACCTCTTAATTCATCCATGGCTGATTGCAGACCTAGGGGCAACTTTTCTTCTAAGGCATTGGAGGACATTGAAGGGCCAAAGACAAGATATTTACAGTCAAAATCTGCAGACTCCTGAAGGTTGGCGGTTTTTTGAAAAATCTCAGAATTCATTTAATGCAAAATTCTGCCAAGTCCTTGTTCAAGGACTGAGTCCCCATCCCTGGACATCATTATTGACGCCATTAGAGGACCAAATCTGAGGTATGCAAGCCCAAATCTGAAAACTGCAAGTACAGGGGCGATTTTGTTTGAAAATTCATTAAAAATAATTTAAGGGTTTTTAAGGTGCCCAAACTTGTTTGCAGATTATTCGGTGACCAAATACCTACCTTTTTTAATCATTTTCAGTCACTAAGGCATTAAGGTGAGAGTGCTACAAATGAATGTCTGAGGACTATGTCTGAAAATTACTTTTTTTGCATGTAAAACTGGGTTTGTCTTTGTTTACAATCTGATCCAAAAGTTATTGCAGACCTTTGCCATCATTCCCAACGCCACTGGAGGCCATTTGAAGGTCTGAAATCCATTGTTGCAGACCTTAGTTGCAGGTCTAAGTTTGAAGACTTACACATACACGGGCAATTTTTTACAAAAATATCTTACAATTTGCTGATTCACCCAATCACCATTGGGGCTGTTGCTGGGTGTTCAAGAGATCATTTGACATCAAAAAACACTAAAATTTAATCCTCGAATCCATTCACAAAGGCGCAGTCCAGGTATGCCTTCAAACATCTTAAGGTTTGTTTTGATGAAAAACATAGTTTTAAATGCATGATTGTTTTGTTCACTGCTCACTAATGAATCCATGGACATAAGGTGTGATTAGTTTGGAATGCTGAGATCAACCTAAGGACAATTAAAATCGAATTGCAGAACTGTCCTCAGACATTAGTTGGCTGCCATGTTAAGACTGCCATGAACTTTCCAAAGTGATTAGTTGGCTGCCATGTTAAGACTGATGTTTGTTTCCAAGGTCATATGGGGGGTCCTAGGTCATGATTCGAAGTGAATTTGATAAGTTATTAGGACTGATTTGAAGGTGTTATCATGACTGGTTTGAAAAATCAGAGTTCATAAAATTGACTAAGTATCAAGGATCCTTTGTGTCTTGGTATCCTTGCTTTCATTTTGATTATTTATTTCCTTGGATTAGTTTGTTAAGACAAAGTATGGAATTCATCATCTAATCCATGGATAAATTCAAGGACTATCATGATCTAAACTTAATTTTTTTCTTAAGTCTTTAAGCCTTACTAACTTTGAACTTCGAACAAGATGGCAAAACCTAAGGGGTTTGCAGCAAGGACAGCACAGATAAAAAGGCTATCAAAGGGCTTCTATCCAGAGTCATTAATGGCATCACAATGGGGAAAGGTTGCAAACACTAATATGGAACACATTGATATGAGGAAGCTAAGGAGGAGAATGTATGGACATAAGGATCACTTGCCTCAAGGATAGCAGTCAATACAATGAAGAATGGACTTTACCAAGCGACGGTACTCCTTCAACCATCCAGTGCAGTGAGCTTATGGTCGAATGTGCAAAGAACTATGATCTAGATACTAGAACAATTAGAGCTAGAAGAAAGATGTTTGCGTTTCTCAATGAGGAAGCAGTGAGAGAGACATTTGGGATTCCTTACTACTCAGACATGCAGGTCAGGACCAAGGTGTTAGTATTTATGGCCTTTTCGGAAAGATCAATATGCTGATGTAAATAATAAGTAAATACATCTCATAATCATTGAAGAAAACATTATTATATTGTCCTAAAAGGATGACTTTATTTGGAGATTATATCTGCTATGAAGTGGGACAACTTGCTCACTAAATATAATATTATAAAAGGAGGGTCGACTTGTATGGTTTAAGACCGACTTGTTCAAAACAAAGTCTTCGACTGGGAAAAATAATGAATGTCAACTTGCATATGCAAGTCAGCTACCTTGCATAATTTAGATGTCACCCCCTTTATTACATATATATATGAGGTAATGGTGCAAGGCAAGTATTAAAAACATAACATGCTGCCTTAAATTCGCACCATAACAGCAGAGCAGAAAATTCCTTCTAATTTGATCCAAAGCAATTACATTTTCATACTAAATATTGCAGTCATTTCTAGAGGAAGTATAGAAGACTTGAGGAGCGATTTATAGCAGATCTGAGGCGTAAAATATAGCAGACTTAGAGGCACAATTCATAGCAGATTTGGAGGACAAATTGAAGCAGACTTAAAGGTTGAATTATATCAGCTTGAAGGCATCATCAAGGAGAAAACGGGGTATTATCTATTCCTTCATTTATCTATATTTTTGATAGGTCCTAAATCTTAGTTTTAAAAGGTCATCTATAGATTGAAATTTCCTTTCAAAGTCTGAAATATTAACATGGTATTAGAGCCTTGGTGAGTGAAAGATCAACTTTCAGATTAAGGAAATCAACCTAACACTTTTAAAACTAAGATATTCAATATGCCAAGTGGAGTTAGACCAAAAGATAAACTCGAAGGGCCACAAACTTCTGATCTTGGAAAATTAGAATTCTACTTGCCTTCAGAGAACTAGAGCTAGATTCAATTATAGAAAATTCACCTAAAATTGAAATGAATGAAGATGAGACGCGTGAATAGAAAAGGGGTAATAACAAAGCTATGAGAATTTTAATTGATAGCATAAAAAATCATATCATACCCACAATCTCCTGTCTAGAGTCAACACATCTAATGTTCTCAACATTATCAGGGATGTTTGAAATTAATAATACAAGTAGAATTATGACTCTTCAAAATGAAATTTCACGAATCAAGATGAGACAAGGAGAATCTATCACATCATTCTTTATGAGAATTACTGAGTTAAGAAATCAATTAGCAACTATTGGGCACACCTACGATGAAAAGGAACTATCTATGATAGCACTTAATGGATTACCTTTTTCATAAGACTTTTTTACTCAAGGAATCAATGCACGTCTTAAAATGTCTAAATTTGATAAATTAAAAATGGTTTGTCTTCAAGAAGAATCAAGACTTATATATAGATGATCAAACTTTAAAGAAGACCTTCAAATTTTATACTCTCAATCAAGAAAGAAAGACGACTTCAAAAAAAAAACTCAAGACAAAGGAGAAAGAAACTTTAGGAACAAAAGAAAGAGAGATTATCAAAACAAACAAGAAGGGAATTCTAACAATAATGGATAGAGAAGGAGAGCCTATCAAAACAACAAATTTCAAAAAAGAGATCTATCTAAGATACAATGCTATAGATGTGACAAATTTGGTCACAAGGCAACAAATTGTCCGGAACGAAACAACCTTCAAGCCTCTATTGCTGAAGTAAAAGAACAGAATCTGAACGGCTTGTCCTTTAGTCTTTCACCTTGAGAAGGAGTTCAAATATGGGTCAACCTGAACATTAAAAGTCATTTTATAAACTCTTTCTAATTCCTTGTTAGATCTTTGTTGTAAATAAATCAATATTACTTTACATTGAGAATATGATCCTTCGTTATGTTAATTATTATGTGAGTATATTATTATACTAACATATTTGCAAGTTATTTGAGTGTTGAGGCTCTTGCACCTTTGAGCGTTGAGGCTCGTGCATATTTGAGCGTTGAGCTCTTGCACCTTTGAGTGTTCAGGCTCGTGCATATTTGAGCGTTGAGGCTCTTGCACCTTTGAGCGTTGAGGCTTGTGCATATTGGAGCATTGAGGCTCTTAATATTTGAGCGTTGAGGCTCTTGCATATTTGAGCACTGAGCTTACATATTTTTGAGCATTGAGACTCTTGGATAGAATCACCAATGGAGACTACCTTTCACAAAACTTGTGGATGTGACTTCCAAGAGCTTGTGGATGGGATCTCATTAGGAGGAGATCTACACTTTGAGGTTAGTGTTTTATTTGAATTTACATCTTGTGAAAATGCTTCCATTATTAAAGTTTTGATGATGCTTCTTGTGATTATAGATTAAAGATCTATTGTTATGTTGATACCTCTTATGATTATTACATAGATTTGAGATCTATTGATTTATTTTCATATTAGATAGATTTGAGATCTATTGATTTATTTTCTGATTACATAAATTTGAGATCTATTAACGAAATGATACATAAAGTTGAGATCTATATGTGATTATTATATACATCATGAGAATAATGTCAATGATGCTTCTTATCTCTCATTACATGTGAACAATGTTAAAATAACCTTACATCTTGTAGTAGATGACATTACCGGGTTGGAACATCTAGAGGATGGTTAATCACAATGATTACATCAAGTATTAATACATTGTGAATACATTATGTTATGTTTTTTGAAATTTAGTGTGATAAAGAACTTGTGAATACATTATGAGATTAATTTGATCTTCTCTCGAGACCAAGAGGGAGTGTTAGTATTTATGGCCTTTTCGGAAAGATCAATATGCTGATGTAAATAATAAGTAAATACATCTCATAATCATTGAAGAAAACATTATTATATTGTCCTAAAAGGACAACTTTATTTAAGATTACATTTGCTATGAAGTGGCATGACTTGCTCACTAAATATAATATTATAAAAGGAGGGACAACTTGCATGGTTTAAGACCGACTTGTTCAAAACAAAGTCTTTGGCTGGGAAAAATAATGAATGCCAACTTGCATATGCAATTCGGCTACCTTGCATAATTTAGATGTCTCCCCCTTTATTACGTATGCATATGAGGTAATGGTGTGAGTTAAGGCAAGTATCAAAAACATAACATGCTGCCTTAAATTCACACCATAACAGAAGAGCAGAAAATTCCTTCTAATCTGATCCAAAGCAATTACATTTTCATACTAAATATTGCAGCCATTTCTAGAGGAAGTATAGCAGACTTGAGGAGCGAATTATATCAGACTTGAGGAGTAAAATATAGCAGACTTAGAGGCACAATTCATAGCAGATTTGGAGGACAAATTGAAGCAGACTTAAAGGTTGGATTATATCAGCTTGAAGGCATCATCAAGGAGAAAACTGTTAAGTTATAGCTTCATTCGTATCATATATATATATATATATATATTATTTATACAATGATTATAAAGAATAGATGTGATTATATTATTATCTTATTATCATTATTATATTGATGAAATATAATAATGATAATAACATAATAATATATATATTAATATCACATTGAATAAATCGAACTATGTTCGATGTTTACATTAATATGCAAAGTATCGACTAATGAGTCGATGTATTTACTAAATGATTCAAGTGACTGCGATCATCACTAGTCACTTATGCATTAACATAAGCAACTGTTGTCAACAGTCGCTTATGCTAATGCATCAGCGACTTAAAGAGTCATGTCTGTTTATTATGAAAGGGCACGTCAGTTAGTATAACTGTTGCAAAGCATACTTGTATGCGATGATTGCAGATTGGAAGAACGATCAATCACCACGGCATAGTTTCTTCAATCTGCAATCACAATATTATTACTATCACAGTATAATATATATATATACAGTTATTATATATACACAATCAGACATTATAAATTATAGCAGAAAATATATTCCAAAGATCATATTTCCTTAACATGGTATCAGAGCCTTGTTAAAGTGAATATAATTTTGAACTATTATTTGATTGAAGAAGAAAGATATTATTTAAAAGAAAAGATTCATTCACAAATCATTTAAAATGACCACCGGAATTAGGATGGAAGACAGATTGGAAGGAGCATCCAATTTTCTATCATGGAAAATTAGAATTACCACACTATTGCAAGAATTGGAATTAGAATCTTTCATAGAAGAAGAAAAAGACATACCTACAGACGAAGCAGAGAAAACAACTTGGAAAAGGAGGAACAATAAAGCCAAGAAGTTAATTGTTGATTCAGTCAAAGACTCTATTCTTCCAAGCATAGCAAGATTAACAACAGCATATGAGGTTTTCAAGAAAATTCAAGAAACATATGAGATAAACAATACAAGTCGAATATTAACCTTGAAGGAACAATTGTTGTCAATTAAGATGAATAAAGGGGAAACAGTTACATCTTACTTCCTTAGAATTGCTGAAATTCGAGATCAACTATTCTCTATTGGAAACAATGTAGAAGACATGGAATTATCTCTAATAGCACTAAGGGGATTACCAACATCCTGGGAGAATTTTATTCAATGCATAAGCACACGTCCACCTCTACCAAAATTTGATCAACTTAAGAACGACTGTACTCAAGAAGAATCAAGACTGATTACCAGAGGAATAGGTCTAAAGAAAGAGGGAGAAACACAAGCACTCAACACAAAGTCCCACAACAAAAAGAGAAAATCTTTCAAAAGAAAGAGGGGATTCAAAAGAGATTTTTCTAAAATCCAATGTTACAAATGTGATAAATATGGGCACACTCATCGACATTGTCTTGAAAGGCAAAAGACTCAAGCCACCATAGCTGAAGCAAAAGAAATTCCACTCTTCTTTACAGCTCTCTCAAGTGAACTAAATTCCAATAATAGAACTTGGATAATTGATAGTGGTGCATCAAGACATATAACCGGATTCAAAAATCAGTTTGAAGCACTTGAAAATTACTCAACCGAAGAAGTAACTATTGGGGATAACTCCACCTATCCAGTAAAAGGAATAGGGACCTGTACTATCAAGATAAAGAATGGAGTATCCTTACAACTTAAAGATGTCCTATTTGTACCTGGAATCAAAAGAAACTTAGTTTCTATATCAGGACTAGCAGATCAAGGGTTTCGTGTCACCTTTAATGAAGACAAAGTTCTAATATGGCCTAAAAATTCAAATATAAAAAATGCCACAATTATAGGGACAAGAGATGGTAGTCTATACAAACTATGTAATGATCAGAAAACTGCACTAACTCATGAAATTACAAATCATAGTGAATTATGGCATAAGAGGTTGGGACATCTAAGATATAATGCCCTACCTATGATAAACAAAATCACTACAGGTCTTCCACACTTAAAAGCTGATCACTCTGGTATTTGTAAAGGTTGTGCACTAGGGAAGAATATAAAAGGATCTTTCTCTACAAGTGAGCACAAATCTAAAGTAATCTTAGAATTGATCCATACTGACTTGTGTGGACCCATGTCAACACCTTCCTTAACAGGATCACTATACCATATTATCTTTGTTGATGACTATTCTCGGAAAACCTGGATATACTTTCTTAAGGTTAAAGAATCAAGTGAGGTACTATCTAAATTCAGAGAATCCAAAGCACTAGTAGAAAATCAAACAGACAAGAGAATAAAAGTGTTAAGATCAGATAATGGAAGTGAATACAAATCTGACATATTTAAAGAATTCTGTAATTCTGTTGGGATTAAGAGGGAGTATACTGTGCCGTATAATCCTCAACAAAACAAAGTAGCAGAAAGGAAGAATAGATCCATAATTGAAGCAGCAAAAGCCATGATGCTCGATCAAAACCTTCATACTTCCTTTTGGGCAGAAGCTTCAAATACAACAGTATATATTCAAAATCGGTGTCCACACTCCATTCTAGAAAATATAACACCAGAAGAGGCATTCACAGGGATCAAGCCAGATCTAAGTCATCTCAGGATATTTGGATGTCCTGTATATATTCATGTACCTAAAGAAAAGAGGACTAAACTAGAACCATCAGGTAAGAGAGGTATACTTGTTGGTTATAGTGAAAACACAAAAGGGTATCGAATCTATATTCCAGGACAAAAGTTTGTTGAGATAAGTAGAGATGTAAAATTTGATGAAAATAGCACATTTAAAAACTTTGAAGAAGATAACATCCCGGAGATAGAAGAAGACATCACTACTGAAATTGAGAGGGAGGATATAGAAGAACCTGAACTTCCTGTCATTGAAAATGAGAATACTAATATAATCAATGGTAAGAAAAAGCCATTATGGGCAAGGCAAATAATTAAAGAAAATAATGTAGAACCTAATGAAATATCTCATGAGAGTAAAAGGACAAGAACTCAAAAATGCTATGCAGCTCTTATAACTGAAATCAATAACTCAGAACCATCAAATCCTACGGAGGCATTATCTAGTCAAGCATGGAGAGAGGCAATGATTGAAGAATTTCAATCTATAATAAAGAATGATGTCTGGGACATAGTACCTAGACCTAAAAACAAAACCGTTGTCTCTTCTAGATGGCTATTCAAAACTAAATATGCTTCTGATGGAAGTGTTGAGAAGCATAAAGCTCGGTTTGTTGCTAGAGGGTTCTCACAAAAAGCAGGTATTGACTATGAAGAAACATTTGCTCCTATAGCTCGGTATACATCAGTCAGAACCATTATTGCTATAGCAACCTCTAAGGGGTGGAAGATACACCAGATGGATGTGAAAACAGCATTTCTAAATGGCACTATTGAAGCAGAAGTATACTTAGAGCAGCCAGAAGGGTTCATTATACATGATGCATCTAAATATGTTTGCAGACTCAAGAAAGCACTATATGGGTTGAAACAAGCTCCTAGAGCTTGGTATGAAAGGATAAACAGCTATCTTTCAAAACTAGGATATTCTAAAAATGATGCAGATCCTAACATTTACTTTAAGATAACAGATGGCAACATGGTTATTTTAGTTCTTTATGTAGATGATCTTTTAATAACAGGAGAGGATCATCTCATTGCAAAATGTAAGCAAGAACTCACTGCTGAATTTGACATGAAAGACTTAGGACTCTTACATTATTTCCTAGGGTTGGAAGTGTTTCAAAAGGAAAGCCATATTTTGCTAAATCAACAAAAATACACTATTGATATTCTAACCAGGTTTGGAATGATGGAATGTAAGCCTTTATCCACACCTATGGAAACAAATTTGCACAAACTCAAAGTTGAAGCAGAAGAGTCTGAACCCTTTGATCCTACATTGTACAGAGAGATTGTTGGTTCTCTTATGCATTTGGTGAATACTAGACCTGACATATGTTATGCAACCAATGTTGTAAGTCACTTTATATGTGAGCCCAAGAAAATACACTTAATGGCAGCTAAGCATATCTTGAGATATCTACGAGGCTCTATTGGATTTGGGCTAAAGTATGAAAAGGTAGAAATCAATCTTCAAGGGTATTCAGATTCTGATTGGGCTGGAAGAACTACTGATCGAAAAAGCACTACAGCGTGTTGTTTCAGTCTTGGTTTGGCTATGATCTCTTGGTTTAGTCGAAAGCAATCAGCAGTAGCATTAAGCTCCACTGAAGTTGAATATATGGCAGCATCCATGGGGGCACGTGAAGCTGTATGGTTAAGAAAGCTATTATTTGGATTGTTTGGAAAACCTTTAGATTCAACTGTCATGTCCCCATTTTGGCTGACATCGTTTGGCATGACAGATTTGCCTATCATCGACTCTCGTAGGCAAATGGTTTGGAGAGAGGGTCATTATGTTGATCATTTGATTGCATATTGCTGACAGAGCCTACATTCGGTAGAGCCTACATCCAGTTTGGGCCTACATGCAGTTGTAGTGGAGCCTACATCCAGAGTGAGCCTACGTTCAGTCTTAGTTGGGCCTACATTCAGTTATGAGACATTTGGACCTACATTGTTATAATTTTGAGTTGAGAAATGTACTTTATTATTATAATGTTATTTTATTATAAAGTACATTATAATTGGATGTTTCTAGAAGTTCTAGCAACTTCTCAAGGAAAAGAATAAATAGAGGGCTTGGGCTTTCATTCGGACATGCTTGGATTTGAATTTTCTTCTACTTCTTCATTGTGAAGCAATTTGTAGTCTTTGGTCTGCAAATTCTATTCGATCTTTGGGAACGAATCACGCCCTTGGATTGGCATAACTGAGATAATGAAATATCTACTAAAGGGTTGCAAATTTGGAGTTGGTACTCAGCCATCTCATTGGTACTTCATTGAGAATTTGATGTAAGGGTTTGTTTGTGATTGAAACAGCATTTCAGGAGGCATTTTTAGTAGGGCCAAAATTATAGGAGGCCGTTTTTAGCAAGTCCGAAAAAGCAGACCCGAAAAAGCAGATCCGAAAAAAGCAGTCTGAAAAAGCAGGTCCGAAAAAGCAATTCGAAAAAGCAAACCCGAAAAAAGCAGACCCGAAAAAGCAGACCTGAAAAATTGATATTGAGGGTTTGTAACTGGTTGAATAAGGGTTTGATATTGATTGCATAGGAGTCTTGAATTTCATCTACTCATTGGAGAATCATTTTGACAAGGGTTTGGAAGCAATACGGTGCATTTTTGTGGAGTTTTTATCAGGGCCTGTTATACAGCTGAGTCACACATTTTCATTCATAACTCCCTATACCCTTGGAGTTTGATTTTACGAATTTGGGAGGTTATCATACAACCCCAGGCGATTCTGTTCCTGGTATTTTCAGCTGCCAACATCATTGCAAAAAAAATTGTTATCAGTGTCGTACATGTCCGTACTGTACGGCCAGGTACAGCAGCAGGGGTACGGCCCAGTTTGGTGCTCCAGTTCAGTCCCAGTCATCATTGACAGTCAGCGTTTTTGGGGTGCAGTTCGACCTCATTTCCTTCAGCATTTTGGCTTACACATTGCGTCAATTTCCAAGTTCTTTATATTGTATTTGGTCATAAGAAAAAATAGCAAATGTTAATGGATATGTACTGATTTGAAGAACAGTCTAGTTGTAATTCAGTCACTGTTGTAATCAGTCCTTGAATGATACATATCTTAGTTAGTTGTGTAGGTCCTTGCGTTGGTATAAGGGTTGCATTCGTAGACACTGCTGTAACAGTTAATGCATATTCAGAAAATCAGTCAATGCTATCTCTTTGCATATTTTATTCAGACTTTGCTATTGATTTGGAATAGGAAAAGTGCATCCATAGGACTGGTTTATGTAATATGGATCATGTGTTGTAAACAGACCATAAACAGTGCTCATATGTGATAGATGCAACAGTCATATATATTCTGGAAAGTGCAATCAGAATTAGAGAAGTTTGATATATTTGTAGTTAGTCTTACATTGCTTTGAGTTTCATTGTTATCTCAATTGCTTTGATGCCCAAAAACAACAATCACATTGAAACACATCATTCCAAACCAAACAGTTCAGTGCATGCCAAGTGTTTGACAAATTGACTCGATTCAGATTTGGGGGTTTTTAGTGATCCTATTGGTAAGGGTCATTACACTGTGATTCACTGTGACAATCAAAGTTGTATCAAGTTATCTGTTAATCCAGTTTTCCATAACAGGTCCAAACATATTGAGATCCCATATCATTACATAAGAGATATGGTAGATAGAAATATCATATCTACCACTTGCATTAGTACTGAAGAACAGAGTGCTGATATTTTCACTAAGCCACTTGCAAAGCTGAAAATAGAATACTTCAAAAACAAACTCGGTATGATCAAGTTGTGATGTATGATCTAAATTCCACTTATTTCTAAGTTTTTTATTCATGAATAAATGTAAAAAAATATGTATATTGCAATATTGTGTAAAATGATCATTTGTGTGTGAGTTAACATTTCAAGGTGACGATCTTGTAAATGGTTAACCAAAGTGTCAAGATAGACTACTTAATTGTGTGTCCCGAATGTGCGGAGATCTTGACTCTTGTTATTACTAGATGTGTAATAACGAAACCATATCATGATAGACTACTTAATTGTGTGTCCCGACTATGCGGAGATCATGATATTCAAGTCTAATTTTTTATGACAAGACTACATTAATTTGCGTGTCCCGAAGTGTGGATGTCATGATAGACTTTTGATGTTTAATACTCACTCGCTAAGAGGGAGTGTTAAGTTATAGCTTCATTCGTATCATATATATATATATATATATATATACAATGATTATAAAGAATAGATGTGATTATATTATTATCTTATTATCATTATTATATTGATGAAATATAATAATGATAATAACATAATAATATATATATTAATATCACATTGAATAAATCGAACTATGTTCGATGTTTACATTAATATGCAAAGTATCGACTAATGAGTCGATGTATTTACTAAATGATTCAAGTGACTGCGATCATCACTAGTCACTTATGCATTAACATAAGCGACTGTTGTCAACAGTCGCTTATGCTAATGCATCAGCGACTTAAAGAGTCGTGTCTGTTTATTATGAAAGGGCACGTCAGTTAGTATAACTGTTGCAAAACATACTTGTATGCGATGATTGCAGATTGGAAGAACGATCAATCACCACGGCATAGTTTCTTCAATCTGCAATCACAATCTTATTACTATCACAGTATAATATATATATATATACAGTTATTATATATAACAATCAGACATTATAAATTATAGCAGAAAATATATTCCAAAGATCATATTTCCTTAACAAACAGGGTATTATCTATTCCTTCATTTATCTATATTTTTTATAGGGTCTAAATCTTAGTTTTAAAAGATCATCTATAGATTGAAATTTCATTTCAAATCTAAAATAGTAACACAAGGAACAAGCTAAAGCATTGTATGAGGGGAGGTTGGATGCTTGTATGGAGATTGTTAACAAGAATTAGATCATTAAACCAAGGAGGCATCACTCCAAATTGCCAAAGAAGTTGGTTAGTGACGACTTCAAAGACGAGTATAGTGACTCAATCTTCATGTTAAACAGAGTTATGGAGACACCTCAAGGGGCCTTCTTTGGCACTTGGATGCCTTCTTTGGCACCTGGATGTTCTACTTCATAGAGGAGATAGCCACAAGAAAGGTAATGATGAATTGGGCGAGAATGATAAGTGACAACATAGATGCACAGTTGAGAAACCTGAGAAAATTAAGGTAGTTCTATATGACTTCCTATATAATCTATTTGCTAGCAAGGAATCTTGAATATCCAGACCTCGTATGCAAAGGCGAGACTGGAAATGGCAAGGATCAATTCAAAGTGTATGACTATTATCCTAAGTTGCAGTTGCATGGGAAAGCAAGCTATAGGAGGATCAATGACATCTTCACCATGAACATAACTCAAGCACTTCAAGGAGAAAAGCACAAGAGACTATCCAAGGATGCCACTGCATTGATCAAGCAGTATGGAAATCGGTATATCTACCCTACTTTCACTTATATCAAGATTCAGGAATTTTCCTCAAAACCACACAAACTCCCAAGGTATCCTACAAACAAAATGGTTTTGTTGGAGGTAGTTAGACAGCTTTTAGAGTTTGATCTTGTACAAAAGGAGAAGCACAAGGGCAGTGAGTGCAGAGTTGCAGTTCTATCAATTGGGAACATACCAGGCAAGGAAAGATTTTGATCCATTCCGAAAAATCCAAACCCACCAAGGCATGAAGTATAGACACAAGATAGGCATAGAGGAATATTGGATGAATCTTATTTATGAAAGGGCAGTAAGGAGGAAGATGTGGTCTAGGATTACAGTGGACCTCATGAGAAAATGTGGTGTCTTCCCCATTCTTGACTAGGTCAAAGATGATGGGTGCATAATCAATCCTAATTATGACTATGAGAAGAATAAGTCAATTGAGCCACCTAATTGGTCTCAAAGGGATGAGCTTTCAAACTTGGAGATCCTGATGAAAGGAGTTATGGATAGATCGAGGGCATGGCCTAATAAGCAAGTGAGAAGATTAATGAAACAAGGTGTTACCTTCATCTATGCAAAAATGCAAACTGAGGATTCCTCTTCCAAAGGTGATGAAGGAACTATTTGCACTTCAAGATAGCGCATTCAGAATGCAGAACAAACTTCAAAGGGAAAAGGTAATGTGGCAGGAACATCACAGGCATCAAGTGACAAAACAATCAATAGAGAGTCTGGAAGCAAGAGTCATAGGTCCACCAAACCTACTCTTATTCTTGGTTCTTCATTAACAAAGGAAATAGAGACACAGAGTATGGACAATGATTCAGTATAGGGTGGAGATACAAAGATTTTACCTCAAGACATTCAGGAAGCAGCTTCGTCCACACATTCAGTACAGCAAGGTACAGAGATTTTGCCATCCTCACCTACAGTACAGTTGGTAGTCGGTTTGGGTGATGACAGGAGACAGCCTGATCCAGGCACTCAAGAGATGGATGATGAGATCGTTTCAACATTGAAGGGATGTGATGAAGAGGAATAGATGACTAATGGTATGGATTTGTCCGAGGTTCCTGAATGGCTAAGGGATAGCATGAAGAAAAGGAGAAGAGTGGAGGAGGTTCTTCCTATGGATGACATTGATACATTTTTAAGCAGAATTGGGAGAGCAAAAGAGCCTAAACAAGCAAGGAAAGTTCATAGGATCACCAAGGATGAGACAGGATCTCGCATTGTGCATTTGGTTGTTCCCATTGAAGATAGGAATGAAGATGAGATTACTCTCAATGACTACCATATCTCTTTATTTGATATTGGACCAGCGACCAAGGATCAAGAGTTTCAAGAATTGAAAGGCAATACAGATGTTATAGAAGAAAGAATGAATAAGTTGATAAAAGAAAAGGATGAGATGGAAATGGAGAACTTGATGCTGAAAGAGATCATAAACAAGTATGTGAATCCATCAAGGCATGAGAACACAACACTCATCCCATATGTTCCCACTTCTCATAGTTCGCATTGTGCCTGCAACATACAAAGAAATGGGCATATGATATCAAGAAGCAAGCAGAGGCTTTCCTTGCAAAGATGGTTCGAGATTATGAGAAAACTAAAATACTTATAGATAAAATGCATGGATTCGAGGAGATGTGGAAGGAATTTCAGTCCATCAAACAAAAGGTTATTCCTCGTCTCAAGGCAATGAGAACTATCCCCACTTCCACCCTAATTCATGAGGGAGTTATTGATAGAGGGACTGCTTATGACTTCAACAATTGGTATCTCTCATTAGTCACCAGGAGGACTACATATAAGCATGCACACGCACAGTGTGAGGATATTGAGGGTCCTGTTTTGGGGATACGTTCAAAAGTCCTTATTGTAATCAAGGAGCTGCTTGATCTTGATATCGATACTTCTTGTGAGTTGGATTTGGGTGAGTTGAAGGCAAGATTAGAGTCATTTTATTTCAAAGATATGGACTCTCTTGAGAAGAGTCACTTGAATGAGTTCCTTTCACTTATGGTTCCTATTAATGATATACAGTGGCACACTTCAGATTGGGATAGCACATTGGACACCTACATGGAGAAGTTAGAAGTTATGGAGATACAGCGTGACAATCTCCCTAGTATTGATATGGAGGAACTTAGAGCAATTTTGTTGAAGTTCGTTGATTTTGCTAAGAGAGAGAAGGAAAAATGAGTGCTTATGTTGGATGATGAGTTGTATGATGACTAGGCAGTTTCTTTGTTTTCTATTGGTCCTCAAGCCTTTGAATTTTCTTATTGGATAATTTTGTGGTGTTTCATTTCTATTGATTTTTTTTGTTGCCCTAATTAGATTTTTTAATGGTTTAATCTCGGTCATCGATTTCAAAGGTCATCGATTTCAAATCAATCCTAGCCATTCATTGTAATTGGGGCTCCTATATAAACCCCCACCCCTCTCATTTGTAAAGGAGGTTGTTTGAGAATTGTTGCTAATATAATGTCAAGTTTGCTCTACTTTTCATTGTTGTGTCTTGCATGGTGAATTGTTGTGATCAAGTTTGCATTGCATGGTGATCTACATCCATCATTTAGAATAGATTTACATTCCAAGTTGTTAGAATAGAATTTGTTTCAAATAGTTTAGTTGAATGAAAGTAATTGTGAATGTTTACATGATTGACTCGACAAATGCGGGCCACTAGCTTCTTGTGGATTGTAAGATTGCCTTGTGTGGTTAGCCGATAAATGAAAGCACTTAACTTCAATTAGTATTGAATCTTTAGTTTGCATCCACTTGATGAGATTAGAGAGGAAATATTAATTTGAAAATCATTTGAGTCTACCATAGAAGCTTGCACTAGGTGGGTGGAATCGCTAATAAAGCTACACCTAGTAGAGTCTAAGTCTATTCACACATTCCTTGCATTCACGATTAAATAGGAGTAGTTAGAATTGGAAGTTCAAATTTAAGTTGAGAAGTTAAAAGTTGAAAAATCAAACCATATTTTCATTGCACATTGTGAAACAAAATCTTTGGAAGTGCATTGTTGATAAGTCTTGAATGAACTAGCGTAAGTCCCCTTAAGTGATAACCAGCAATCACATCATTTCAACTAAGCAAATGTCCACAATAGAGAGAACCTTGAAGTCATTTCATGATCTTACTTTGCAAGCTTAGCATGAGAGATGACCTTATATCAAGAGAGGATTGAATATTTAGTGTTTCATTCCAAAACATTGAGTGTTTAATTATGCATGTTGTAGTGGAATAAAACTCACATCAACAAAATGTTTTGTTTGTTTATTTCATGTTGGGCTGACCTGGCCACTTTAGGTGTTATTCACCTATTTAGGTGGATGTCGTCTTTAATTTTGGGGCATGCTTGATTGAGAATTTGCATCTATGTGCACACAAGTCTATTGGGATGCCACCCCCATAGTCTATGCTAGGTGAGACGACACCCTCATGCCGATGAATTTTTGAATCAAGCATCACTGAAACACACCTTTGACGATTGATCGTTAATTGCAGAAGAACCAATAAGAAGGATTGAGGCTTAGGACATGGAAAGACCATGTTACCCCAAGTTTCCGGAACGAGGAGACGGGGGGATGAGGAAACGGGTTTCTGAGATGGATTTATTTTCTCGAAGCACGGGACAACAGGGGACGACAGTGGGAACAGCTATATAAAAAATAGGAAAAATATAAAATATATAGGGAAGTTTTAAATATTCATATAAAAACATGGATAAGGCATGCTTATATAAATTATAGAACCTTAATATATAATGTTTGTGTTAAATAATTTAACTTTAGAGTTCACATGAGAGTGGAAATCAAACAGATTATCAAAACTGAAACATTAATTTTATGGGACAGCCAAGGGAAAGGTTTCCAGAAGTTTCCGAGTTTCTGGGACGTCCTGGAAATGAGGATGGGTCAATTTTTGCCGGAAACATGTCCCTAGATAACACTGTGGTAAGAAGACATGGAGAATGTTGATAATCACAACAACCATAGCATACAGTTCAGGCCAGTTTTAGAGTGTTATCATAATCATCCTGAAGGTCTACAAAGGGGATGTAAGAGATACGGGTCTGCAAGTTGATTGAGGGCCATTGTGAAATGTAGAACACCTGCAAGGTGCTATCAACACAAGAGAGCAGTATGTAAATGATCAATTTGATATGTAAACTGTGCACTAAAATAGTATTGTACCTTCTAATGGATATTTTGAAAGATGTATTGGGTTATTTGATCGCCTCTCTTGGTTAATATAATACTCGTGATCTTAGTTTTCTACTCTAATTCTGAGGTGTTGTTAAGAAGTGATTGTATGGTATTCTTGAATGAAAATTCCTATTTTGATAATACCTGATTTCAAATCGTGAATATAGTGATGAAGTCTATAACTCAGTGTAACACGGGGACGCGCCCCCCCAAACCCCTGAGTTTTCGATACAGGGACGAGGGGACGAGGACGAGACGTCCTCCCACCCCTGCCCATGTGCCACCCAAATACCGTCGGGGACTCGGGGATGCGAGGGGATGCGCAGAAGTCCCCTAGATGGCTGGGGGATGTCCAGATGTCCCTCGACCGTCCAGGGGACTTCAGCACATCCCCTATCGGCGCCACTTAAAAAAGAAAATTTTTTAAAAAAATACGTCTTTAATTTTTCTTTTAATTTATCATGCTACTCATTGTAATCATCTTTATGATACATATTTTGAACATAATAGAAATCTTCCATTCATCGTTTCGATAATTTTATAATTTTGATATTCTAGTTTCTAATTTGTAATTCGAACTACAATGTTTCATTGTTCATTGTTCAATGTTCAATGTTCAAGTATTTAATATTTGGCATTTGCAAGTTTTCTATTTAGTATTTTCCTTCTTATACTGTTATAAACTTATACATCTTTTCATAACTAACATTTTAAGTGCTATATGTATAATATATATATATATACAGCACCACCACCCTGCATAGGTCTTTCTTCTTGCATGTCTTTCAATCTTCCTCTATATGATAAAAGTCATGTGGATATGCTTGCCTAGAAATTTTATGCATGTTCTAGCATTATAACAGCAGTATATTTGATGTAACAGCCATGCATGTTTTATATCAAAATCATTATCAACAGATTTGTCTTTGTAAACGCTTATTTCCTTGGAAATCTATATCATTTCCTTTGCATGTTTGCATGTTGTTATTTTACAATGAAATGAAGCAAAACATGGCAAAAATAACCCGAATCAGATTTGAAACAATATCCTAGTTTGGAATATTTCAGTGGTATTAGAGCACAATGACCCTACCAGCATGTGGGGGTTTTAGTTGCATTTGTGTCGGATGTTATTGCATGGCAATTTGGTGAATACCCAAATGATTGCATATCAGTTTAGGAGCAATTTATGAAGAGGATTACCATTGCATGTTATTTTCGAGCAATCTTGGTTAGTGGATTTGCGTGCACATCAATTTGGTGGATACCCAGATGGTTGCATATAAGTTTTGATCAGTTTGTGAAAATGGGCTATTGCATGTCAATTTGAATTGACTCTATGCACCCTAGAGAGGTAGGACCACATAGATATTACACCAAAAGCAAGTCAAGACAGCAAGAAGAAAGAGCTGAAATTAACCCAGTTGAAGTAGAGATGGGTGAAAGAAGAGGTGAAAACCCGTCAAGGGAACTGAATAATCAGCTTAATGATTTCTTGAACACCTTTGAACAACAGAAGCAGCAAATGCTACGGCAGTTTCAGGAGTGTATGATTACAGGCATGGGTCAAATCAGAGTGGGTCATGCAAGATCGAGAAGATCAAGTAGAGAGCACAACAAGAGAGATGTCAGGTGTGGAAATCGTGGTAGAACAGCCTCTAATGCTATTAGGACAGCGAACACATGATCTGATCATCCTCTTCATACTACATTTTTGCCAAGGCAAACTGAAGAAGAGACAATTCCAGAGGCAGAGGAAGAGAAGACACACATCATTGATGATGCTATGGTGGCTGGCCTACGATGAATACAGAGCTCTTCCACCTAATGTAAGACAATTAATAAATCTGAATCAGTTCATGAATCAGCAAAAAGATAAGGCCAAATTTAGATTGGAAAGGCAAGACAGAGGGCCTAGAAGGCAAACGAGATAGGGCACTCACCCCAAGGAATACAAGGAAATTCCTTGCAGCTTTATGTTATCAATTGAAGAAGATTCATTTGTCACTTTACTAGCTTTAATCACTTGGGAAGAAAACGAGTCAATTCAAAAATTGATGGTGTTTGATGATCCCAAAGAAAGCAAAGAGAAGGCCAAAATTCTGATTTGGGACAGCGGAAGTTTATTTTCGCAGCTTTTACTCGTGAATTAACAAATGAAGAGGAGTATACAAGTGTTGGCGTTCAAAGTGCAAGTGTTGAGAATGAAGTTTCCAATAAAGAGGTGCTTGTAAAAGTTGAAGGCATGACACAAATGCATGACAGTTGTGCTAGTTGCTATAACAGCAGTTATATATCTCTTCATCTGCAAGGTAATGCAGCCCATAATCATGGAGAAGACAATGTAATGGAGTCGCCTAATGTTGGCGTTCAAGTTTTGAAAGATGAACATGAGTCGTTGGTTGATGATGCATCCTCCAAGATGACTGAATTTGTTCACCTTGGAACAACAGCACTAAATCAGTCCCAAGTAATGGTTGATGGTTGGATTGAGAAGGTAAAGGAAGCTAATTTGATAGCCCAACAAGCCAAGTTTCCCCTGCAACAAATTAATATTATTGATGGACATAATGATTCTATGGAAGCTACTATTAGTGGAACAGCCACTCATGAGTTGAATTTGGGTGTTGGTGATGGCATCTAGATTGCAAATTTTATATTGGCACCTAGTTCTTGTGACAGTACAACTGCATATAATGACATGGGTTATTTAGTGACAAGTGACTATCCTACATGTTTGTTCACTACATTTTCAAAATTGTTTGGGTCTACATCAGCTATAGGTATGCATTGGAATGTGTGGGAACAAGATTACTTGATGGGAAATCCTCATGAGATGAGTCTTCTACTTTTTCCTTGGTATGATGACATCATTTCCATACTATTTGGTGTTGCACTGAGATATAACAGCGGTATGTGGTGGCCTAGTATGTTGATTTTTGAATATGTGAGAGTTGCTTATCACATCCTTTGGTTGGTCTACATGTACAGTTGGACGACTCATGATGATTCCTTGGTATAAGATTACTACTTCATGTCATACAACACATTCTATATTTGGGATCTAGGTATTGATCGGTTGGGTGTATTGTTTCACGTGGATTCCATTGCATTGCTTCATGGTTTGTGGTGTATCGGCATTGATATCAAAGTAGTGCAGCATTTTGGTGGAGCGGTGTTCCTGAGGTCGATATGGGATCCTAGTATTTGGCTTGTAAGTGCATATTGCTTGAGGGCAAACAATCATGGGAAGGGAGGACTATAATGTCCCATTCTCCTCAGTGATCATTCAGGTGTTGATTAGCCTATTCTTTATCATCCCGATAGGCTAATTTGGAGATGTAAGGGATGAGAGGCTGGCATTGTCGACTATTTATTGATGGAGAAATAAATAATATTATTTTGAGCCCATAAAGTAATATTATAAGGGAAAAGTCACTTTTGGTTATAAAACTAAATTATAAAAATAAAGTGACTTAAGTTATGAAATAAAGTCATAAAGTAACTTTATTAAGAAGGTAATAAAATATAAAGTGACTTTATCATGAAGGCAAATTTATAAAATCACACACTGTGATTTGAGGTCCAAAGGTGGTTTAGAAAATCTATTTAAGGGGTTTCCTTCCTTCTCCAAGGATTATGATATGTTGATTTGATATTTGATAATTTCTCCATTGTAGTTGGTTTGACAAAGCAGCCATACTCGAGGACGGAAGCCTTTAGTGATCAAATAAGAACAGTAGACAATTTAAACAAACAATGAACACAAGAACACAAGGAGTTACCCCTGGGAAAACCTCCCTCTTGGAGGAAAAACCCAGCATTAATTAGATCAACTATATTATTGCCTTATCAAGATTACAATGACTGATTACAGTATAAGTTTGCTTACTGTCCCAAATGTTGTAGATTAGAGATTTGCTCAAGATCCCCGATCAACGAAGCAAATCTGATCTATAATCGCCTATCACAATGAATTACCACAGGCAATCAATATAGCCAATCTCAGATGATGCAAACCGATCTGTGTGAACGATGCTTAGTAGATGCTAGATCAGATTGTTATGCCTAGATTAGATGTGCGCCTCAGCAATTCTCAACCCAAGTCTGAACACAAGTATGTATTTGTTTAATTGTTGTGCTTGAGTCAGTTTCGCAGTGTCTATATCAGATTACATAATCCATCCAAGATCTGATCGCAAGATGTTTACATTAAATTGCAGATGTATATGCCAATGTTTGATCGTATGGACCAGACTGCTATATCAAGTCACTGAGTAAGATCGCCTTAGCAATATTAAAGACATATCAGATTCATATGCTCTGTAAGAATGGATCAGATCGCTGCATGATGTACTTTGCTGCCTGAGAGAATAAGATTGCTACGTGTGTGTGTTTTTGTAATACAAATGACTTTCCTTTATATGGAGATCTCTCCATAACTTTCATTAGTCGGCCCTTTAGAGTTTGGCGCCAATAATTAATTTTGAATTTGGGCCCAACCCAATTACATCGAATTTTATATTTATAAATACATTGTAGTTTTCACTAGGCAATAATTCGGGCCCAGCCCGTTGATCTAATATATTTTAATTTCCAATTAAAATTAAATATGCTATAGTCCAATCTAGCAATTAAATAATATTATTTTAATTTTAATGTTCATTAAAATTAATTAATTAATTTAATCACCTATTAAATTAATTGTGCTAGAATCCGATCTGGCTATAACTTTAACACTCCCTCTTAGCTAGGGAGGATTCTCAAGAGCATCATGGACTCCTTCCATGATTTCCATCATGCCTACTTGCAAAGGATGGATCCACCTTGCATTGCCTGCAAAGGGTGGAAGAGGTCTAAGGCTTCAAGTCTTCTCTCAAAGAAGAATACGACACCACCTTGCATTGCCCACAGAGGGTGGAGGAGGTCTAATGCCTCAAATCTTCTTTCAAAGAAGAATACAACACTACCTTGCATTTCCTGCAGAGGGTGGAAGATACAATTAATTGCATCAAGAAAGCTGCGACTCCCTCTCAGCTATGGCTGTGGAATCGTCATGGCTACACCCATGAGTGGAGATGAACATATCACCATGGCTACTTCCATGGGTGATACAAGAACAAATATCACTTCATCGTGACATCAACCATAAATATCACATCACATGATATCCACATGTGATATCTACCATTATGGCTTTCCTGTTGAAATACATGGAACTCCATCACATGAATCACAGTCCTCGAACTGATTGATCATTAGAGAGACATGGTTCACTCCCTCTGAATCAACAAGATCAAGATCCTTGCAGATCCTCTATCTGCTCCCTAATTGCTCTTTGTAAACCAGAGAGGCCCACTCACAGTCAAGTTGTGTCATGCACATCTCTAGAGTAAATACCTGTGCATTATCAGTTGCATATCACTGCCTTCACTTCGGTAGAGTAAGAACATTTGCAACGGAGGACTGTTTCCTATTGCCCCAAGAAATCATGACAAATCCCAGGCTGAAACATTCTTCTGAAGTGATCTCAACTTTGTCTTAAGACTGCAGCCCAAGTCTCCATTTGTCAGCCGGAGACTTCCTCATAGGATGCATCTTTCTCCCTCTAGATACAATCTCTCATCATCCTTATGCTTCTCAATCAATCCTGGAAACATTTTAAAGAGGTTAGTAATAGTTCATAGAATCCAAGCTTTTTAGAAGAGAAGTACTAATACATAATTTATTTCTCTAATGAAAACTATATAAAAGATTTATGAACATTATGAAATGCTTAAGCACTTCTGCGAGGATCAATAATGTTGAGACTACCTTCATCTGATTCGCATGACCTCATGAGAGATGCAACATTATTGAAGTTTCAATCTCTTTTAAGAATAGACATATAGTCCACCATCGGTCATGACTATGCACATTCTTGAATCACAATTATAACATTCATGTCAAGTTAGAAGAATCTTCTTCACGAACAAAACAATATAACCAATATGAATGTTATATAGGGATCAGCAAGAAAAGACTACAACCTAGCATAGAAACTCAATTTAGAATGCATGCATGCATTCATCCTATTGTCACAAGAATACATAGAAACTTAGATAAAAGGCAATGATGTATCAATGCTCATATGATTGAGACCCAATTTATAAAAGAACCAGCCTGTAACACACAACCTGAAACTTGTATATCCAAAACACCATACAAGTTATAACAACATCTAAGTTTCATAAAGAATGTGCAAAAGAACACATAAGTAAGGATCGAGTCACACATTGACATGCTCACCTTCTGCCTTACCAAGATTTTCACATAAAATTGAATCATAGATCTGCACAACCTAATAATGTCTACAACCAGCTCACAAAAGAAAGGTAATATCCAAACCGATATCATCGGAAGACTTGGCAATATAGAGAATAGGGATCAAGCATACAAATGTAGAACACGGGATCCACATCATCAGATTTGTTAGTATCAAGAGAATTCTAAGTCATCAAATGTGGGATATAGTGTATATCATCATCTCCATAATAATCATACTCAAAAGGTAATTCACACACCATGATAACAAAATGCAATTAGCAATACACCCAACTAGTTGTAAGCAATTTAAATTGGGATAAAGAAATTCACAAGTTTACGATAAAGAAATTCTCAAGTTATCTCAGTGAGAAGAAAGTCAATACTTCATAGAGCAACAGACAACAAGAAGAGCCCATATTCATACCAACCAAAAATAACACTAGTAAGAATGAGTAGAAGAACACGAGACTGTCATAGGAACCCGCAAGAGTCAGATTGATGTCACTACCATGATGATTACCAACCACAGAATCATTCAACAATGTCTGATGATCTGAACCGGTCAACCTTGGAGTTTGTAAAGCATGATCTTGCAGGAGAAGTAGGTTCTCTCCTCAAGATGAATCTACAAATATCAGAACAAAAAAAAATTCCATTTACACTAAGGTCTATAATTAATAATCACATTACAAAACCCAATCAAAAGAGGTTTGCACTTGAGCATAGAACTAAAACTTGTAGAGGAGACTAGCAGCCCTTCTCATCAAGAGTAAGGGGATCCTTAATAATCTTCTGATTCTAAAGCAACAACGAGCCACAAGTAAAGTTCACATGACTTCTTTATAAAGCAGGCTAAATAGTTCAATGGTTGATTTCTCCATTACTAACAACCTTCACATCAATGGTTAGAAGAACATTCCAAAGCTATGTTCGAATACAAGAAGATACTCATATGATTCTAACACTACAAAGGTAACAACTTATAATTTCAGTGTATCAATAAAACAAGGTAGTAATGGCATCCAGTTCACTCAAGTTGGTAGTAACTTCAAGACATAATAAATCAAAACTTGATCATCATGCATAACCGTAATGGAGCCAAGAAGGTTTGTAGACACACTTCATGGTTGTCAAGAAGCATTTTCAGACGCCTGAACAAGTTCACTGGCACACAAGAATAATTAGATCTTTAAAATAAAATAATAATAAACTGATCAGTCACATTTGAAATATAAACCAACACATTCTTTGCATGCAATAAATTGCCTATCAAGTGTCACTAGGCTGATATCCTCATCATTTTATAAAAGCCTAGACATCAAGGAAGTCATATCTCGATCTAATATAATTCGAAGCCTTTAATATTTACAGAACAGAAAATACCATTTCACTTAACTCTGAATCGAGTCCGTGAAATCAGATATGGATCCACGCTTCAAATCCTAGAATGCTTCAGAAAACCAAATCAAAACACAAAAGCTCATAGAGTTAGAACATAATGTATACTCTCTATTTCGAAAACCAAAAATTGGTAAGATGTCCCAATATCCGGGGATGGCATTCTGACACTCCCAAGCGGTCATATAGATCCAACAACGCTCTAAAATCTGATCACTCAAGGTTAGTACAAACTTGGCTCTGATACCATGTTAAATTTAGTGATCTAGATAAGAACAGTAAACAATTTAAACAAACAATGAACACAAGAACACAAGGAGTTACCCTTGGGAAAACCTCCCTCTTGGAGGAAAAATCCAGCATTACTTAGATCAACTATGTTATTGCCTTATCAAGATTACAATGACTGATTACAGTAGAAGTTTGCTTACTGTTCCAAATGTTGTAGATCAGAGATTTGTTGAAGATCCCCAATCAATGAAGCAAATCTGATCTATAATCGCCTATCACGATGAATTACCATAGGCAATCAATATCGCCAATCTCAGATGATGTAAACTGATCTGTGTGAACGATGCTTAGTAGATGCCAGATCAGATGTGCACCTCAGCAATTCTCATCCCAAGTCTGAATGCAAGTATGTATTTGTATAATTGTTGTGCTTGAGTCAGTTTCGCGATGTCTATATCACATAATCCATTCCAGATCTGATCGCAAGATGTTTACATTAAATTGCAGATGTTGTTATTCCTAACCAGTTACTGAGATGGGGGGGTGAATCAGTAAATACTATTTCTATTACAATTCAACACTTGTTTAACTATTCTTCCAAGTTAAACAATCATTCACAAGCATAAATAGAAATACACAGATCAACACAAGATGTATACGTGGAAACCCTCGGTTAGAAGGAAAAAACCATGGTGAGACAAAGCTCACAACTTCACTTCTACAGAAATAAAAACGCCCTGCTAGGAGCTTACAAAGCACTTGTGAAGGTGCTACCCGGTTAAGAGATTTGATAGAAGATCAATTAAGATCTTAACTCTGTTAGGAGTTGCCTAGTTAGAGGACTTTCAACATCAGCAAAGATGTTACCCGGTTAAAGGATTTTTACAAAGAACCGATTAGGGTTCACCCTAATTGAGGGATTTCAATATGCTTTCACACCTTATAAAAGCAATGATCTCAATTGACACTGATTGTCTGATTAGATCATACCTATTGATCTCTTCCCCGATTTGCCTGGCTGTTGAATCTTTTCTGCCTCTTTGCCTTTCACCTCTGGTGACTGTAATCTCTTTGCAGTTATCTCTAGTCTGCTCTCTCTATTCAACAACTTTCAACAACCTTCTTTCTTGCGTCCTATGACCTGTATTTATACAAAAGTTCATCTCAATGAAACCCTTGACTCATAGAACCGCCAGGCTGTAAACTCAATGATAAATCATGCAACTAGCAATAAGCTTTGTGTTCTGATCTGGAGTTTACCTTGAAACATCCGTATAAATAAAGCTAACTCCACTTCTGAGCGGTGGATGCTCCGCAAATTCCGATTTTAACTCAAAAACTGCTCCGCGAAATCCGGTGCGGATCTTTATGCAGTTAGACCGGTATTACTCTTATACCCGGTCCATCCCTGTATGCAAAATAAGACCGGTACAATGTACTTAGTTCGGTCTACCAATGCATCTCCTCTGCTTAGTCTACCGGTGCATACACTTTGTTCCTGTTCTACCAGTGTATATACTCTTAGATAAGTGATCTATCGGTGGGCCTCTATCGGTGGGAATGGTGTTTGCATCTGATTTCACTAATGACAACTTAATATTGCTAACAATCTTCCCCTTTGTCATTGGTGGCAAAACCATACTCACTTACTTATCACATTTCATACCTTGTGCTGTAGACTTGGCACTCTTCTGTTCTAGTTCTGTGGCTATTCTATCCTTGACCTTCTGATCATTCTGCCCTTCTATTCTGATCTCTGATCTTCTTCTTCTTCCCATTTCTTCTTCCCCTTTTTGCCTCTATTGGACAAAGGGTTGAGCTTCACTTGTGTATTTATATTTGTAGCTTTGTGAAGATCTCTTTATAAATATTCCTTGCCGAATGAAGAAACGGTGCCCATTGACCGGTTACATGTTCAATGTTCTTTTGTGTAGCTTTTAGAGAAACAATAATGTTCTCCATGTCCTCCACAGTTTTGTAGTCCGGTTCTTTGATCAGATGCTTTGCCGATAATGCAGTTTGTTGCATTGCATCAAATGTGGGGGCCAAAAGTAATTGAAATCCAATGATGTCTTGGAGTCTCTTAGTCTTCTCTTCAGCAGTCTTTCTTAGAATAAGAGCAAGACTTGTCATTTCTCTGCTGAAGTTTGTTACAAACTTATTCTTGATGTCAAACTGAGAAGACAAGGCTCTTATACCTTCTGAAGTCTTTGTTGACTTCTCTGTCAGATCTTGCAAGAATATGTCAAAATTTGAAGTTCTTGTCATCAAACTTCCTACCACATGAATCTGTTGTTGAAGAACTCTTAAGTTGGTTGACACATTAACTTTTATATCTTCAACTTGTTTGTGGAGAATCTCTATTCTCTTCTTTTCATAGTGATCTATTGCTACAGTTCCTAGATCTATCAGGTCATCACCAATTGCTTGTGCCAATACTTCCAGCTGATCTATAACAGGTTCATCTTCATCTATGTCAGCATCAGGTACGAAGTTGCACAAAATATTCTTGACAGTGGTCAGGACCATGTCCTGTTTTCTCTTGGCCAACTCCTTTAGTTGCCTTGTTGACATTTTGTTGATGTCAACCACAGTATCGGTGGCCTTGCTCCTTTTGGCTTCTATGTCCTTAGCAAATGATAACTTTCTTTTAGATGAGGAGCTTGGGACATCTGCCTGTTCCTTGTGTGTGGGCTCCTGTACCGGTAGTCCTTGCTCAGTGTTTATAGGCAACTCGTGTTCCTATTCTTTCTGCTATTCTTCCTTGTTTTCATCATTTCCCGGTTGGGCTAACTCCTCCGGTAATGCCTCATTTTCCGGTTGTGCCTTCTCTTCTGGATGGACTTCTTCTATTAGCACTTCTTCCTTATTCAGTGCTTCCACCTCCAATTGCACATCAGTTTCTGGTTGTGCATCCTCTTCTTGTGGGAGTTGTTCTTCCGGTGGGACTTCTTCCTTGTGTTGTTCTTCAGCTGTATGTAATTCTCCCATGGATATATCATTTCCCAGCTCTTGTTCTAGTGGGGGGACTACTTGTTTAACATGTACCTGTTCACCAGATGTGAACTCCTCTATTTGAACATCTACCTTACCGGTTGCAGGTTCTTCACGAGTAGTGAATTGAACCGGTGGTGCTTGTACAAGTTCAGGTTGATCCTGTGGACCTATTCTTTCTAGTGTACTGAAATTGTACTACTACCAGAAATCTAAAGTCTCTTTACAGACTTCGTTTTCAAACCCATTTAGAATCTTGGCTACTCTACACTTAGTATCTAAGTTCATTGATGCTTCTTCTAGTAGAAGCTTGATTCTATCTTCACTGAGACCAGGTCTAACCTTAGATAATGTATGCTTATTGATTCTATTGTTGGTGCCTAGACTGATTCTCCATTTGGTCTGTAGCCTAGAATTTACTTCTGGGGGAAACTTGGCCCTATAGTCCCTTGGAGTTCTGTGTAAGTCCATAAAAGTTTCCACTATGGCTATTATAATTGACTGTTTATCTTCTTCTCCTAGCAGGCTATACTATTTTGCGGCATTATCTATTATTCCAAAATCCATCACCTGATTGACTATTTCATCTACAATCATAGTTCGAGGCTTATCTTTCTCCGGAGAAATTAGGACAGTTGGATGAGCTGGATCACTGCCTTTCTCATCAATGATGTCTAAAATTACCGGTTCTGTAGGATTCCTTATTTTGACAAGTGCATTAGCTCCAAGTACTCATTTTCCTTTACCGGTGTCAGGGACAGGGACCAGTGAAACTGTGGACTTCTAACTTGCTTCTTCTGCAAGCTGCTGGGTCTGAAGAAGTTTCGTCCATATGGCTATTCCTTCCTTATGAACCTTGTCGGCTTCTCCTATAAGCATCCGACTGATCCTCTTCTTTGTCAGGAAATCTTGCTAATGCAGTTCAGCTTGTTCAGTGGCTTCTTCCAGAGTGAGGTGATTTTGTACCTCTAGCAGAGCTCGAATCCTCAGCTCCTTTTCTCTATCTATTGAAGCTTTCCATCTAGCTTCAAGAATCTCATAAAGATCACTAAGAACAGTTTTATGAAGTTCTATGGGAGAGAGATTGTATTTATTAAGGCAGTACACTGCTGCTTCTTCAATTTTCCTTCTATCTTCTTCATTTGCCAGATTGTATCTTCTTTCGACACCACCCATTCTGCCAAATTCTTTTAATCCTGCCACAAATTCATCAATTGTGGACTTCCTACCTCTTGTCAGTGGATCCTCCTTTACTGATTTCCCTAATTTCCTCTTTCTAATTAGAGGAACAGTGTCTTCAGTCTATGTTTCCTCTAGATCTTCCTCTTGAGTGCTCGCTACCGGTTGTGCTCTTTTCCTTTGGGCCTTTGGTTGTTCTATGACCAGTTTCTTCTTTGGCGTAGGTGTTCTCTTTGTGTAGACATTTTTGATCGGTGCCCTCTTCTTCAGATTCTCTTGAATCTCTTCGAATGTACCAAACCAGTGGGCAGAGAGATCTAGATTTGCTTTAGTTAGGGCATCAACATATGCCTTTGCAATCTTAGTGGTGATTTCATAACCCAATTCAGGAGCGTACACAATTCTCGGATCCACGGCTTGAATAATGCAATTATCAGTGGTAACCAGAAAGCATACCTCGTCTTTGTATGTATCAACTATGGTTGACGGTATCCTCTCCCTTGCATACATTCGCAGCTGAAATGCTTCAAAGTGCTCAATCATCACTCTGCCTAACTAGTTTCCCAGTTGGTTGGCCATCTCACTTATTTGATGTATGACCGGTCTATCAGTTCCCCAAGTTACTTTTCCGATTCCCGGGAAGAAATTTAAATAGTAGAAGTACAGACATACCAGCAGGGTTCCATACTTCATGGATTTCTTCTTGACAACTTCGAGCTTCTTCATGTTTTCAAAGATTTTCCCTCGAAGCATCGAACAGATGTCGTATTGACCATTATTGTGCATTATCCGGTGTGTGGCATGAATTGCTCCACCCAGTATGTTGTTTAGATTGCTTGACTGGTAAGCCTTGTAGCCGATCACAGTAGATGCAAAACGGACTCCATCATCCTCAATGTCGTTCACGATCATAAGTCGACCATCAGATCTTGACTTTGTCAATTTAGTAACGATGGCATTGGAGATAGTCCTTAGGATTAGTGCTTCCCCTCAGTCACTGTATCCGGTCACTCTATGTATATCTTCCTTGGTGATTGGATCGCATACTCCTTTAGTGAGCCAGAAACCCAATTCATGAAGACGACTTAGAACCAGTCGAATGCAGTCTTCCTAGAAGACAGTCGGGTAACAAACTCCGTTGATAAGTCCAGATGACACCAGCTTCGCATATTTATCAGGAAGTCTCCCTTCTTCATATAGCTCGAGGTACTCACTTTGAATATAAGTTTCACCCAATTCTTCTTGTTTAGCGTGAATGAACGCCGTGACGTCTTCGGTCATAAGAACTCCATTTGGCACAGACCAAAGCGCACCAGCCATGTCAATTTCTCTGTTTTGAACCGCCATAATATCATATGCAGGTCGGTCCGCTTGATTTCCCTTGATCAACTTGGCAGTAGAGGATGATGATGCCATTGCTAACAATCGGTTAACAGAAAGAAGCTTGATCAATCTTACAGACAATAGCTCACGATGATCAAAGCGCAAAAATATTACTCAGCATAAAAATTCGTTAATCACAAAGATCGCAAAGTAAAACTAAATGAGTAATTCTCCTTTCTTTTATAGAGTTAGGGCATAACGGTAATTACCAAACAGTAACTATTGTTAAACGGCTACAACATTAATTGCCTTACCTGACCTTTCTTTCCATTTTCGCCAACCGGTATTCCGGTTTTTTCGGTTGTGCTTATCCCGGTTGATCAATGCTTACCTGACCGGTTATCTATGTAGACTAAGTGAGACTGATTTTCACCAACCCTACCGGGAACAATAGACAAGCTATCGGTTCCCCCTAAGCCCTGTAGGCTCAATTAGTTGAAGAGATATCACCATCGGCCGATGATGATCTTTCCTCTGTCTTCTCCTCAACGGAGATCTTTGATTCCTTTTTGAACCAAATCTGCCTAACTACTTTCTCAGTCTTCTCTTCCTTATTGATCTTCTCATTTGAGGATGAGGTCTTCTCCACCAGTTTGACCGATTCTTTCCTTTTGCTCATTGATTGGTTCCTGCAATCTTTCGCTAGGTGTCCTACTTTGTTGCAGGAGTAACAGAATATCACGGTTGCCTTCCATGGATTCACCCTTCTATTGTTGGGTGATTTGCACTAGGAATCATTGTGACTGTGCGTCCCACAATTTGCACAGTTGGTTGTGCTCCGGTTCTTATTTCTCTTGGTGAATACCGGTCTGGGGGATCTGAATGCCATTGTCTTTGATCTGCATTCATCAGCTTTGTGTCCGAACTTGTTGCATGTGTAGCAATAACCCTTGAAGCTTCCCCTGCTTCCACTGGACACAGTTGTGGGGCTCTACCAACATTCATTGGTCTTGTGGCCATACTTGCAACATTTTTTGCAATAATTGTTGTTTGGCTTTACCAGTGTATTCTTGCAGTCATTTGTTCTATGACCCGGTTTCCCACAATGATTGCAAGAGGTGTTGAAAGTCTTCTTACCTTTTTGTGCCAGCGGCTTCTTCTTATCCTTCTTGCTCGTCTTAGCTCCAGAAGACTCACCAGTCTCTTTGGTGTCTTTACCGGTGAATCCAAGGCCAGTGGGATCTTTGTGCTTTCTTTGAGCTTTGAGTTGCTCATCAAGCTTGACCGAGCTCTCGTTGTATCTTCTTAGGGTTTCGTTTCTTTCTTCAAGTTCTTTCATCTGTTCCTTCAATTGATACAGCTGTAGTGCCAGCCTTTTGCATGCTTCATCTCTATCATGCCAACCCTTTTGCATGTTAGCGTTTTCTTGAGTGACATTTGCATGTCTTCTTGAAGTTGCGGAATGACAAGATCATTTGCCCCTACAGCTTCCTCTGCCAGGTTCCTTGCTCTCTCAGAGGTTGTTAATGACTTGACTGTTGTGTTTCTTTCATCTTAAACTTTCCTCTCTCAATCAATTTAATCATCCTTAGGGCATTATCTTTTTGCTCCCTCTTAAGGTTGGAGATCTGATCGGTTAGGATCTGGTTCCTCTCCATGAGCTCAGAGACTGCCTCCTCAGCTTCATCAGATCCACTCTACGCGGAGAGTTCATCAATAGTTTTATTGCTCTCACTCAACTGCAGAGCCAGCTCCTTCCTTTTAGCAAGTGATCTTCTCAGCCTATTCTCCAGAGAGGCAATGATGTCATTGGCTTCCTCAAACTGTTTATGATATCTATAACCCTCCATGATCTTTTTCTCAAGCGGTTAAGCTTTATATATCAGAGAACTAGGCTCTGATACCAATTGTTATTCTTAACCGGTTTCTGAGAGGGGGGGCTGAATCAGTAAATACTATTTCTATTACAATTCAACATTTGTTTAACTATTCTTCCAAGTTAAACAATCATTCACAAGCATAAATAGAAATACACAGATCAACACAAGATGTATACGTGGAAACCCTCGGTTAGAAGGAAAAAACCACGGTGAGACAAAGCTCACAACTTCACTTTTGCAGAAATAAAGATGCCCTATTAGGAGCTTACAAAGCACTTGTGAAGGTGCTACCCGGTTAAGGGATTTGATAGAAGATCGGTTAAGATCTTAACTCTATTAGGAGTTGCCTAGTTAGAGGACTTTCAACATCAGCAAAGATGTTACCCGGTTAAAGGATTTTTACAAAGAACCGATTAGGGTTCACCCTAATTGAGGGATTTCAATATGCTTTCACACCTTATAAAAGCAATGATCTCAATTGACACTGATTGTCTGATTATATCATACCTGTTGATCTCTTCCCCGGTTTGCCTGGCTATTGAATCTTTTCTACCTCTTTGCCTTTCACCTCTGGTGACTGTAATCTCTTTGCAGATATCTCTAGTCTACTCTCTCTATTCAACAACTTTCAACAACCTTCTTTCTTGCGTCCTATGACCTGTATTTATACAAAAGTTCATCTCAATGAAACCCTTGACTCATAGAACCGCCAGGCTATAAACTCAATGATAAATCATGCAACTAGCAATAAGCTTTGCGTTCTGATCTGGAGTTTACCTTGAAACATCTGTAGAAATAAAGCTAACTCATGCTAAAAAGCTAACTCCACTTCTAAGTGGTGGATGCTCCGCAAATTCCGGTTTTAACTCAAAAACTGCTCCGCAAAATCCGGTGCGGATCTTTATGCAGTTAGACCTGTATTACTCTTATACCCGGTCCATCCCTGTATGCAAAAACAATGTACTTAGTTCGGTCTACCGTTGCATCTCCTCTGCTTAGTCTACCAGTGCATACACTTTGTTCCTGTTCTACCGGTGTATATACTCTTAGATAAGTGATCTATCGGTGGGCCTCTACCAGTGGGAATGGTGTTTGCATCTGATTTCACTAATGACAACTTAATATTGCTAATAGATGTATATGCCAGTGTTTGATCACATGGATCAGACTGCTATATCAAGTCGCTGAGTAAGATCGCCTTAGCAATATTAAAGACATATCAGATTCATATGCTCCGTAAGAATGGATCAGATCGCTTCAAGATGTACTTTGCTGCCTGAGAGAATAAGATCGCTATGTGTGTGTGTTTGGGTAATACAAATGACTTTCCTTTATATGGAGATCTCTCCATAACTTTCATAAGTCGGCCCTTTAGAGTTTGGCGCCAATAATTAATTTTGAATTTGGACCCAGCCCAATTACATCAAAATTTATAAATACATTGTAGTTTTACAAGGCAATAATTCAGGCCCAGCCCGTTGATCTAATATATTTTAATTTCCAATTAAAATTAACTATGCTAGAGTCCAATCTAGCAATTAAATAATATTATTTTTATTTTTATTTCCTCATTAAAATTAATTAATTAATTTAATCACCTATTAAATTAATTGTGCTAGAATCCAATCTAGCTATAACTTTAATGGGTTGGACAGAAACCCAGCATTACTTGAGAGGTGGGCTCACTCAGGGTTCATCATTGAGCAGATTTGCATCATTTTAAACAGGTTTTGGAGGAGATTTTCCGGTTAGGGGAATTGTGTAATAGCAGCTTCTCCATTATAGGACAACAATCATTCTTCATATTGCAGCAATTATTTGTCGGCTTCGTTGATCTTGATTCCTCCTTGCATGTTGGTATTGGCGCACCTCTAGAGCTGCAGCTTCACATTGTATAGGTCTCTCTTCTTGCATGTTTTTCAATCTTCTTTTGTATGCTACAAATGATCATATCTCACATGTGTTATGATGATATTGTGTGGAGTAATGCGGATATGTTTGCCTAGATATTTGATGCATGCTCTAGCATTCTAACAGCGGTATGTTTGATGTAACAGCTACACATGTTTTATATCAGAATCATTATCAATAGATTTTTCTTTCTGATTGCTTATTTCCTTGGAAATCTATATTGTTTCCTTTGCATGTTGTTATTTTGCAATGAAATAAAGAAAAACATGGCAAAAAATCGAAAACCAAAATCAGATTTGAAACAATATCCGAGTTCAGGATATTTCACTGTATTGGGTGCATGCATGTTGAAGCTGAAAATATAACACGAGTATGCGAGTTGATGGAGAAATTGATCCTTTGTAGGTAGTTGGGGAAGAGTAGGTGAAATCAACATTGAGGAAGCCATCACTCCAGCTGTCCCTATGTAGCTACCAGTGAAGAGTTTGTGAATGAAGATGACCTGGTTATTGAAGTAATTGAGGCAGAAAATCTAGCAGCTTTAGAAGACTAAAAAGTTGTCAAGAACCCAGATTTCAGAGGTGATGCACTCCATGGAAATAGAAAAACAAGTTTCCTATAGGACAAAGACAAAGCATTCTTCCATTCACAGAATTCAGCTGCAGCCACAAACTCTTTAAGTCAGAAAAATTTATTGATTAAGAAATCAAAGAGGCATGAAATTGTTGGGTAATTAACAGTCTTAAAGAGATTATGAACTTCAAAATCAAACTCATCATGTTTTTGTATAGTTTGGGTGTAGAGGTGTGAAGTAGGATATTGAAATAAAGAACATATTATGGTAAGTTTTCTGGAATATTTTGTTCATTTTGAAGCTTTTGTAAAGAGGAATTCAATGGCTTAGAAGAAAAAGTTAACAGAGACAAATTATTTATTTTTCCTACACATGGCCAAAATAACAAGTGTTGACAGCAGATATTCACAAGTTGCAGCTACAATTAAGGTGTTTCACCTTTGAAAGTGGAGAAACATAGCGGTTACAATGCAAAGTGTCATTAATGTAAGATAATAAGGTTAGCACTACAAAGATATGGCCAGATATGGCCAGTTATCAATGAGGATATTCAGACATTTTTATAATCAGGTTAGATTGATGCAAGGCATGATTTACAGTAAAACCCAGGATTTCAGACACACATGACTTACACATTAAGGCTTAAGTAATTTGGGGTGCATATGCACTCAGATATTTTCATTTGATTCCAATTATAGGTTTTTGCTAGTCAGCAGTTGGGTAGATAAAAAAGTAGGTCATAGTTTTTGAGGTTGGTTTTTGCTAGTCAACGGTTGGGTAGATGAAAAGTATGTCCTGGTTTTTTAAGGGGAAAAAATATGAAGAGGAATTAGTAGAAGCAAAATGGCTATGTTTAAAACTGTGTTTAATGTATTAAATCATATTATAAACTTAAGAAATTTCTCTGATTCGGTACATCTCTCTGATCTGTCTAATTTATTTTGTATATTTGGCAACAACATGGTACTGAACTGAGTGGCATGGCAGCAGGGTTTTAGCTCTTGGTTGGGGGTGACTAAAAGTAAAACACTCTACATCCAATTCCTCTGGTCAACCAGATTTCAAATAGAATTCACATCTATTTTCAAAAACTTATTTCTAAAACTAACAATCATAAGCATAAATGGACTTTTCAGCCTCTATCGGCATACTTCATTTTCATCTTTTATCTTTGACTCTCCTTTTTTTTAATCTGTTTCACAAGCAGATCATAACGTTCTAAATAATCCAATTTATAATATTATACATCAGAAATAGGGTGCCCAGGTGCAAGCCAAATATAGCTATTATGATAAGTTTAAGAGCTGTATGCAGGTACAGACTCCAATACGTATTTTGTAGGAGTTAACATTTAAAACAATGGATTTGGCATTGAGTTTAGAAAAGATATTTAATGACTGACCAAGAGTAATACAACTTAAACAAAGATTATTAGTTGAGTAAATATATTTTTAATTTATTTACAATTGTAACCAAGTAACCTTGTCTCAATTTTCTTTTGGGATTGCCCTGTTTGAAGACAGGTTATGCCTTCTCTTCAAGATCCCTACATAAGTTCAAACAAAAATCGGTCCCTTGCAGAAGAGCCTACTTGGTGAAATTTACATTGATAATCCTAATCAAACATCCTTGCTTATGCTTCCTTTAGGATTGCCCTGTTTTAAGCCAGTTTAAGCCTCCTCTTTAGAGAGACTACATAAGGAGCTATAGTCCCTTGAACAAGAACTTACTATGATGTTTTAGATAAAAGGTTTCTTATGGCCTCCCTTTATCATTTTTTTAATCTTTATCTTTCAACAAATGCAAATTCAACTTTCTGCCGATCCAATATATTATATTCTCCGCCAGGATTATAAGCAAATAAGGGCAAAAACATGACTCGGCTCTATGGTCTAGTGGTACAAGACTAACAATCTCTTTGAAATAAACTGAGTTTAAATCACATGCAGAATTGGGTGGCCCCCATTACTTTCCAATTTATAAAAGAAATAGAAACAGAAACCATGTGCCTTTGCCATTTTTCATTTCAGTTGAAGAATATAAAATTAAGTGCATCTCTTCTGCAGTGTTTGAAGCTAAGCTTCTGCATATCACAATAAACTTAAAAAGCAAATTACAGAAAAAATTCAAGGACTGTTGATGTCATCTTAAGCCCGATACAAATATGTCAACGGCTGTAACAAAATGATTTATTCTTTGGTGTTTTTACTGCGCTATTTGACTCAATTACATTAAAAGAACTTGCAAAAACAAACTCAATGAAGTTAATTTCAATAATAAGAGATACCAACTAATTGAAATCGCTAATCCTTACCTCCGGAAAGACAAGCAAAGCTCCAAACTGAGGTGCAATATCCCATATGAACCCACTATTCACAGCAAACCATTCAATGTAACCCTCATTTCCACAGTATAGAAATATGGGCCCTTTAGCTTGTGCCCCGGCCCAGTGTTTGTCATTGATGAGATAACGCTGTTGAAATGTGGAATTTTTATGTTTCTTGAAACTGAAATGATCAAGCCTCTGTGTAAAATATTTGGTCTCATAATCATATTCCGAATCGGGTACAGTGTATTTTGAATTGAGTCTACTGGTTTGTCCATCAGAGAATGAAAACTTGTGAGATCGTGGCCTCAAAAAACGAGGAGGTCGCCATGCCTCCGCTGTGCAAAAACTCAGTATAAACAACAGAGAGAATGCTACGTATTTCTTCATTGGAAAATGCTTTTTGTCTGCTTGCAATTGAACATATTTATACTCGTTTCTAGTAGGTTTTTAACCCTGTAGTTCCGGTTCTCGTGAACGTTGTAAAAATCTATCTAGTTCGGTGTCTATTGTCTTTTTTTATTTCATTGAGTACCTAATGACAAGCAAATCCGCAGCTTTAGGAAGTTTGTTTTTCCACATATGTGGGTGGGAGTTTTTCTAACAGAAATTTTGAGCTAATCCATCCCACTCGTGTCATACCTATTTATCCTTCGTTCTTGAACATCACCAAATCGAAAATAATGATTTTTTCTTTGAAGAGGAAGAAAAAACATGTTTCCTTCATTTTTGAAGGCAGTCCGCTAGAAATCGTGAAAGAATACAAATATTTGGGGATTGACCTCCACTATAGACTCAGTTGGGAGACTTGTAGAGCGAAATGGATACAGAGAGGGTGGAGAGCGTCATACCTGCTCCAGAACAGATGCAGAAATGCTAAACTTTGGGATTGGAAAACCAAGATGACTTTATTTGGCTTGCTGGTCACGCCGGTTATCCTTTATGGCTGCAAAGTTTGGGGAGGCACCATGACAAAATGCGGGTGGAGGCGGGTGGAGAGGATTCAAAAGCACTTAATCACTAGCAGCCTTAAAGTCAAGACCTCGGTCCCATATGAAATTCTCTTAGCGGAGGCAGGTTGTTTCCCGTTGGAAGCAGCAGCGATAACTCGATTAATAAGTTATTTAAAGAAACTTGAAAACATGGATAACAAGTGATGGCCCAAAATTGTGATGCACGAGAACTTGGCCCGCAGAAAGAAAACATGGATGAAACAGAATATAAAGTGGTTTAGTAAATGGAATATCAAGTTACAACAATGCCCCAACACCAATGCAGAAATAAAAAAGTTCGTCATAGAAAAATTCTGGACTGCCATGTGGACTGATAACATGGGCAGGAAAAAGGCTCATTACATCAAAGTGTTCAACCCAACCAGAGAACATGGCGATAAGGTTTATCTGGGAGCAGCTATTAAAGGTAAAGCTAGACTGCTAGTGGCCCAATTGAGGACGGGCTCTCACCACCTCAGATGCGAGACAAGTAGATGGAAAAGGCCCAAAGAGGAATGGGAAGAAAGGATCTACAAGTTCTGCGTATCAGGTGCGATTGAGACTAAATGGCATTTTATCATTGAGTGCACCGCTTATGATGACATCCGGGTTCAGTACGGAATCAATTCAGGAGCATGCAACATGCACAGCCTATTCGAGGAGGATAAGATCAACCAAACCACCAGTTTGATTGTCAAGATTCACAACAGGAGGTCTGACTTAGAGAAGAATCTGGAGTTAGTTGACGACTGTGATCCGGTGGTCCCTTAGGTTGTTTGGCCTCATGGACGTCATTAAAATCTTTCATTCATTCAACTAGGAAAACTAGGAAAATTCTTTTTGGGTTTCTAGTGGTGTAAGTTGTGCTATATAGCTGCGAAGAATGGGGGCATTATCACTTCAGTAAGTAAATGGAGACAGATAAAAAGACTATAAAACATTTAAGCCTTAAGATTAAATCGTCTATTCTGTATGAGATTGTCTTGACAAAGGTTGGGGTTTTTCCTATTGAAACAGAAACTATGTGTTGATTGTTAAGCTACATAAGGAGATTAGAAAACATGGAGAAACACTATTGGGCAGAAATAGCAATAGAAGAGAAATTGGACAGAAGAAAGAGTACATTGATGAAACAAAACAACAAATGCATAGATAAGTGGGGTATAAAAATAAGTAAGTTCTCAAGCATAAATGAGGAAATAAAAAAGTATGTTCAAGGTAAAATCAAGGAAAGCATGTGGACCAGGCATCTTGAGAGGAAGGAGTACTACATCAAACATTTTAATCCCACACATGACCATACTCAAAAGGACTGCATAGAAATGAGAATAAAATGGAAAGCAAAAATGTTAATTGCCCAAATAAGAACTAGTTCACACCAACTTAAGTGTGAAACCGGAAGATGGGCGATACTTACAAAAGGCTAGGTGGATAGAAGATGATGTTATTATATGCAAGAAGCGGTGGAGACCAAATGGAATTGCATCATAGAGTGCTCAACATACAAGGAGATTAGGGAGAATTACATTAATATCCTAAAAGTGAAAACCTTGAGAGATTTGTTTGAAGAAGAAAAGATCACAAGGGTAGCAAATTTCCTAACTAAGATACATAGTAGAAGATCCAAGTTGCGAAAAGAGAAATAGATCTAGTTGGTGGAGGCTTCTACGTTTTGATTTTAGCTTAGTTATTTTGTTTGCTAACTTCGTGTGGGTCCCATAAGTTTTTTGGCCTCGTGGACATTATTTAAAAAAATATTCATTCAAATGTTAGCTTAGAGTTTCTTCAGGTTTCTTTTTATTAGTTCATGTAGGCATCATACTTATGCAAGCGTCAAGGGCAAATAAAAATTATTATAATATATTCCTTGACTAATAGAAGTAAAGTATTTTTTGACGTGCTAAGTTTCTTATATAGTTTGTGTGTTATCACATATTTTTAATTTTAGAAAAAGTAAATTACTCAAGATCCTATTACCTGTGGTGGAATAGAGCAAGGAGAAAAATGAATTTCCAAAACAGAAATTGCAAGAAAAATTTAAAAAACTCCAACTATTGTCGAGAGCCTTTGGCACGAATATCATGGTAGTGAAAGCCTATTCGCATTAACTCTGCATTAATGTGGTTGGCATTTTGTCCTTCTTTGCTTTTATGTTTTTGTTTTCACATATTGTAAGGAGGGCATCAAAGTCTCCAGACATATTAGTGTGGTTGCTAGTATTTGCAAGGGTTTGTTTAACTGTGTCTTGATTATTGCTTCAAGATTTGTCTCTTGTTATTATTTATGTGATTTCTTTCTCGTAAGGGTTTGTTTAGTTATGTGTGCTTTTTACACTAAAAGGTTTATTTTCTTACTGTTAATTGTTCGACATTAAGCGCTAAAATCTTCTTTTTGTGTATTTATAGCTAGGGATTTTAAAATTTCACAAAATCTTTTTGTGTGGGCTCAAATTATGTGAGTTAAAGTTTTTAGTGGCAAGGGGTTTGGATATAATTTCATTATTTTGCAGATTGTGAGAGGTATTTTTTTAAACCTCTAATTATCATCTTTTCAGGTGCATTTCACAAGAATAGTTTTAGATTCAATGTGATTGATAGGTACAATGGTTATGGTATTATGTTTTTTGTTATTTAGAGGAGCAATTTTTCCTTTTTTTGAGAGAGACCGTAGGTAATGTTTATAAAAAATTTGAAGTTTGTGCTTTAGTAAAATTTCAGAAGCTCAAATGGTAAAGCTTTTTGTAGATCATTATTTTTTGTATGCTTCAATTATTGTGCTCATGGGTGCATTTCGAAGGATTAGTTTTAGGATGAATGTCATGAAGAGCTTAAATGGCTTTCATTTATGTACTTAAAAAGAGGTAGTTTTAGGTTGAATGTCATGGAGAGGTAAACTGGGTTTTGTTGATATACTTAAAAAAATTGAGCAAAGTGTTTAAAAAAATAGCTTTCAATGATTTGTTTAAAGCTGCATTTGGAAGAAATGTGTTGAAAATCTATAAGTGTTGGAAGGAGAACTTTTCTAAAGTAGTACATGAGTATAAATTCTATGAGATTCCAATAGCACCCGAAAATGTTGTCTTCTTAACCTTGCGGCAGTAATTATAGATATGTTTTTTGTTACAATTATTGATATGTTTACTTTTAGGTTCAACGGCATGTGAAGGAAAATAGTTTTGGTTTTTTTTTTTGGGTGCTATCGAGGTCAAGAATTTTGTTCCTATTTGACTAAGGGCGTAGCTATTGTTCTTTAAAAAATTTGAAGATACTAGTGTCATGCTCCTTGTGCACGTTCAGAGGTAAGGTTATATTACCAACAGAGTAACATTGCTTCAAACCTTTTTTGATAACTTCCTAGATTTTTTTCAAAAGCCCTTACCAACTATTTTTATAAATTTGAAGCCCTCAACAACGTAGTTGTTTGCACTATTTAATGAAAAATCTATTACAAGGGCTTTTGGAAGAAATCTTTAAAGAAGTTTATGGTTGTATCATATTGTGGTTTTATTTACACAATTGCCCATGGAAAGTTGATTTACACAATATGCTTAAATTATTGTGTTTGTAATTGCACATGTGATGTTATCATGTTGTGGTGTTAAAGATTTAAGATGATGATATATGTTTTATAAGGGCATTTAGGGATTTAAGATATTATCAAACACTTAAAACATCTTAATATCCATGTAATCTTATGATTGAATCACATCATAGTGAAATGTGTGCTCAAAGACACAAACTTAAGCATATAAGCAATAATAACGTTAGCGGAAAATAAACCTTATAGTAGTGGTCCTAATAATAAAGTGTCACAATTACAAACATATATAGATATATATATGTAGACATATATGTGCATATATATCATCTAAGAAAAAAAAATAGTTCCAAGGGCTTCTATCCATGAAAAGTTGATCTATTGCTTATATGCTTAAATTATTGTGTTTGTGATTGTACATGTTATGTTATCATGTTGTTTTCCTAATTGCACATACAATGTTAGCATTCCCTGGTGCTAAAGCTTTAAGATAAGAGTATGTGTTTTGTAAGGGCATTTAATGTTCAATCTTCTCATAGCATGCCAATTATAAGAGAAGTGTAATTGTTTAACATATTATTAGTTTGTGCCACAGGAAAGTATACTTATGCAATTGTCTAGTGCAATTAAAAACCACTAGAATATATTCCTTGAGCAATAGGAGAAAAGTACTTTTTGATGTGTAAAGTTTGTTATATAGTTTAAGTTTCACTAGTACATTTGACCTAGTTTTTCTACCAAATTTTTTGACCAAAAAATAAAAAGGTTTTTCTTGGTCGGATTACAGAAGGAAAACTTCATTTTTTTTTTTAAATTTATGCCCGTGTTTGTCGAAATATTGACAAATCCTATGGTGGTCAAAAGTTCGACAAACACGGGCATAACTTTTTAAAAAAAGGGAATTTCATTTCTCATTTCATTATTCCCAACCGGAAAATTAGAAGGGCAGCACGCGCGCGCGAAGGAGATTGAGCAGCGGAAATGACTCAAGGAGATTGAGCTTAGAAACCTTAACCTGGGGTTTTTGGAGGTTTTTCATTATTTCTCTCAATTATTTAATTTACTAGATACCCAATCAGCATTATCATTTTCTTTGAGACTTATTTACTATTTGATTTATGCTTCAAGACTGGTTTTACACCTCCTGATTGCATATATTTGCATACATTTGGGTTTTACACCTCCCGATTGCATACATTTGCATACATTTGGGTTTTACACCTCTTGATTGCATACATTTGCATACCCTACTATAGTTGAATTCTTGAAATTGCACGGCCCTAGCCAAGCCATCTATGTTTGGCGGTGAACAACCTCTGTGGAGTTGGGCGGGGCCCCCCACTATAGTTGTCTGATAGGGGCATTCATGTTTGGTTAAGTGCCAACTATAGATGCAAAAGATGTGGCGAAATTGGGGATAAGAGTCAAGTGTGGTGAAGTAGATAGTTAGAGGCTGAGCCCCCCCCTAAAGAGAGTTGAGAGTGAGCCCACTTTAGAATAGTAGGGGAACTTGTTGAAATTGATGAAAAGAGATGATGCCCTTTTTGCATACATTTGGGTTTTATTATCTTAGCTCCAGCAGTGACCGTGGGTTTTCATGGGCAAGCCTTTGTTTCCCCTCCCTCCTTTGTGCTCTACATTGCATACATTTCACTAGTAAATGTTAGCTTGTTTTTCGATGAGGTTTAGTCAATTATTAGACGCCCATTGGTTGGCTAATCAACTATAGTAGTCGTCAGAGTTTTTTAGTCGGTAATACAACACATCAAGTTTCAGTCAAAATTGTGACGTCAACAGTGGTTGAATTATTGAAGGAGATGACATCGAAATCATTGCTTCAACTTGGAAGAATTGCCTGTTATATCGTTTACCTTTGCAACCAATGTTGGTCAAAAGTGCGATGTACAATCGTCGTAATAAACGTTGACTGTATAGCTTTCTCGTCAATATGTCTATTCTTTGTTGGTCAAAAAAGAGACCGAAAAGTTAATTTTAATATATATATATATATATATATATATATATATATATATATTGATTATAAAATTAAGCACAACAATATTATGTCGATGTTGTTTACTGTTTGGGAAAGGCTTTCTCGGACTGCCACTCTCCACCACCCGCCATTTCCACCTTAGCATTCCCATTTCTTGGGGATACTTCTCACCACGTATGACAAGGTAGAGCTCTTGTCCATTTCCAGATGTACATCTTCTTTCCTCAATCCTACATGAAATACATATGAGACTATGAAGAATGATAAGAGAGAATAGATGCACCACTAATATCGAACCCACTCATTTTTTTCAATACTAATATAGAAACTAAGATAAAGATATTTGTGAAGGTTTTATAGACGTAGGTTACTAAATCATTATCTCTACGCTGGTACTCAATCTAGAAACCCTTGTATGTATATAGCCACTCTAGCAAATCTCCACATCTAGAAAATCTCCACAAAAATCCCTTCTAGCCTCCACTGCATATACATCTTCTCAGAATCTAAAAACTTCGGCCCATCATTGATTCTCATCAATGTACCAATTTGGATAGTAAGTCTAATTTAATTTGTCTATGGACTAATACCTTAAATTATTGAGCTTCTCTTTGTTTCGAGAAGAGTATAACATTCTCTACTTAATAGGGCAACCACGTGAAGGTGGAAGCTCATCTGGCCCCTCCTAGGAGCCTCTTATGACCCTTTATGACATTTTAAGACCTCTAAGATGTATTCTTAGGGATCATAAATGGTCGTAAAGGGTCATAAGGGGTCCTGGGACACAACAGTTCAGAAACATAATTGTAGGCATCGTGGTCACAATTTTTTGGAGACAACGTAATTGAGTTGTATACCCAGACGATGGAGAGCAACTCCTACACCTCTTATTCCAAGTTGACTACATTTGTTGCTCATGAATACAAGGTCCTCCAACAAATGTATTCAACTTGGAATTGGGGGTGCAAAAATTTCTCTCCATCGCTTGGGTACACAACTCAATTACGTTGTCTCCAAAAGATTGTGACTATGATGCCTACAATTATGTTTCTCAGTTGTTGTGTTTATGTGCATGTTTTTTATGTGTTTTGGATAGAAAGTCTAATTTAATTTGTCCGTGGACTAAGACCTTAAATCATGTAATGAGGAGGCTTAGAACACTAGTATATGCAAATTTCATTATTTAATAATAAAAATCTATTAAAATGTTTATACCTTCTTCTCTCATTTGCTGGTGTAATTCCTCTTTGAGTATCCCCTTTCTCCTTTGCATCCAAAATGAACTCATTCCAATCCCTCATTGGAATAAAGGGAGGATGCTCAAACTTCAGTGAGACTTCATACCACACAATGTTCATAGATTACGTTCAATGCATTATTTACGTTCGTAAATCAGCATTGCATACAAATATGCAGACGGTGCGTGGTACAAAGCCTCACTCAAGCTTGAAAATGATAGTCAATCCATAGTCAAGGTCAAGGAAGAAATGGAATAACCAAGAAAACACTATACGTTAAATCATGTGATTGATAGCAGATTAGGGCTCACCTGAGCCATAAACATGAAGAATTATTCTAAAAAAAGATGTAAACCATATATATGTGCACTTGAGGCAAAGAGAAGTTACGTCATATCCATATTAAAATATTAGTTACAATATGAAAATACTAAACTAACTAATTCCTGAGTTCATCTCTGCATATGGTCGCAACAAAGATATGCGAATACAATACAGAGAAGGCATCATAAAAATATAATTTTAGAATTTGCCCTAGCCTAACACGTTTTGCACTAAAATCCTTCATCACAGATAAGTGGAGATGGGCAGATAGATACAGATGAGTTGTCATAGACCCAACTAAAGTATCCGTAGCCATTATTTCCCTGTGATGCCTAGTCTACATTAGTTCTTATATTATAATGAATAGTATTTACATTACAAACATTAAATATATACACATTAGCAACCTTTATTTCTATTTGGGCAGCACCAAAATTGTTGTCCAGGGTTGTTCGATGTCCGTGAAGTCTTCAACACACACTACCCACCACCACATTGATAGTTTGGCACATTGATAAGAGTCATCGAGCCTATATATCAATAATGCACCGCACCATCGTTACTACATTTATTATTTTTATATGATTATTTTTATATGAAATACACCAAGGAGTACCATCAGAAATATTAACCATTTACAATAATGAAAAGTAAACCTAAATCAAATAGCTCATTTTTTTATCAACATGTGTAGTCTCTTGGTATATGAAAAATGAAAGAAATATGAAGCTAAAATAAAACAGTGAACAAAATAGTATTCCACATAGACTGAATGAAATATACCATCAAAAGAAGGTGACAAAATCTTGTCACGAAGCATAGACATAGGAAATCAAAAAGGGACAAAAGACAAGAAATAAGAAAAATCATTACGACTATAGAAAAATCATTTATACTATAATCAAAAAAAAGAAACACTCTTTATCAACAATTTTCAAAATCATTAAGACTATAGAAAAATAATTAAGACTATACAAAATCAAATTTTAGAAATGGATGGTTCTGATGCTTTTCCATTACAACAATTGAGCATTCATCATTTGGTATTGTGTATTCCATTTAAGTATGTCAACAATTTTCAAAATCCTGTCACCAAGCACAGACAAGAAATAAGAAAAATCATTAAGACTATAGAAAAATCAAGTTCTAGAAATGGACGATTTTGATATTGCTTTGCCATTACAACAATTGAGCATTCATCATTTGATACTTCTTGGTGTATTCCATTTAAGTTTACTAACAAAGACTTAGTAGTAAAAGCATTTTATTCCATTATATTCCATTACAAACAGAGACTTAGTAGTAAAAGCATGTCCTTTGGTTTACTAGTTTACTTATAATTAGTATGTCCTTTGGTTTAAGAATGGTTTGTTTCATGTTTGAATGTACCATTGAATGAAGCTTGGCTATATTAAGTACAATCTTAAGACTCTTGACTCTTCAAATTCTCTTTTTTCCTTCAGACCTCCAAACATGTGTACTATGAGTAGCCCTCCAACAAATGGACTTGTGATGATTTTCACAATAGTACATGTGTTGGAGGAAAGCTCACAGTACTGCTTAGGCAAATCTGAATGCTTAGGCATTTGCACCCGTAGAAAACTATGCCCCCATGTCCCATGGGATGCCATGCCTCCTCCAATGTTTATGTCATACACCTTGTAGTAGTCAGACCGTGTGTCATGCCTGTGCAAAGAGTATTTATTACATAATTTTCAAAGATGATATAAAGATATTATATTTTATACTTAACAAGATTTTAATATTAATATGCTTAGCAAGATCTTTCTAAGTATAAAATATAATCTTGATTATACATAATCTTGCTAAGTAAAAAAAAGAAGGTGAATTTCATTTCTCATTTCATTATTTCATTTGCAAAAAAAAAGAAGTAAGTCTGGTTCTCCAACGACCACAACCAATTTCATGTTAGTTGGATCAGTTGGAAGACTTTTTGGAAGTGGTTTTTAAACCTTGTCCAATCATGGGATTGGCACAAGGAGATGATCTTCCAAGCAGCATTGAATAAAAGAAACCCAAAAAACATTCTGAGTACATTTTTGTTATCATACTCTGTTTGTTGCAAATAGGTAGATGGATTGATCATTCCGCAAGTTCATTGTATGCATTGTTTATTCGAATCCATCTTAGTTTTGACTGTTGTTTGATTTCAAGTTTTAGTTACATTTACATAGTTGGATATGAACTGAACACATGGCTTGACTGTCATAGAAAACCCAATCATGTAATGGTTAGAGAGTTTTAATGTCACTACAGGTTCATTTGCGCATCCACAGTTCTTGTTAGAGTTCATTAAACTAGACTTTGCAAACATTGTATTTTAAATTTGGTGTTGATCTACACAAGAACCCAACCTCACTGACAGACCAGCTCAGGAAAATCTATAGTCAGCTTTGTAACGTAGGAACATTTCCAGGCATTAGTTTTACCATGGCAATGTATGAGAAGGACAATTCATGATGGCTACTCTAATACATATATTGTTCACAAAGGCAAAGAGAAATTTTAGTTAATACCACTGACTTGCAAGGATAAAGACAAGATAATAATGTGTTTTGATGATACTATTCCTCTTCATAAGCAAGAAAACATTACAGGTGATATAGGTTGGTATGGGCAACAAGCATACAAACATGGATTGACTAGGACAATGCTGAACAGTCCTTGAAATGTAGACTTTTGGGATTTGAACTATGTTCAAATAGGTAGAGTCAAGTGTCGTATTGAAGGGGAACTAGTAAACAACCATGTTCAGATGTGGACGGACAGTGCCCCTGATAAGAATCACTTTACCTGAAGATTGTGCCATGTTCGTAATTTTTGAGCTGTGTCCATTTGATTAATTCTCCAAATTTTGGTTACACTCCTTGCATTGGTTAACATTTTCCTAATTATAGGGTTTGAATTTCACCGTAGAAGGAAATCAATACTAAGATGAAATTTTGGTATGTAGGATCTACATTGATGTTGGCGAACAGATTTGTCTTCCTCTTTTTAAATGAAAATGAATACATACTCTATATTTTTTAAGACAAACAATTCCTCAACAGTTGGGTAAGCATAAGAAATTGCTTCCCTCTGAATTTTTAAGGTACAACTTCCTTGTAGAATATTCAATGAATTATCAACAATAAAATAAACTCATACACCTTTAACCAGAAAGTGTAGAAGGACCACTCATATACTCTTGGGTATTGAGGTGATTTACAGAATTAACAGCTAATTGAATTAACTATGAAGAAAACTGAGATCTACTAAATGCTTCTAAAATAAATAACCTATGAAATAACTTAAGAATGACAAGCTAGAAAGAAACTGGAAGTAACTGAATACAAATAACACATGCACAGATTCAAATGTATGAATTTCCAAAGTAATTAATACATTCTAGATTTTGATTCAAAGATCTAAACCATACTATGCATCCATGTATTCATATATGATCGGATCAAAGTCTAATAAAAAATCAGTCACTATCTGTTTCAGAAATTAAAAAGACTATGCTAACTATCTATTTTAATAGAAACTATCTATTTTCTATGTCTATTGTCTAACCCTTTTACTGTTCAATGCTCTAGCATTAATAGTCTCAGGTCCGAGAGAGCCTCCAGAAAAACCCGGCCTCTCAGACACTAGAAAGACCATTTAAACCAGTTACATAACTAACAATAGAGTTTCAAAAGATGTGTCATTTAAAGCATAAATCAAGGGAAATGTTATCCTTAAAACTACTAACTTCCTTCAGGGCCTTCCAACATGGCAATCTGTACGAGTTTCCAAGATCGAAACACATTCATTAATTCTTGGGCTGGCTAGAAATGTAGATTCTTCAGACCTGTTAGCTTCGCTCGGGTCGCATTCTTTTCCCACCTTAACTCCCTGATCCTTTCTGCCTGCTTCAGTAACTGACTCCTATTCAGTAGCAACATAGACTCCACATTTGCAATCCTGGTGAAATCTTGAACTGTAGGTGCTTCATTCTCCCTAAGAGCATTAATGGTGTCCGTGAAGACTTTGACCATGGCATCTACATCCTTGTTATCCTCGTCAATTTGCAAAAGACTCGAAGGATTAACTATTTTGATGTCTTTAAGGGCATCTACATGCATACCTAGTACCTCTTTCTCTATTGCTTTAGCTTGAGAGATTGCAGCTTTAAACATTGTATTCTTCCATCTGAAGTTCTATTTCAGGATAACAAGGACTCTCAGCTAAGAATTGAGTCACACCATAGGTTTCTATCTCTTGAACTTGTATTACGATTGCTGTGCATTTTTCCTCCTCCATTTCCTAGCTTGGAACCAAGGATCGAACCTCACCAAGTAATCCTTCTCCATCTAGGCAAGTAGATATGAACTCGCGGATGAAAGCACTCCCTTCAGTGATAACATTGTTTATCCAAGACTTCACGACCTCCATCAAAACTCTCCCCTGCTGCATCTGCTTCACCAGCCTTTGGCTCTCAACTGAATTCAAATCGAAATCTTGTGAAGACAAGGCCAGTGGTAGTACTCCATCATTAGCGAGCGAAGAAAGAAACTCAGCCATGGTAGAAACCAACTGCTTCAACTCACGTTTCTCCCTTCCATCTTTTTGCGACTGCCCAAGCATATGATCAACTGAGAATTTAAATAGGTGATCCCTAGAATCCCTATTTAGAACTCCAACTTCCATCTTCGTGATTTCAAAGTCTTCAGCCTCTGGTTCCTAAACTCCCTCTTTAGGCCTGAAAATGGCTATTTCTACAGTCACCTTTCTAGTAGATGGATCGGTAGATAACTTGGCATCACTCTTCATTCTTTTTTCTTTGGGGGTCTGGGTAGCATATTTAGTGATGATCTCCTTCACAGGAAGTGAAATGTGTTTGTAACTCTTCCTCTTATTCACCGATTCAGTTAGCCAGGGAGGAATTGAACCAGTCATCATCCGGTTATCAGGTGTTTTGATAGGGGTACTTTTAGCTTGAGGTACTTCTGTATTAATGGTAAGAACTTCCTAAACCTTTTCTTGTTGATCTGATGGGAAGGAGATATCTTCATCATTAATCTCAACATCCAGATAGTCAAGCCCTAAGGATGCCATTTGAGAGCGCCTTTTTGACCTTGTTCTTGGCCTCGATCTTGGTGCAGTTGGATGCCCGCTGGAGACCACCTTTTTCTTAGGGGACGTAAATTTACCTGCATTTGGAACCACAGGAGATGCATTAGATGGGGTATGTTTTACATTTTTCAAGGCTGATCCTGCACAATGCTTTTCAAGAGGGGGGTTCTTAGCTCCTTTCTTCTTCTCTTTTGTTAACCAGTTTTCCATGACCCCAAAAATGGTTCAGGCCCTCAACTTTATATCATCTTCTTCTTCCCTATTCCAATCTATGTCTGGGGGACTCCTTGCTTCTACATTGCTAGTCTCTAAACCTGTGGCTTCAGAACTATTCTCTTCCACACCCTTAATATCAAAGTTTAATTGCAACATTTTGATCTGTGAAATTACAAGTCTAGAATGATCTCATTTCCAGATTGCCTCCTCGTCATCGAGATCTTTCCATAGGTCCTCAAGGTGTGAACTAGGTGAAGGATAATTACTCAAGCTTAGAACTTGTCTGGCAAAGCCCTTATTGTCAAAACCCCTTCTTAACTTATAAAATTGCAAATGAAAACTCAATAAATTGCTTCCAATCACTGAAGCATCCATCATATTGTTACAGACCAAATTGCCAATTTTGATTGGGAACATAGAAGGCCATTTTTCTTCTGGCAAGGTATTTTTAATAACCACAAACAATTGCCTGCAAACTTCTGCCAGAATAAAATAGTCAAAAGCGAACCTTGGGAGCTTGAGAGGTTCGTCATCAAAGCCTCCGACCCGTATGTAGGTGAAACATGGGAACTGAATATATAGACTTCCGTAGGTCTGAACCAGTTTCTATGCCTCCAATGAAACTCTTTGGTTCGGGACTCCTGCCAACTGTTGACACAATCTACCCAGGAAAACATCATGAACCTTCCTGTAATTTTCCAAAATTTTATCTTTTCTTAATAATGGACAATACTCATAAATAAAAAGCTCTTCATTCCAAGGAACATGTTGAATAGCTGACAAGTCCTGTGTACATGCCAAGCAATATATCAAATAGGAAGACATAAAGAACTCCTTCTTAATGGCTTGGGCTTGTTTGAGTTGATCCCTCATGGAACTAGCAATGATCTCTGCCTAATCAATATGTTGCCCTCCTTCCAAGACTATCTCTATAAAATGAAACATCCATTCTTCATAGAGAAGAACCTGCTTTGAACCTTTAATCCGGTGAAGCAACACTATCACATTGTGGATAAGAGGTTTCATGTGATCCTTAGTGAGAACTTTAGGCAACTAAGACCCACCTTTGTAATTGGTTCGGGTCCACTTCCTAGCCACATGACTCCAGTTTTTATCTATGTTCTCTCTATACTGAGCTAGAGATTAGGTGGGAGTAAAACTGACAAGGGATTCTTCTAGGATTTTAAAAATAGCCATAATAGTCTCCCTATTGACTGGCACAAGGGTTTGGTTCTGCATTCAAAATGCACTTAGATTTAACATCATATATGTTAATACACTGTTGAACCAATTCTGGGCATACAGCTGCTGGCGGAAAAGTCGCGGCTTCTAATAATCCACTCGACAGGAACTCTAGACTATGATCCTCCGCTGCACGGTTTGTGAGGTCAACTACTATTTTCTCTACTAATATTCCTAACAGGTATGTGTCTAAAACAATAGGAGCTTGACATTGCATATTTTTGACATTTCTGAAGAAATGCAAACTGGATTTCATCTCTCCCTCAGGAATAAAAACATAAATTTTCCCCCCTCTCGAGTCAATATATTAAACAGCAATAGGAAATGAGAAAAATCTTTAGGAGCTACCTATTTTATGCAGACTCGAAACAAATTCTTCTTCCATAGCCGAGACTCCGCAAAAAATAACAGAGATGAAAAACTTACAAGGCTGTTTATATTTCGAAAGATTAATGCCCGAAAAAATCAACTTTAATGAGCATAAGTCGGGGACATTAATTTCAAATGATGTGAGCAGTAATGACTCGTCAATAGGACATCCTTGAAATATGCCATCTTTAATATCATTATTAACCATTCCCCATATGATATCTCCTGCTCGTGCCAACGATTTCATTAATCGCTACCCGAAACTTTATTCGAGCTTTGCTTCGTGGCTCCTGTCTAATCAAACTACCCCTCTTTAATATTTAACCATCATTCTGATGTCAGCTTATGACATGTGTCCCATCAACTATCCTTTCACTTACTACTCTTCTCGTAATCTATCTTTGAACCTCTTTGAACTACTTTGAACCGGAGTTCAAAGTGGTTCGAAGTGGTTCACCACCCAAAGGTGATGTAGGCCGGAGCCCACCTGCAGAAAACAATCATTAGAAAAGAAAACATCATTGAACTGCTTCAAACTACTTTGAACTGGAGTTCAAAGTGGTTCGAAGTGGTTCGGGTGAGGCAAGAGTATTGAAAAGATTCATCCAAGGGAGACCGAAATTGAAACTTGACAAACTTGAAGGCTATTACTTGACAACTCTGAAGGACATTGACGCTTGAAGGATAACTGCAAGGAAATCCTTTCAAGGGAACGTGCTAAATGGGCTTCAAGGTAATGAACTCGTAAGGGTCTCGAACACTTCAAATATGGTGACTCTAATTGACCCTAACAATTGCCTATATACATTTGTGACCAAAGATATGGACTGATCTACAATGCCTCCAAAGCTTCTACTCAAAAGAATTTTCTCACCACTCAAAGACCATGCCCATTTTGATTCTCACTGTAGCTTTAAATTCTTTACCCTCTACTTAAATGTTGAAGATAGCACAAATGTTGAAGGATGTCAAGCATGACTAGGAATACAACAACAATATTACTCTCTTACATGTAGCAAAGACATACAAAAGAATCTTCTCTCCACTCAAAGACCATGCAAGCTTTTATTCTCCTAGTACCTTTAAAATTCTGTATCTTCCACTTAAATAATGAAGATGGCACAATGTTGAAGAATCTCTATTGTGAGTTTAGAAAACAACAACACTACTGCAATGCACGTAGCATAGGCATTCTATTAGTTTTGGCTAGAGGCGTAAGCTGAAATATTATTCAATTTGAATAAAAGCTTTGAATAACTTCCAATAGCTACAACATGAATGGAGTGACTGCATTAAACTTATTCCATATTAGGTTTTCCATGTAACGAGAATAGAATTCAAGATTAGAAGTATTAATTTAACAGGGTTCCAGAATGTGACTCTTAAATGCTTCTAAAATCTAACTGCAATTTGTAACAGACCCACATCGGATATTTCATATCCTCTCTCAACGTGTTCCATAAGGATTCTAATGCATTTTATCACAATCTCATCATGACTCGTAATCCACAATGATCTAATATGTTAAAATTTCAGTCAAATCGCCATTCCCATCCCTGTACCCTTTGCTACATCCCATACCTATGGTTCATGAAGCAATATGCTGCTAAACTAAGCACTTGGTGGGAATCAAAGCAGTGACCATTGGATGGGAAATAAGCATTTTGGGCCCATAAACATAGTTCAAATATATAGCCGAATACAATAAAAGTGCAGGAACTGACTTACCTATTGAACACACATAGTGGGAAAGTAGACCTCCATGGCCAAAATTCCAACATTCTTTGGATGTGAATCCATTTTCTTCTAGTAGGGATAAAGACAAGATAATAATGTATTTTGGTGATACTATTCCTCTTCATAAGAAAGGAAACATTGCAGGTGATACAGGTTGGTATGGGCAGCAAGCATACAAACATGGATTGACTAGGACAATGCTGAACAGTCCTAGAAATGCAAACTTTTGGGATTTGAACTATGTTCAAATAGGTATAGTCAAGTGTCCTATTGAAGGGCAGCCAGTAAACAACCATCTTCAGGTAAAGTGATACCTATGCTAAAACTGAGAAGTTCACCTCTTACCCCTCACTTATAGTTGTTCCTTTAAGGGAAGATTGTAGGGCCCAAATGATAGCCTTCAATTATATGTACTAAGTGTTATAATGGAAATGTAGGTCTATAGGAGATTCTCAACATTGAATAGGGGTTTAATGAGTGGCAAAAGAAGATAGAGATCTTCAAGGAAAGTGTATCAGACATGAAACAAGGACAAAGAGAAGATAGAAAACACCGTAACCATCATATTCTTCTAGAGTCAAACAACATCAATGATAAAGGGCAAATAAGAGGACAGTGTTTGCATGAACAAAGGCCCTAAATCATCATATTTAAATGACAGTCATGATGTTAAAGGACAACTAAGAGAAATTAATATGACAATCCAAGTGCATATGATATAGACCTTTTATCTAAAGACAAATAAATTCTAACCGAAGAGATTAGAGGGTGACAGTTTTTTATTAATGATAGAGATATAGAAATAAAGTAGTCCTTTTGGAATGATGACTGGGAGGATGAATGATAGTAGGTGTAAGTCATGAAAATATGACAGTGGTGATAGAGATTACTAGAAAGGTTCAATTTTGAATCATAGTAAAGAAAGAATGATAGACACATAGACAATGAAAGGAAGAGTTCTTAGACACAGTTGAGTCAAAGACTATAAAATGGTTGATATGATGATCTCAATTGAAAAGACAAAGAAAAATGAAAAAGCAATGTAAAGGGACCTACAAGATAGTTATATAACACATGAAAACTACTGCAGACAAGGTGAAAGGAACATGAATGTGACATTCCTCTCAAGGGTGTATCATGAAAGACATAACCTTTTATACTTCTTAATGTGACAATTTCAAAAAGGATAGTTCTATTTAGTCACAAGACCGAGTGTTTCATGACAGTCTTCTATAGATAGTGTGATGTCCCCATCTTTAACCTAGTAACATAATAGCAACAAAACACATGTGGTCAAGGGGTGGCCTTGAGCACCTCAACATAGTTAGGAGATAGTGGCAAATAGTACATAGCAAGTAAGAGTTCAAGTAGATAGTTTGCATATTCTTTCCACAAATAGTACATAGCAAGTAAGAGTACATTCTATAGAGATTGCAACATAATTATCACTGTAGGTCTAAACAAGCAATGTGGAGATTGAATTAGTACAATTGTATGGGAGTTCTCATTGTAGAGTGAGTACCAAATTGATACCAAAATGAGCATGTTCAACAATCATTTTGCACCTCCAATAGAATCAAGTTCATCGAAAAAATCAACACATTCATTCATTCAATGTAGTTGTGTCCCCATAACTCCTCACTAAATTGTTCATTGTTTCAAATCCCTCCAATGGTGATACACTCTAATATACCCACTATACCCTCCTCACACAAGCCAATCCCAGTCACTTCATTGGTCATTGTTCCTAATTCCTCCGTTTAAATGAGAAATTTTCTTCCAAACACTCATCTAATGAAGGAAATAGAGACAATGTCTCAGTTTGGCTATACATAACAATGAAAGGAGTGATTGTAGCCTATTTACCAACAATACTAACTTTGCATTTTAGAAGAGGAGAAACAATGCTAACTGCAAGAAGCCTTTGTGAATACTAAGTCATACTAGCAGAAAATATCTCTATTATATTTGTGTTTTCACTGCCCACTCTTACCCCTAGAGAACTTGAGTTTAGAAGAAAACCACAATTGATGAATGAAGATGTTAAAGGTAAACTACAATATGGTTGATAAATAATAAGAGGAAACACCAAAATATTAATGATTTCATTTTCTAAGTTTCTCAAACCAACTCTGCTTCCAAGAGGTCTAGGAGTATTGACTTCTAGTAATAGAAAATTAACAAATCCATGTAGTAACTAATAGATTCTCAGCTGGATTATAATACAATAGATTTCCTAGAGGATTTCTCATCTCTTGTTGTATATGTCAAACAGACACAAGATTCATCCTTCTACCGTTGAAATTTCCTATCATTATTGGCACTCAAGATCATAGAAACATCTAATGTGTGCAATTACAAGACTTCATGGTATTTCACCTCCTCTGATCCTTTCATCTTCTTTGATTTGCATAAGATTGCAATGTTTTTAAAATCTCTGATAGAATTCATATGGTCAAGCCTGATACTATCATTTTCATTTAAAGAATACATCATCTAGCCAACTTTCTAACTATAGATGAAATTCACATCCTCTTGGTTGTATAGAGAGATTTGATATGCTTCCATTTATAATGAATAGTTGATCATCACCAACTTCCACTCTTGTAGATGAAATGTACATCCTAATGATTTTATAGAAATATTTGATATGCTTCCTTTATAATGAGTAGCTCATCATCACCAACTCCCAATCTTGTGATGTACCAAAAATAATTAGTATTTTCCCTTGCAGTATTTATCTTCTCTAGAAAATTCATATCAGTGATGGAGTCATCTTCATATGAGGTGGCATTTTCTTTATAGGATTCTCAAACAAGTTTTCCAACATTGTCATATTCATTTAAGATCTTTCCACCCGAACCTTTGCAATATTGAACACCACACTCTTACAGTCAAGGGGAGTACTAACAGATCAAAGAGTTATGCTATTATTTTTATTATTAAATATGACTATTGCATTGGAATCTACATCAAAGTTGGCAATTAATGTAACATAATTTCCAGCCCCTACATATTCACAAAAAATTGATCTTGTTAATGTCCCTAGAAGCATATTCATTTGATCATCTCTCTTGAGGGTTGACTCGAATTTGTCACCAAAGCATATTAGTTAAAGATCTATTGGGATCAAGATGATAATACTAAAATTTGATATTTATGCCCTTGACATTACTTCCATTGTTCTTTGACTGATGTTTCCTCTTTAAGACTCATTATTCTTTACAAAAATCTAATTTTCTTTGAGAAAACTAACATTCTTTATATTCATTGTTTTAATCATGTTTATCTCATTGTTCACTACATAGTTTCTCATATTCTTGATGTCATCAATACATTGTTGATCTTCATTGGGTATGGTAATCACTATTTTTAAAATTTCAAATCTCTTTAAGGTATCTTCTTTGACATGCATCTTTGATATTACTGTTTTGATCTTTTGCTTCCTATTCTTTTTTACTTCTTCACATTCCATCTCACTATCATTCCAATTCAAATTTTCATTGTATATTGTCTTCTCACTGCATTTATTTTTTTGTCACCGAATTTTCATGATAGAGATGTACTTGTGTGTGTGAATTTTGTACCTAGCTGTAGACACAACACTTCAGTAAAACATTAGAGGTTAGCAGAAATCGAAATCGTGCAATGAAACGGAAACTAAACTAACCAGGTGATTTACTGCCTTTTAGTAGGTGCGAGTATGTATTCTTAGATTGGACTGAGATTAGTGACCTTGACGACACCTAAACGAAGGATTTGAATGCAAAATCTAGATATGAAATGGCTGAAAATTAAGCTATATTTTTGTATTTTCTATGTAATTATGAAGAAAACTGATATGAAATTAATCTATATGAAAAACTGATATGCAATTAATCTAACAATGATATGAAATATGAAACTAGAATGAATTGAAAACAAGATTGATCTCACAAAAGTTGGTTGATTTGCAAGAAGCTTGATTCTTTAGATACCAATTCGCCAGCGTAATCGTGCAAATTTGTGGATTATGAGATTGACAATTTGGCAGAGTAAGTTTGCAAATTTTATGAGATGAATTGTGAAGAGCTGAGCCTTGTTTTTATAGAAATCCAGGGCTTTGGAGGTGCATGGAAAAAACCATAAATCACTCTTGATAAACTCAGGTTGATTTTTGAGTAATAAAAAATAAAAGATAATTAACTCATAAAAATCATGCAAAAGCAAGGTTTAACTCAAAATAGAGTTTAGATCAAATTTCAACTCATCATCAGATGTTGAGTTTAAATTTAAAATTGATTGTTAATTTCTAGTTGCCTGCTTTTCTTGATTGTGCATGATTTAATTATAAATTAATTTAAAAATAAAGTGATTTATTATCAACTTAATTGATTTTAAATTTAAAACAATTGATTTATGGGTTAATCAATTATTAAATCAAACTTTTATTTAAAAATTATATTATTAAATTTGACAATTGACTTTAATTAATTAAATAAGAATTTAAACAATTAGTCATGAGATTTTTGATTTATTGTCAAAATAAAACAATACAATTTAGGAATAAATGTAATTAAATTTAATTAAATAATTAAGTGGCAATATTAAATCTAATTAATTAAATATTCAGAATATTCAATTAATCAAACTTTAGAATAAATAAGATTTATCACCAAATAATCATTAAATTAAAAATAATTAAGATAATTAGGAATATTGCTAGGAATATTCCCTGATGTAGAATTTAGATAATCAATTAGGATTCGATGATGTTCAGATGTGCCTTAGGTTAGGACTTCGATGTCTATTTTGTTCGATTTGTAGATGTAAGAGGTTAATGAACCTATAGCCCATTTTTGGGGTATTACATTTTGCCCCTCTTTGAATTACTATGCAAAGCGCAGTGGTTCAAAGATTAGTCTGTGTATGATAAAGATGTTGAAATTGATATGGAAAGATAAACCGATTCCGAGACAGAAATCGATTGAAAGATTTGAAGATATTAGGTCCTGAATGACCAAAGATAATGTTCACTATAGAAACGATGAACCGATGATTACGAAAAAGTGTTAAAATGCCTGATTCTGAACCTTATGATTACGAAAAAGTGAGTGACCGATTCCAGACCCGATTGTCAATAAGAATCACATTGGTATCACATTTGAACCCTTCAGTTACGAAGAACCAAGGAAATAACACTAATGAACCGATGGTTGTGAAAAGCTGATATAGTTTACAAGATTAGAAGAATACCAGATTGATATGGATCTCGATGAATCTGATATGCCCCAAGCGATGATAGATTTGCCCCAAGCGATGAGGACTTTTGATGAATCAGCAACTAGACATGGTTGTTGTCTTGATTACTGATGAAAGATTGATTTGAATTTAGATTGACAGACTTGAATGATATGCAATACCATGCCCCCTTTGGGATTAAAATTGAAATCTGACAAGAAAAGTTAGCTTTATAGTTTAGAAGCATGTTAATTGATTTGAGAATTGGTTATATACGTTTGAGAACACGTTCTGCATCATTTAGAGGTCCTAGAGACTAAGTTTGACTAGGTTAAACCATGAGTTGACCATAATTGACCAAGTTGAAATTTTGATAGTTTGATTTGAGATAATCAGTTAAGTTGAATTATGGATTTCTATGATGATTAAAGGTCGATTGTGCAAGCAGTAGACCATCCTGGGTCCAAAAATTTTAAATTGCAATTTTGACATAGTAAATGATCTCAGATTTCAATTTTGATCTCGAAAATGGATTCAGAACATCGAAATTAGCTAGGGGTGCAATTTTCATGAAAAACATAGCACTTTTGAAAATTAGGTCAAAAGCTATATAAAGGCCGGAAGGGTCATTTTGAATTCATTTCAACCTTTTTGACTTTAGAAACCTTGTGGAGCCCTCTAAGCGAGAAAATGGTAGAACTGAAGGTACTTGTGAGTTCGCATCATTTTGAGCGCAGTCAGAGACACCAGAGACCCCATCAGTATGGACATCCGGTAGGTGGACCTCTATGCTTTACTAAAATGTCAATTTTTCCATGTTTTATAGGATTTTTAGCATTTTTCGTACATTTTTCAATTTTGAATTTTTGAATGCATGGAAACTCGTACGACTCTCCAGCAAGACTCGTACAACTTTTCAAACCCAGATAGTTTGTCATTTCAATAACCCCCAAGACTCGTATGAGAGGGACCCAAGAGTCGTATGATGTTTCATTGGGTCCCCCATAACTTGTACAAGGAGGTATCCAGTGTCGTGCCACTATGCTTTGTCATATGGTATGATGTAGAAACTCGTACGACTTTCCATGCCAATCTGAATTGTCGTATGAAAAATAGCGAGTCAAAAACTCATAGCTAGGTCAAAATTTTGAATTTTCTGATCTTTTAGCCTGATTGCTAACCTTTTAACCTACCTTTTGAAATAGAAAACTATTCAATTCTTGCCCTTGTAACCTATTTTGCACCCAAATTACTGATAGGATAGCCTATTTCTATGTTGTGTAGGTCATATATCCAGATGTTCATGTATGTATTTCACATCCAGCCACCCAGAGACTATGTGTATCATTGTCGGACCCTATGAGGGTACACCTTGCTTCCTGTGGGTTTGAGTATCTCATTCATTTACCCAAGATTAGGGTACATCACAGACTTTTGACTGCTTTGATTGAGTGATTCCATTCAGAGACTCAGACCTTTCACCTGCCGACTGGGGAGATTACTGTGACCCCAAAGGATGTTTACCGGATACTGCGTATACCTATCCATGCAAGACGACGACCAGAGTATGTGAGTTCTGGGAACTTTGGTTTATTAGCTTTTAGATGTCTCTTTGGAGATGAGACCCAGATGATAGCCTCTATTTCTTGGGAGACCTTAGTATAGTGTTATGGATAGATGCATCGGCTAGAGTGCATTATTGTCGGGATGATAGGAGGGATTATCATGTCTGACCGTCAGTAGAATGGTCTTTTGATGGGCTGGGCTCCGATGGTAGCACGTCTTATGGCGACACCCTCTGAGTTAGCTTGGGGGCAGTGTCTTTTGGCCCACATGTTCTTTGAGATGCACGAGGTAGTGTATCTTAGAGCAAATCTTTTGTAGCTGGAGATTTAGTTTTGTAGATCTAGGCATGGGAGCACATCCTAGTTTTGAGATTAGTATGCCAGGCACAACATCAACCTCAGGAGCTAGTTATATATATATATATATATATATATATATATATATATATATATATATATATATATATATATATATATATATATATATATATATATATATATATATATATATATATATATATATATATATATATACGCTGGATATGTTACACAAGTTCAGATGGGCCATACTAAGTATTGGAGGCGATGCCTCGATGATATGACTTTTGTTCGATGGAGACCATATGTAGCTATTGAGCCCTGGCCTACTACTCGAGAGCAGTTCAGTTTCTTCTTTCAAAGTCATGTGCTGATCGGGAGGTCATCCTCCACATTAGAGAGATTTATTATTACTAGGGTGTGGTGGCAGTACGGATGAGTGCAGGATGCCTCTGATGATTATGCCACCTATGCTTGGATAGCTCATGAGCTTGGACTTGGATGGAGCATGAAGCTTTCTTATGCTTTTGTTCACAGGAGTATAGTGGCATCATTGGTAGAGATTGGGATTACAGACCACAGGTGCTTGATGTCGGAGTCATAGATGGATTCATTGCCTAGCTTGCTGACCATCTGATTCACAAATTTTCTGATCCTACAGAGTTGATACCTTCCATGGAGGATGCCATGGATGTTACTGGAGCACCTATGAGACCAGGTCCTAGACCCACACAGATTCATGTTGTTCACCCCAAACCTCCGAGACCTAGAGCGATGGCTCCTTCATAGAGACCAGCTGGACAGATGAGGCCCTCTCATCCCACTACTTTTGTAATAGGTACATTAGGTGGTGTTGGTCCTGTTGATGAGGTTTTGGCAACAGAGTAGTTTGTAGGTGGCGGTGGCCTTGATCCATTACAGTGTGAGACATATTTTGATCTAGGTGCCGAGGTCAGACGCCATAAGGTGCAGCGAGAAGAGACCACTGAGCAAGCTGCCCCAGATACTGAGATGCTAGCGGCTGATGTTGATCCTAGTGTTCCTCTTACACCATAGGAGACTATTAGATGGCTTAGAGTATAGGTCAGGGACCTGAAGGTTCGCAGTGCTCGATGGGAGGAGAGATATTTAGAGGTAGATAGACAATGGATTGAGCTTCAAGCAGAGGTACAGAGACTATAGGCAGAGGTGATTCATCAGACCTCACGGGCGGCCTATTATGTGTCCACATATTATACTATTGTTTCGGCTGCACAGAGAGTCCCTACGTACTCCCAATACATGATGGCATCAGAGGGAGATAGAGCACCTAGAGCAGAGGCAGTACCAGATGCACCACCTCCACCTCCACCTGATGCAGAGGACCAGGCTGACAGCTGATCTGTTTTGACATGTTCTAATATACTTTCTGTTCTCTTGATCACTGATATATTGTATTGATTCTGATAGCTCAGCTGAGCTCATTCATTTGTATATTGTGCCAGTAGTGCACCCTGACTAGTTCAAGATTTTTGATATATATATATATGAGATCGGTATTTTTGGTTATGACATCATGTGTACTTGTCATGTTTTGATCTATGATGATATCATGTGATGTTTATGCTATGAGTAGTGTAGAATGTATGTATGGATTTATGCAACAGAATGATTTCTTTCATATGTATGGATGTTTATGCAAATGTAATGGATTATGGAAAGATGTATGTATGATTTATGATTATGCACATGGATGTAATCTAATGCAACATATGGTTATGATGTGAAATGTAAATGCAACAATACACATAATATGTTTTGCAAGTGCTGATGAAGACAAGTACTTAGTCTTATGTCAAAAAGGATGTTTAACCCAGGATGGTAACTGCTTGTGGTTCTGTGAAGAGACCTTCGAGTTAGATTTCAGCTCTTGTTAGATTTGAAGAGGCGATTGAAGAATTGTTTAAGCATTGAAGTTTATTCAGCCATTGTGAGATCATGCAAACATGCAAAATGCAAAGAGACATGCAAAATGAAATGCAACCTAAGACCTAGGACCTAGTCACTGATCATGTGTCGGTCATTTTCATCATTGAATTTTTCAGTAACCGGATAAATCAATACAATGCCCACTAGTTAGGAAACCATAGACATATGAATATTGATTTGTATGTGCCAGAATCAATACAACGCCCACTAGCTAGACAACCATAGACATATGAATATTGATTTTGTTTTCAGAATGTCAGATTAGATATAAGCACCAAGGCACAAATGCCAGGATGACCTGAATATCATGTCCATTTTGATATAGAAATTTGTATAAGCATCAAAACATAAATGCCATGATGACCTGAATACACCTTGCTTTCAAACACATCAAACAGTCAAGAGATCATTCTAAATCCAGTGTGAATTACCCGTAGTGACCCTTTATCATTCACATCCTTAGGCAAGATCGTGTTTCACAGTAGGAGAAAGAACTCACTCAAAAAGATAATAGTTTGAAAAAACTTCCTTGAATTTTTCAGGTATCAATGGTCGAGGTACGCATGGCCATCCAATTTGAGATAAAGGCTCTTACAGTCGGACACCATGTCAATCCAGAATTTCCAAAGTTGTTAGATTTTCACTTACAAGCAGAAGACAAAGAAAAGATCATGCCCCCAGTCATCACTCTCTAAATCCTGTAAAGGACATCGTCGAAGAGTTCAAAGGGACACAATATGTAAAAATCTCAATGCAAATCAGTAAGCATACAAGGAGATAAAAGCATGAAGCACAGATTTTTTTCAGTTTGTGTTTGATGTTTGATTGTGTTGTTGTAGATGCAAAATCCTTTCTGGAGATGAGACTGACTGACTGACTCAAATGAAGCTTCAAAGGACTTAAACTGGATATGATACGTCTAAGATACATTGGAGACCATAGGATATGACATTGATTGCCCCCAAGTGTTAAGCAGTGATAGGATACAGATGCTTGAGTTGACTGGTATATAGACCAACTTATTGAAAATAGGAAAGCATAAACAAACCAGGAGATATGTACAAACTAAAGCAAGACTGAAAGCTAGGAAAGACCAAGATTGCGCTGATAGATGGAGCATTTTGAAACAAGTGGCACCCGTTTGCTGGGTTTTCACCATCTTGGTAGAGATTCTATTTTTGCTACCAAGGCGCCTGTTTTTAGGTTTTCACCAAGGCACTTTTTCTTTTTCTCATTTTTTTGTATTTTTCATTTTATCAATTTTTTTATATTTTTTATATTTTTAATTTTTTTGTGAATCATCAAGGTGCCTATTGCTAGGTTTTCACCAAGATGTTCATTTTTTAGGACTTTTTCCAAATTTTATAATTTTTTCAGGACTTTTTACCATAGACTGAATGTCTTAAGCATAGAATTTCTTTGGATGGAGAACGTTGATTGGTTCTCAGAGCTATTCTCCTTTAGTCGTTGAGAGTTGACAGGCACCAGAGCCAAAAGTAGTAGTGATTACAAAGGGACCCAACCAGTTGGGTTCAAACTTCCCCTTGCGCTCTCTATGTGATTGATTTTTAGGATTCTCTCTCAAGACTAGATCGCCAACCTGAAATTCTCTATGTCTAACTTTCTTATTGTAGCCTCTAGAAATTCTTTTTTGATATACTTTGAGATGATCATACGCTGCTTGTCTGCACTCATCTAGTAGTTCAAGTTCTTGCAACCTAGACACTTTATAGTAATCATCAGTTACTAGACCATGCAGTCTGATTCTTAGTGATGGGATTTCAACCTCAATAGGCAGTACCGCTTCAGACCCATAAACTAAAGTGAAAGGTGTAGCTCCTATAGGCATTCTGATGCTTGTTCTATAGGCCCATAGAGTTGGATTGATCATGAGATGCCAGTCTCTTCCTATTTTATTAATTGTACGGTGTAATATTTTCAATAGATTCTTGTTGGAAGCCTTTGCTTGTCCATTCCCTTGAGGATAGTAGATAGATGACCAATGTTGAGTAATATTGAATTTGGCACATAAATCATCTAGGTCCTTGGTTTTGAATTGTCCCCCATTATCTATGATTATAGAATGTGGGATCCCATATCTGCATATGATATAGTTCAAGATTAACATAGATATCTGTTTCCCAGTTGCTTGTGTTAAGGGAACTGCTTCTACCCATTTAGTGAAATAATCTGTAGCGATCATTATATGGGTATGTCCATTAGAAGATTGTGGATAGATAGCACCTATAAGATCAAAAGCCCATTGTTGAAAAGGCCATTGTGTAGTAAATGGAATTAGATCTCTCCTTGAAGCATTAATCAAGTTGCCATGTACTTGACACTTTTGACAGTTCTTAGCAAATTTGATAGCCTCTTTTTCTATTTTAGGCCAATAGTACCCAGCCCTAATAAGTTTTTGAGCTAGTGTTAAACCGTTCAAGTGTGACCCACATATACCTTTGTGGACTTCTTCCAATGCACGTTGAGACTCTTCCCGTTCTAAACATCTAAGTAGTGTACCATCTAGATCTCATTTGTACAGATCATTACCAATAATGACATATCAAGATGCAGTGCGGATAAGGTTTCATTTCTCATACCGATTAAAGGAATCGGGAATGATTTGGTCTTGGAGATAGGAGAAAAGGTTTTTGTATCTGGATGAATCATAACCTACAACTGTGCAGATCATGCGGGTTTCAAGGGAGTCATATGCAGGATAAGATAGTGATTCCACCAGGAACTCGTAGCGTAGCTCATGTTCAGGTTGCTGTAAGAGAGTGGATAGTGTTGCCATGGCATCAACAACCTTGTTCTCTATTCTAGGTATTTGCTCAAATGTGATCGATGTGAAGTATTTCTTTAGATCATCTACCATTCTCTTGTAAGGAATGAGCTTTTCATCTTTAGTTTGGTACACATCATTGACTTGATGGATAACAAGTTGTGAGTCTCTGTGAATGTGTATCTCTGTCACCCTCCACTCAATTGTTATTTTCATTCCATTAAGAAGGGCTTCATATTTAGCAATATTGTTTGTCCAAGGAAACTTTAATCTGAATGCTTTGGGTATTGAGTATCCTTGAGGAGTGATGAATAATATGCCTGCTCCGGATCCATGCTGTGTATAGGATCCATCAAAGAATAATTGCCATTCTCTAGAAGAAAGATGCATGATAGAAGAATCTAGAAATTCCATGTGTAGTGGTGTATCATTAAACAATGGTGCTTCAACCAATTGATCAACAATTACTTGTCCTTTTATAGCTTTTCTCTCAACATATTCAATGTCAAATTCACTTAAGAGCATGACCCATTTAGCTAATCTACTTGTGAGGGTAGCCTTGCTTAGTAGGTATTTTAATAGATCGATTTTAGCTACCAAATGAGTGGTATGAGCTAACATATAATGTCTCAGTTTCTGTGATGCAAAGATCACAACTAGACAAGCTTTCTCAATCATTGAATATTTCTTCTCATATGCAACCAATGTTCTACTGATGTAGTATATAGCTCTTTCCTTTTTGTTCTCATCATGTTGCGCTAGAAATGCCCCTAGTGATGTATCTGTTGCAGAGACATATAAGATCAATGGCTTCCCATGAATAGGAGGCATCAAGATAGGAGGATTTGATAGATAATTCTTGATATGGTCAAAGTTCTTTTCACATTCTTCATTCCATGCAAAGGTCACACCTTTATGTAATGTTTTTGTAAAAGGTTGTGATATGTCAGCAAGCTGTGATATGAATCTTCTAATAGATTGTACTCTCCCTTGTAATGTTCTCATTTGACTGATATTTTTGGGAGGTTGCATCTCCATTATAGCCTTTACTTTAGCTAGATCAACTTCAATACCTTTCTTTGAAACTATGTATCCCAAGAGCTTTCTAGAAGTGACACCAAAAGCACACTTCTTAGGATTTAGTCGAAGACTAAACTTTCCCATTCTGTCTAGGATCATGCTCAAGCCATTTAGATGTTCAGTTCTGATCATAGATTTTGCTAAAGTGTCATCAACATAATCCTCCATAGTTCTATGAATCATGTCATGAAAAATAGATGTCATTGCTCTTTGATATGTAGCACCAGTATTTTTAAGCCCAAATGGCATGACATTCCAACAGAAGGTACCCCATGCACATGTGAAAGCAGTTTTCTCTTGATCCTCTGGAGCAATTTTTATTTGATTATATCTAGAAAAACCATCCATTAAAGAATACATCTTGAAACCTGCAGTTATGTCCACTATCATAGCAATGTTAGGTAGTGGAAAATCATCCTTAGGGCATGCTTTGTTCACATCTCTAAAGTCTGTGCACACTCTGATTGATTTATCTGGTTTAGAAATAGGTACAATATTAGAGATCCATTCAACATAGTCTATAACATGGATGAATCTGGCTTTTAGTAGTTTCTCTAATTCAGCTTTTACCAAGAGTGCAACATGAGGTGCATCTTTCTCAATTTTTGTTTAACAGGTTTTACTCCAGGAGCAATAGATAGATGGTGCATGATCAGATTAGGATCCAACCCTGGCATATCTAAATATTTCCATGCAAAGTTGATCTTTTTCTCTGTTAGGAATCTAGTAAATTTTTGCTTCTCTTCTTTTGATAAGGATTGTGCTACATGTATCAATTGTGGTTCCTCTGTTGTACCCAAATTTATAAATTGAGTGGGCTCAATTAGAACTAGAGATTTGTCCTATAAATGACTCGGAAGGACATCAAATATCTCATCCTTAGGCACCTCAGAGAGGTTTTCACCTTCGGATGCATCTTTTATTTTTACTTTTGTAGGTTCTGAGACTGCCACAAAGTGGTTTTCACCCTCAGAACTCCTTTTCTTTTTCTTTTTATTCTTTTGACTAAGATATTTGATGTTTGACTCGGTCATGCTGACACTCAGTTCACTGATGGAAGTCCTCATAGGCTCAACTGCATTGAGGTAGCAAGCAAGGGCATAGTCATTGGGAAAGGTGTAAATACCATAGCTTGGATATGTGGAAGTTTGGTCAAGAAGGTCAGGATGATGGATAGTCAAAGTGGGAAAAGCTTGGGAAATGGTGTTCACGGATATGGATATGTCATCATTGGCATTGACCCAACACTCAAGTTTGAAGGTGATATTACAACTCAAAATGTTCAATTCATGAATAGGCTCAATGTCATTGTGGGAGTCCTCTTCAGCCATAAGTGGATCAGACTCGTTAAGTTCATTATTTCTCTCTAGACTTACGTTGGGTTTAGGTGCATATTAGTGAATAACATCAACATGTTTTTCTATGATAAGCTCATCTTCTTCTGGAATGGCTCCCCATTCATAGTCATTTGATTCATCTTTAGATTCAGGACCTCTAGGAAATCTTAGAACATGTGTAAAGTCAGGATGAATACCCCAAAAAGGGTTACCCTCAGTTTCTAATTTGAATTCATATTCATGGGAATCTATTTCAGAATAGCTACCACCTTCTTCTTGGTCTACTTGATTAGTTTCGAGATTAGCTGGTTCTTGTATTGCAACTATCTCTTGTTCTATAGCAGGTTCTCATGTATTGACTACATTAATCCTTTTGATTGGATCATCTTCTGCATCAAGAAGGTCTTTGATTTCTTTAGGAAAACATTCATAGGGGATGAGCTCTGAACTGTCTGAATCACTATCTGATGGTTCTATTTCTTCCTTCTGAAGAAGGGCTTCTCCTGGTGTGATTTTTTCTATGACATGAGAACAATTACCTTTGAGGTGGAAGGGTTTCTTCTTAAAGCCTAAGCCAACAATATCCTTGTTTTCCCTACCAGTATGTGAAATAGGTGTCACAAGACCTTTTCCTCTGACTCCTAGAGGTCCTTGACCTGGATATCCCATCTTAGTTATCAATTTATCTCCTGGACCATATGACTTAGAAGGGATTTTTGGTATTGTAGAGTCATTAGTTTGAACAATTCGGGATTCAAATTCATCTTTGTATAGCCATGCAAGCATAGCTTCATCCTCTTCAAACTCTTGCTTGGATACTTGTTCTACCACAAAATTTCTTTTATATGCTTCAAGAGGTTCTTTAGATTCTGGTTTGGATTATTTCAAGGACTGTCCATAAGACTTAGGCGAGATAGGGAGAGATGTCAAAGATAAGACTAGCTCTATAGTATATTCTCCCATACCATTTTCTTTGATATTGACCTCTTTAGCAATGTCTTCCATCTTGGATGTTGAAGCAACATTTAGTTGCTTAGCGAAAGATTCTCGGTTATTGGGAACAAGCTTATCAACACTTTCCTTCAATGTATTGCAAGTGGTAGATATGTCTGCTAGGATAGTAACCTCTACTCCTTCATAGGGGAACTTCAAACATTGATGGTATGTAGAAGGAATAGCTTGCATTTCATGTATCCATGGTCTCCCTAAAAGGATGTTGTAAGCCAAAGGTAGATCAAGCACTTGACATGTAGTATCTCTAATTACTAGACTTGCTCTGATAGGTAAGACAATGGTGCCTTTAGAAGATCTTTCTTGTTCATCATAGGCTTTTATAGTTATCTTCTTTCTAGGATCAATAGCCAATTCTAAAAATCCCAATTGTGTGATCAAGTTGTAAGAACAAATGTTTAGGCCAGCGCCCCCATCTATCAACACACATTTGACTCTAGGGTTCTGGATCAAGACTTCTATATGCAAAGGCTGGTTATGCGGGTGACTCAAGGAGTTGTCATCTTCCTCTGAAAAGGAGATATATTGCGGAGATGTAAGATGTCCAACCATAGTCTGGAACCTGTCTAAATCAAGGTCATCAGGAACATTGGATCTGAGCAAAGCTTTGTCTATAATGGCTCTGTGAGTGGGAGATATTTGAAGCAACTCAAACATGGAGATCTTTGCATTAGTGTATTGGAGTTGAACAATGCTATAAGATGTAGGCCTTGTATCTTTAGGATTGGAAGATTTAAAAGCAGCCTTCTATTTGGAAGCGGATGAAAGATTGAAGGGCATCTTAAGGACATTTGATGAATATGGGATTTGCCCTTTTAGATGTGCCTGAGCTTGTGATCGAGTAACTGCGTTAGCTAAGTGATGATCTCTATCTCTACACACGATTGTGATGACATTGCAATGCTCAGAGAGACATGGTTCAATTATATTGATAACAACATTATTTCCAGGGTAAGCATAATTGACCTTTGCCCCCATATTAGGCTGAGAAGATGAAACTTCTTGACCATGTTTTAGAAATGGTTCTGTGAATGTTGTATGATCATTATTTCTCTTATGATTTTTGATCATGATGTCTCCATTATCAAGCTTGTCTTGTATGAGATGCTTCAAGTGTAAGTAGTTATTAGTTTTATGACCCTTGCTACGATGGAAGTCACAAAATTCATTCTCTCTCCACCACTTTGGTTTAGGTTCAGGATCAAACTATCGGATCTCAGGTAGAGATATGATGTCATTTTCTAATAGAGTTTTCATGGCTGATTCCAAAGATTCTCCAAGAGGAGTGAACTTTCATTTATTATCAGCAGACCAAGGTTTGTACTTTGTCTTCTTTTGAGATGATTTTGGTACCTTTTGTTCTGAAGCTTTGATGGCTTGGGTACCGATAATTAGATTGAAAGCTGGTGCCTTTGATGGGGCATGGGGAGTGTCAACAATGCCATCTATGATGATGCCTTTGTTCTTGCTCCAATTTTTGTTCTTGTCTTTAGAACTAGATCCAGATTCGTACTTGTCCTTTTGGACTGTGATATCTCCTTTTTTCACAAGTACTTTTTCAATTTTGATTGCATTATCTACCATCTTATCAAAAGATGTATGATTTTGCATTTGTAAAGGGTAGTTGATTTCTGGAACAAGATTATTGATGAAGATCTCTAGTTTCTTGGTCTTTGGAATAGGTCTAGCATATAGAGAGAATTTCTTCCTCCATCTTTTGAGAAATGTCAGGAATGGTTCTCTTGGATATTGTCTGAGATTGCAGATGTCGATCATGGTGACCAGATGTTGAATGTTATAGGAGTATTGCTGATAGAATAATTTGATCAACTTCTCAAAGGTTTTCATAGTAGGAGGCATTCTAGAGAACCAATGAATGGCTGCTCCTCCCAGAGATCTAGGAAAGAGACGCATGAGATAGGTTGGTTCGTGCATGAACTCCTTGGATTGTGTACAAAATTCTCTGACATGATCTTGAGGATCAGATTTTCCATCATATTTATCATACTTTGGCATTTCCACTCTTTTTGGGAATGGTGGCATGTACAAGTCTTTGTCAAATGGAAAAGGACATAGAGCCTCCATGGAGAACTCCTTGGGTTCCTTTTCTTTCTCAAGCTTGTTAACTTTGACTTGCATGGCATGCATCTGCTTCATCATAGCCATAATAGGAGTTTCTTCCTCATGTGTAATGATATCTTCGACATTAAAGTTAGGAGGAAGTTTAGCTCCTTGATGAGAGAGTTCTAGAAAGTATGTTTCTCTATCTTCCTTCAAGAAATGCCTCATCATTTTCTTGAAGTCATCATCATTTTGATAGCGAGCAATTTCAGAAGGTGTAGGTTCTTGATCCACACCATGTTGGGATTGAGCTCTTTGAGAGCCATGGTTTTTCCCTGTTTGAGACATGTTAGGATTTTTAGGACTCCCTAGGATAGATCGAAGAGGAGTTTGTTGATTACCTCCGTGAGTTGATGGAGGGGGTATGTAGCTAGTTTTTAATCGAAAGTTGCCAAGACCATCGTCTTCGTAAAGACCAAAATTGTAAAGTTGCTCAAGAGTTAGACCTTGGATAGTAGTCAAAGGTAAGGTATGAGACATTTCCCCTAATTTCTTGTGTGAGGAAGTTCTAGTTTCCACCATTAACCTTGGGTGAATCAAAAGAATAGGATGAAGACAACTGAAGAATGAGTTGATTCAAGAAAATCAGATGACGCAACCTTGTCAAGATTATGATTGATTTGAAGATTAGCTTTGACGTGAATGAAGGATACTGTGCCCTGGATGTATGGGTAGACACCCAAAAGATAGCGGACATAAGCTCACAACACTTAGTTTGTTTTGAAGATTGATTGAAGATTTGATAAATCTGACAAGGTTTTGACACCAGATGAAAAAGACTCAAATCCATTAAACAGAAGGATGAATCGGATTCAAAAGGCCACTTTAGGAAAATGACTGGATTCTCAATAATTGCTGCTCTGTTCTTGACATAGTGATTTGTTTGACAGATTCTGTAAATAGGCTGTAAAAGCTAGGTATCTGGCAATTTTGACAACTTTCTGGGAAACTTTTCAAAATTTCTCAAATGACTTTCTGTAGGCTCGTATGACAATGGGTATGTTATGAAACGACAGTTGACAAACTCATACGACAATTGAAAAACTTGCACGACAGTTGATAGTAGGGTTTTTGACTTTTTGATTTGACTAGCAGCAAAACTCATACGACAATATACCAGCTACCATACGATAATACAAGGGTTCTAAAATGACAATTGCACAAACTCGTATGAATTTCTAAACTTGTGAGATGACTTTTGACTCCAAAAAGGAATTTTGCTTCAAATTTTGCAAATTTTGGGTTTTCAATTTTTGGATTGTTTGCAAATTTTACTGTCCAGATTTGAAGATTATACTAGATTCATTCATTTTTAGTAACCAAGTAGATAAGCAAGCACACAGAACAACAAGCAAGTGATTTCAAGCACGTCTGAAAATAATGAACAGGGGACAAAGAAACCCTGCGCATGAACAATCAAGTGACTGAATTGTGCTAATCCCTAGGAGTGCTAATTGTGTATGTTCCAAAAAGTTTTTGCAATAATGCACATATTCCTGAAAATGAAAATTTGGCCTCACTAGGGTTTTTAGTAATGGTCTGACTCTGCAACTTTTATGATCCAAGAGGGCAAAATCCAATCCCGATGCACCAGGGTTTTGATAGAATCTGAGAATTTAATCAATCAGGAGCTTCTAGGGAGATCTGACAGCCCAACAAGAGACCACACCTGTGAAGATTTCTTCCACAAGGACATTTATATAGCGACTATCACTACCATGGAAAAAATGGCTATTACCGCTTGAGGTTCCATCAACGTGGTTGACCCAATTAAGGGAATGTCCACTACGGTTAACCCTCTCTAAAGGTGACTCACAAAAGATACCACATGGAAACTGGTTCCAGATTCAAGGATCTAAGTTTCTGATACTACCCAAAAAGGGAGTAGAGCATAGTCCTCTAGCCTTTTCACTTTTAGCCAAAACAAAGCAAATAGATAAATCCGACATGCTAAGACCAAGATTATCTCACAAAGATCTATGATGTCAACCGCTTGTGATCTATCAACCTCTCTGGAGAGAGAATGTATCAATCACAAGTTGAAGACATGCAAATCTAGTAGAACGTGAGACTCTCTCAGTATCCTCCCTACCTACAAGGGTTCTCTCGTTGAGAAGAGTTTCGCTGGAAACCCACTCTCTCAAGATCCACAAATAGTGTTCATAGGGCCTATTTACTATGTGTAACATATATACAAAAAGCAAATCTATGTTCATTTTTATAGCCCAAAATGAAGTCTGTGATATGAAAGCAATGAAAAGCCACACAAGCTAGACACATGAGATGTTCATTTTTATGTCCAAATTGAAATGTTATCAGCTGAGAAGATTACCTAAATTCCTTGCAACACGCTTAGTAGATTTTTACCTATTTTTAGCAATTCTCATGCTTTTTCCAATCAAAATCAGTAGAAATCAATCAGAAACAAAAAATTTCAATTGTTAGGGTTAGCTGTCAGTCCAAATCTGGAAATCAAATCTGGCAAACAGTCTAAAAAAGTGAAATGACAATTGAAACCTGGCACTGAAACTTGTACGACAGTGGGTTACTTCCCAGACGACAATCCAGAAACTCGTACGACAATGGGTAGCAGACCATACGATAATAGAGCTTCCAAACGACACTGTGTTTTTGCTGGTATGATCCTTGATCAAATCAACTATCGTACGATAGTGGGTACATTCTGGTACAAGTTTCTGACAAAACTCATACGAAAATTGTATGGACAGAGAATAAAAATTGCAGCTTGGAACAAAAAATGACAAGAAAATGATAGAAATTGATAGAAATAGATTGGAAACCCATTTTAGGGCCCCACGGTGGGCGCCATAAATGTGTGTGTGAATTTTTTACCTAGCTGTAGACACAACAATTCAGTAAAACATTAAAGGTTAGCAGAAATCAAAATCGTGCAATGAAATAAAAACTAAACTAACCAGGCGATTTACTGCCTTCTAGTAGGTGCGAGTATGTATTCTCAGATTGGACCGAGATCAGTGACCTTGACGACACCTAAACGAAAGATTTGAATGCAAAATCTAAATATGAAATAGATGCAAATTAAGCTATATTTTTGTATTTTCTGTGCAATTATGAAGAAAACTGATATGAAATTAATCTATATGAAAAACTGATATGCAATTAATCTAACAATGATATGAAATATGAAACTAGAATGAATTGAAAACAAGATTGATCTCACAAAAGTTGGTTGATTCGCAAGATGCTTGATTCTTTAGATACCAATTCGCTAGCGTAATTGTGCAAATTCGTGGATTATGAGATTGACAATTTGGCAGAGTAAGTTTGCAAATTTTATGAGATGAATTGTGAAGAGCTAAGCCTTGTGTTTATAGAAATCCAAGGCTTAGGATGTGCATGGAAAAAACCATAAATCACTCTTGATAAACTCAGGTTGATTTTTGAGTTATCAGAAATAAAAGATAATTAACTCATAAAAATCATGCAAAAGCAAGGTTTCACTCAAAATAGAGTTTAGATCAAATTCCAACTCATCATTAGATGTTGAGTTTAAATTTAAAATTGATTGTTAATTTCTAGTTGCCTACTTTTCTTGATTGTGCATGATTTAATTATAAATTAATTTAAAAATAAAGTGATTTATTCTCAACTTAACTGATTTTAAATTTAAAACAATTGATTTATGGGTTAATCAATTATTAAATCAAACTTTTATTTAAAAATTATATTATTAAATATGACAATTGACTTTAATTAATTAAATAAGAATTTAATCAATTAGTCATGAGATTTTTGATTTATTGTCAAAATAAAACAATACAATTTAGGAATAAATGTAATTAAATTTAATTAAATAATTAAGTGGCAATATTAAATCTAATTAATTAAATATTCAGAATATTCAATTAATCAAACTTTAGGATAAATAAGATTTATCGCCAAATAATCATTAAATTAAAAATAATTAAGATAATTAGGAATATTGCTAAGAATATTCCCTGATGCAGAATTTAGATAATCAATTAGGATTCGATGATGTTCAGATGTGCCTTAGGTTAGGACTTCGATGTCGATTTTGTTCGATTTGTAGATGTAAGAGGTTAATAAACCTATAGCCCATTTTTGGGGTATTACAGTACTATCCTCTTCTTCTCAAATTGTGTCTATTTATGTCATACAATAACAATATTTTGATCTCCATAATAACACTGAGATCTCTCTTTTATCTTCACTTCATCACTAGCTATTTTGAATCTTTAATCTTACTGTATTTTGATGCACATCATTGTTTTAAGCCTTTCACAGTGCCACTTCTATGAAAATATTAGACATAATTGTCCTTTGTTCTATTATTTCTTATCATTGCCTCATTTTCACCATCTACTATCACATGCTTTGTGACTATCTTGGTTCTTGATAGCATTCTATCTCCTTGCTTCCATTAGACATTTGACATTACTACCCTTTAATACATATTAATGATATTTTATTTTCATTGTCTATGATATGACATCAACCATTTTCCCAATTTACCTAGGGTCTAATAATGAGTAAAAAAAGGTAATGAAATACATGAAAAGAGGCCTTTCACTGTTTCATGACCTTTTGAAACCCAATCATTAAAGGAGCCTAGAATTTACTACTAAAAAAAGGAGAAAACTCGTGGTTTGAATGCTTATCAGTTTAGAAGCATAAAATTAAGGGTAATTGTAATATTTGAAATTTTAAAATTAGCCACATGGTAAAAACCATAGGCAACATAGGATAAGGATGATCTTCTCTCGAGACAGTGTCTCAGTTTGGCAATACATAACAATGAAAGGAGTGATTGTAGCCTATAACATCTAGATTATCATAAAAATAGATGAACCATGGTACATGTTGAGTACAATGAATGGTGACATATTGTTTAAAACACTGAAACCATTCTACTATTCTACTATCATGATAACCACTTAGCCTTTTAAATTTGTTTCTTAAATGCAAAACTGAAGCAATAACTAGCTTTTAATTTTACTAGCAGAAGCTATCAAAGCAAAAAGAGAAAGTTAAAGATAATAGATCATAGATCTAAATTCTGAACCTGTTAAATGACCATATCTCACTATTTTTTAGTAAACTGTAAATTTCAACATTAAATTAAACTAAAGTCCATATTAAATTAAACAACTTTAGGTTCTTAACAATGTCCCTACTATAGTAGCAAATTTAATATGAAATAAAATAGTTTATTCACCAGACATAGACACCATAATCTAGTCCAACAGATAGTGATATCATGGTAACAGGGAAATTTGTAAGTGTGTGATCCAGGATCAAATCCTACCATTGCCTCCAACAATGCAGCAAGTACAAGCCATGATTACACATCTTTAAATTTGTTCCAAACTTAACCCACAAAGCATTAAAGACAAGATAGCACATAATTGCAAACCAATAGAAGATTCCATGAATCAAATCTACTTTTTTATTAAGCACTATACATTAATCAACTGATTACCAACAAACAAGAAGACCTAGATAGATTGTTCAAAAACATAGACATATTAGAAACCCTAATAATATTTTGATTTTATAACTATTATTTGGTCATAAGGTAGAAATGGTGATCTTCAATTATCACCATCAGTTGTATTAAATTTTCAAATATATGATATCAGATTGAATTATCAATTATCTTTACCACTGAACCCGGGAAATTTCTATAGATTTTTAATATTGTATATATAGTAAAACCATACTGAACCCTAGGATAGTTTTTCAAAATACTGACAAACCCACAAGCAAGGAGTTGGAGTTCCTTCAAAAAAACCCAAAATTGAAGATGTCCTTAATTCTATTTCCATAGAAACAGGAACAATAGTAACTTCATATGACAAATTTTAAAACTCTCCCTCAAAATGAACAAAATCTGGCGTTGAAAACCTTTCCATCAGTCCACATTCATTCAACATTGCCACAAGGTGCCTCATATGGAGAGAGCTTATAGATAGCTTTGGGAATGTCCAACAGGCAGAGATCAGTGTTTCAAAACCCATCTAGAAAAAAAGAACTCACTTGGATCTTTTTTTAATTTATTTATACAATTTCCCTAAGCAGCTATTTTTTCGTCAAGTCAATTACAGGAATGGACCAGCCTAGTCAAGGTCATTTGAAATTTGCATCTCCAAGTATAAAAGACATTTACACAGACATTAGGTATTGTCTATCCCAATGTAGTTTATTTTAATTTTGACATAAATTAAGAACTAGTTTCCCTAAATTTGCCACAAAACCAATAACAGACCTTAAGACAGAAATCTTTGTTGCTCATAAATCTTAGGTGATGTCTTGTATTTTCCTGCCAATAGTATTAGATTTAAGTGTTCAATTTGACAAATAAAAATAATATTGGTTTATATTCTTTTCTTTGTTAAACTATACTTAATACAAAAATTAGTTTTTGTGTTTTTGAAATTCTTCTTTTCTTGTAAAGAAAATGTGCTCAATTAATATTTATTTATTCTGTTTGGGTTGTGTATTTCATCAATGTGTGTTGTCCATCTTGCCACTAATTTTTGTTTCTAATCCATGGGGCCCTTTTTTTATGTTGGTGGTGTATTTGTCTTTGATCGATGTAAAATGGAATATGTGTTAGTTGCAAAATCTCTGTTTGAGAAATCATCTTATGGGTCAACAACATTACATTATATATGATCATGCTTTATTTTGTTTGACAATAGAGCCTCGAGAATTTAACCATGTTGAAGGTGCCTCATTTTATTGTTTGGCCAAGTGACTTCTATTGCTATGTTTCATTCATTATTGGATGATGGATATGTGTCCTACATTCCATATTTCTTTTTATCCAGGTCCAGTTTTGTGGCACACATAAGGGTTGTTACTAGACAAGATTAATTGTTGTTTCATTAACATGATTTCTATTTTGTCTTGGAAATTCATTTGACTTAATATTTCTATTATCTCCCATTATTCTAATGACATATTCTCATCTTTGTAACAATTTTGTTTATTTTTATTTCTGTTAAGTTTTATATTTTGTTATGTATCCGGTGATGTCCAGTATTTTCCTGCCAATAGTATTAGATTTAAGTGTTCAATTTGACAAATAAAAATAATATTGGTTTATATTCTTTTGTTTGTTAATAAAGCTCAATTCAAGAAAAATAACAATTATAACAGATAGATTTAATCTGCCAATTACTAATAGATTAAGCATATTATTACTATGCTTAATGTTCCATTTAAATGCATTTAACACAAAAAACAAATTTACAAAACTGAACCAATGACATGTTTACAACCAAGGTCTAATATAACTCTCAACAATTCTTAAATATACGTTATCTGATATGATGAATTCTTAAACAATTAAGGTTGGAGTAGACATAGTTATTCACAATTTTTTGTGTGGTACAAGGAAGATTTGGCTAGGTCAAATCTTCCTTCATGCTAGTAGTCTACAGAACTAGACCTTTATTAAGAATTCATCATATCAGATAAAGTATGTTTAAGAGTTGTTGGGACTAGTCCTTTGGCGTGTATTAAACAGAATAGAATTTTCAGCATATTATTATCATTCTATTTCTTTGTTGTAAACATGCCATTGGTTCAGTTTTGTAAAAAACATTTGTAAATTAACATGCCATTGGTTCTGATGCAGGAGCATCCAAGGTGTAAGAGCAATCTTGCATCACCCAAAAATATTTCTATTTTTGTATTCAATAAGGGCTATCTTGTGCAAAGCTGCTATTTATGGAAACTTGCTATTTTTAGTAAGTTGGTCATACGATCTCAGAATGTTCTGATTTTACATGTGGAGGTTCATCTCAGTCATATCAGTCTGCCAGTAAAGTTTCATGGCTAGATCAAGTCTAGTTTTGAAGATATTGAAGATTTTCGATATTGGTAGCAGGGTACAGAAACTTTGAACTCAATTTTGAAGGCTTTAGAGGCCCCATATGAGGTCAAATTTTGGGTTGAATGAAGCTTGCTTAATTCAAGTGTTGTAGAGCTCCTTGCGCCCTTTCCGAAATGGGGTTATAATAGTCAATCGGGTTAGCAGGTGATGACTTATGGTCTCCGGAAGTTGGGTCACCTGAAATGGCAGAAAATAATTTTCCTTCAAAATTTATGTTCGGGTTTCAAAAGTTATTTTGAGCCGACTTTGATGTAATAAATTGAAAAATAAAATAATTCTAAGTTTGGTCGGCCCTATGGGCTAAATTTCTGGAACCTTCTCGGGTGGTGGAAATTGTCTATATAAAGAAGGCCCGTAGTGTTGTCTTAGGTAGTTCGGGACAGTTCTGGGTAGTAGATCTGGGTATTGATTCGAGGCTTTGTCTCACAGAATATTGTAAGGGAATGCCCATGTGGCTTTGCATATTGTAATTCTGAAAGTTTGTAATTCCACATTTGTGGAGATAATAAGAAGCCAATTTTTTGTTCTTGCATATTGTTGTTGTTTCTCTATTTTTGTTATGTGTTTGTGGTATTAAGGGGAGCACCCTTCATCAGGTTTAGTTTTGTAATTTTTTTCAGGAACAATCTGGCCAGTCATTGTCTACACAATAGCAGTTACTCCTTTGGTATCACAAACAACAAAAACAACAAAGTTCTTGCATAAACAAGTAAAACTAATGCCTGGAAATGTTCCTACGTTACCACTAAGCAAAGATCACATTCTCAACTTTCAAATCAATACGTTGTTGTTTCGACTGTACCTACGGGATAATGTACTCCAAAATTGCAGAGAAATTAAGTGTACTCCAAATAGACTGCCCTCTACAAAGAACCGACTGGAATCTACTAACCAGCCTTCTAACTGTCAAATCATTATGCTTTCAAATCAATTACCTATCGGTGTATCCCTTGCGAGGGAGAGAAGCCAAACACATAAAGAACATGCACATAAACATGACAGCTAAAAAAATTAAATGGAATACACCAAGAAGTACCAAATGATGAATGCTCAATTGTTGTAATGGTAAAACAATATCAGAACCGTACATTTATAGAACTTTATTTTTCTATAGTCCTAATGATTTTTCTTATTTCTTGTCTTTTGTCCCTTTTTGATTTCCTATGTCTATGCTTGGTGACAGGATTTTGAACATTGTTGACATACTTAAATGGAATACACAATACCAAATGATGAATGCTCAATTGTTGTAATGGCAAAGCATCAGAACCGTCCATTTCTAAAATTTGATTTTGTATAGTCTTAATTATTTTTCTATAGTCCTAATGATTTTGAAAATTGTTGACAAAGAGTGTTTCTTTTTTTTATTATAGTCTAAATGATTTTTCTATAGTCGTAATGATTTTTCTTATTTCTTGTCTTTTGTCCCTTTTTTATTTCCTATGTCTGTGCTTTGTGATAGGATTTTGTCACCTTTTTTTGATGGTATATTTCATTCAGTCTATGTAGAATACTATTTTATTTCAACTTCATATTTCTTTCATTTTTCATATACACAGAGACTACACATGTTGATAAAAAAAATGAGCTATCTGATTTAGGTTTACTTTTCATTATTGTAAATAGTTAATATTTTTGATGGTACTCCTTGGGGTATTTCATATAAAAATAATCAAGTTTCTTTGGTATGATAAATGTCCCTTTGTGTTGAGAAAATTAGAGTTGAGAAAATGGTTGTTTAGTGACAATTTGTATATGTAGGTTGCAAACAAATCATCCTTCTTCCACCAATGAGTCATTCCATTCAAGAAAGACCATGTTTGACGATATCAACCCACAACAAAATAGGGAGACAATTGCTAGATTGTGGTCTAACTTTAAAAGAAAAGGTGATGGAAAATGTTATCTACCATTTATTGCAAACATTTTTTAAGTACTTGAATCTACAATAGAACAATAGTGGTGAATGTATGATTATTATAATCATATGATTATATGTTATAATATTTATGTAATAAATGTAGTAACGATGGTGCGGTGCATTATTGACATAGGCTCGATGACTCTTCTCAATGTGCCAAACTATCAATGTGGTGGTGGGCAGTGTGTGTTGAAGACCTCACGGACACAAAACAACCCTGGACAACAATTTTGGTGCTGCCCAAATAGAAAAAAGGTTGCTAATGTGTATATATTTAATATTTCTAATGTAACTAGTATTCATTATATTATAAGAACTAATGTAGACCGGGCATCAAAGGGAAATAATGGATGAAAATACTTTAGTTGGGTTGATGACAACTCATCTGCATCTATCCGCCCATCTCCACTTATCCGCAATGAAGAATTTGAGTGCAAAATGTGTTAGGCTAGGGCAAATGCTGAAATTATATTTTTACGATGCCTTCTCTGTATTGTAATCACATATCTTTGTTGCGACCATATGCGGAGATGAGCTCGAGAATTAGTCAGTTTACTATTTTCATATTGTAACTAATATTTTAATATGGATATGGCATAACTTCTCTTTGCCTCAAGTGCGCATATATATGGTTTACATCTTTTTTACAATAATTCTTCATGTTTATGGCTCAAGTGAGCCCCAATCTGCTATCAATCACATGATTTAACGTATAGTGTTTTCTTGGTTATTCCATTTGTTCCTTGATACATCAATTTGACCACACCCACTCTACTTCACGTGGATGTCTTTGAAATAGACTCCTAACTCTAATAAACTGACTGTAACTACTAACTAACCTTATAAAACAACATCAACTAAGAACGATCGCTTGCCAACATTTGTTGAATACAAGGTCCTTGAGAGATCAATCAATCAGGATGAGTGGATGAGGATTATGAGATGGGGGAAGTGGAGTTGAATCCTGATGAAAAGGAAGCTCTGGTTGCTATTAGGAAGAAGAAGAAGATGCTTATCGTCAAACACAGATTGAAGAAGAGTATTGCAGAGAGCAGGCCTACCGTACCAAGGAAGTTTGACAAGAACATGGAATATGGCTTAAACAGAATGGGAAGACATCTTTCTAGCCGGGGCTTGGATCCTTCGACAATTAGCTTGATAATAAATGAAGCAGATGAGAGCTGAGCAATTAGCTTCCCAAGAAAATTCTCATAAATGAACTGTGTGTACCCCAATTCCTGTGCCCTCTATGCCCAGGCTATAAAGATGTCTTCCCAAACACATAAAAAATATGCACATAAACATAAATTTAGATATCACAATAGTTGAGAAACATAAATGTAGGCATCATGGTCACATTTTTTGGAGACAACATAATTGAGTTGTATACCCAGACGATGGAGAGCAACTTCCACTCCTCCGATTCCAAGTTGACACTGCAAGATCCAAAGACCATAGATAAGGAGTAGATTTAGAGAGCGGAGGAGTACCATAATGACCAAAATAATACAGGACAAACCTCAAGTTAAATGAGGCAACTGCAAATATTTTAATAGATTTTTATTATTAAATAATGAAATTTGCATATACTAGTGTTCTAAGCCCCCTCATTACATGATTTATTATTATAAGCCCCCTCTAAATTACGCATCTAGAAAATGAAACTACAACCTATTGGGATTGAGACAAACCTTATAAAACAACAACAGCTAAGAAGGATCGCTTGCCAACATTTGCTCAGGAATACAAGGTCCTCCAACAAATGTATTCAACAGATGTTGGCAAGCGATCCTTCTTAGCTGTTGTTATTTTATAAGGTTTGTCTCTATCCCAATAGGTTGTAGTTTCATTTTCTAGATGTGTAAGTCAGAGGGGGCTTACAATAATAAATCATGTAATGAGGGTGCTTAGAACACTAGTATATGTAAATTTCATTATTTAATAATAAAAATATATTAAAATGTTTGCAGTTGCCTCATTTAACTTGAGGTTTGTCCTGTATTATTTTGGTCATTATGGCCCTCCTCCGCTCTCTAATTTTTTTCCTTATCTATGGTCTTTGGATCCTGTAGTGTCAACTTGGAATCGAAGGAGCAAAAGTTGCTCTCCATCGTCTGGGTATACAACTCAATTATGTTGTCTCCAAAAAAATGTGACCATGATGCCTACATTTATGTTTCTCAGCTGTTGTGTCCCAGGACTCCTTATGACCCTTTACGATCCCTAATAATACATCTTAGAGGTCTTAAAATGTCGTAAAGGGCCATAAGAGGCTCCTAGGAGGGGCCAGATGAGCTTCCACCTTCGCGTGGTTGGCCCTGTTAAGTAGAGAATGTTATACTCTTCTCAAAACAAAGAGAAGCTCAATAATTTAAGGTCTCAGTCCAAAGACAAATTAAATTAGACTTACTATCCAAATTGGTACATTGATGAGAATCAATGATGGGCCGAAGTTTTTAGATTCTGAGAAGACGTATATGTAGTGGAGGCCAGAAGGGATTTTTGTGGAGATTTCTAGATGTGGAGATTTACTAGAGTGGCTATATACATACGAGGTTTCTAGATTGAGTACCAGTGCAAAGATGATGATTTAGTAACCTATGTTTATAAAACCTTAACAAATATGTCCTCTTAACAATTCTATGCATATTGACTGGGTATACAACTCAATTATTGGTTATTAAAAGGACATTGTGCACTCAACTAATTTAAACTAATCCATTATGGATTTTTTGCACATGGTATCAAGGGTGAGAATTTTTTTGTTACAATGGAAAAGCTTATTTAATGGGAATCGATTTATTTAAGAGGGAGAACTCTTTATTTTATGGATCCAATCTCAATGAAAAAGAATATGCTATATTATTATTTGTGTTTAGACTCAATATTGTTGTGACTTAATTTCCCAGTCTAGTTCAAATCATATCATATCATATCAAACTATGCTATTAAGCCTTTGGTGTCATTGTGATCTTTAGTATTTCTTGTGTTTATGTTTGCTATTATTTTTGTGTTCCTATCCTTAAAAGGTTGTAATTTTAAAGTAAGTTTGGTGGAACTAATTAAAGGTTTTTAAGCCTTTCAAAATTTCAGAGGATGTGAATGTGGGTGGAATAAGAGCCATCTTTTAGTAGGATTTGATGTGTCTTTCTATGCCCAAACTCTCCCACAACCCATTCACTCCTCACAGCATCCCCCTCTTTCTCATCGCCCACATCAACCCCACAAACAAGAAGAAGGCAAATAGCCTAGCTAATAAATTGGGAGATTGGTTTTAGATATAATCTTTAAGTATTATTTTTGTTGAAACCCTGTCCATTTGTTCCTAATTAGTGGCCTTGAAACCATAATGTGGCTACAAAACAAACTTGTCCCTGGCGCAAGAATCTACTAGCATAAAGCTCCAATATTTTAATGAATTATGGTTTCATGGTATGTTATATGCTTATAGTGTCCTCGAAGCCATATTTGCAAAATATTGAAATATAAACAAGGAACACACAACCGTTTGACAAAATGCCTCGCATAAATATGACCTCAAGGTGCTCTATGATGGAGAGGGTAATGATGGCCTTTTGAAGAAGATTTCCCAAGTAAACTTTCCCTAATATCAAAACTTGCCCAAATTAATTTAAATTTGGATTATAATTGTAATCTTAATCTACCTTTAAGCATGTTAAAGAGTTAGTGGACAATCACTTCTATTTCGTTATTGAAGGGTTGGAGGTTTTTGCCACTAATTTAAAATTAGTTTGAATTTTTTTTGGAGCAAAAATCATCACTAACTAAATAGGTGATTGAGAGTGAGTAATGTTGTTGAAAATAAAGGCATAGTTGTAGATTGCTTAGTCATCTCTTATGAATGTCATTGAAATATTGTGAGGCTTATTCTTTCTTTTGTTCAGACTCAAGAAAATCTTTAGAAGTGGAAAGTTTTATTGAAAGGTTAATGACCTCGAGAAAGAACATGTTTGTGTCAAATAAGACAGAAAATGTGGTTTTATTAAAAAGAAACTTCCCTGCCCTTAATATATTATGCAAGTATATCTTCATATCAGTGTAACCATTGCACCTTATTGGGGTGCGATTTCTAGTAATATAAACACTAGACTTTGTCTTCACGAGCAGAAAAGTGACTGTTTGTAAACAACGACATAATATTGTTGTGCTTAATTTGTTAATATATATATATATATATTTTAAAAATTAAATGTTCTGTCGCTTTTTCGACAAAAAAAGAATAGACATATCGACGAGAGTGCTATATAGTCGACAATTATTCCGACGATGTCTCATCGCCATTTCGACAACACTTGATTGTTATTTCGACGAGAATGGTATACAGTCGATGACTCTTCTGACCAACATTGATCACAGAGATAAATGGTATAGCTGATAATTCTTCCAGGTTGAAGCGATTATTTCGACGGCATGGCCATCAATTATTCAACCACTATAGACGTCAAAATTTTGACGTAGGTTTTATGTGTCGTATCATCGACGAAAAAACTTCGACAACAAATATGGTCGTTTGGTCGACTAATTGGTGTCTAAAAATTGACTAAACCTCATCGAAAAACAAGCTAAAATTTACTAGTGTTTTATCACATATTTCAAAATTTCAAAATAAGCAAATTATATGAGATCCCTTTGGTTGTGGCAAAAAAGAGCAAGAAGAAAATTGAATTTCCAATACAGAAATTGTAAGAATATTTAAAAATTGTAACTATTCTTAAGAGCCTTTGGCACGAATATCGACGTATTCAAAGGTTGTTCACATTAACTTTGCAATAATGTAGGAGGCTTGCTACCCTTATTTTATTTTACACTTCTTGTTTTCACATATTGCAAGGAGGACGTTAAAGCCTCTAGACATATTGGCATGGCTATTTGTATTTGCAAGGGTTTATTTAACTATGCGGTGTGTTTTCTGTTGTTATTTCTATGATTTCTACCTCATAAGGGTTTTTTAAGCTATGTGTGCTCTTTGCACTAGAAGGTTTTTTTTCTTCGTATTAACTCTTTCATATTGAGCACTAAAATCTTGTTTTTGTGTGTGTGCATTTGTTGGTAAGGAACTTTAAATTTCACAAAATCTTTTTGTGTGGGCTCAAATTGTGAGTTAAAATTTAATAATACATATTTGCAATGATGTGCATAAATTTAAAGCTCTCTTGTTAGAAACATATATATCTATATATGGGTGGGAACATAAACATGTGGAAACATATGCATATATGTAAATAAATATGCATTAATTCACATCATGTGTGTTTGTTAAGTGTTTGGTGTTCCCAACAAGAGTTTGGTTACCTTTATCTTGAGGTGTATATGCATACATGTGTGTGTGAATGTTTATGTACATGTGTATATATACATATGTATGCTTACATACATGGACATATATATGTCTATATGGACATGTACATATGTATACAAGCATGGACATGCATATGTTTAAAAAATAAATAAAGAAACTCTTTGTAGAGATCTTCAACCTATTCTTTCCAATTGCAAGTCAAAAAATGTTAGATAAAGTTTTAAAACAAATAGGTTTAGATGGGTTTCAATTTGATTACTTAGAAGTCCACAGAACAAAGGATAGACATGCATTGAAAGCTGAAAAAAAAAATTAATAGTACGATTTTACAAATTCTAGTTAAAACTTGTGTAATCCATTTATTTATATATAGTTCAGTTAATATTTATAGTTGAACATTTACACGAGTATTGTATAAGGACATTTAGTGTTGGATTATGTTGTGTCATGGAAATTCAGAATGAATTTTATGGTCCAACTTAATTCAACACTAAAAATGTCTTTATCTTTTTCATTTGTTCTTCATGGACTTTATCTATGAGTTTGAATTCTTCATCATAGGGCTTTTGAAAAAACTCTGTCAACTTGTTATCTATATAAGGTATTGCTTGGAACTTTAACTTCTAATGTTGTGATCTGCAATTTGAAAGATTAGTTTAAAGTTATATATTGTCAACCTCTTAAACCCTAATTTCTTAGTTTTCATAAATAGATATATGTAAGCTTCTAGAAGTAATCATTGAGTTTTTATATTGTTTGTCATTGTTTTGTGTTACATTTGATTTTTCAATTATTTATGAGACAATCAGTATGAAAATTGTTGCACTTTTGCAAGGGACGAATCAGACATTTGAATTCACTACAACACTAAAAGGTAGTGCTTTTCCATATTTGTGTTTATGTATTCTTGTCTATGATCCACTATGTATTGTATACCTTCGATCTATAATAATAAATCATTCATCTATATTGAAGCCTACTTTCATTCTTCAAATTCTTATAAATATAAAGACTAACAACCTTAATTTGGTTTTGTGGGCACTAAAATGGTAAGCTTTTAATTAAAAATTGTTAGAAGAACTTACTTAGCAAACAAAAAAGGTTTATTGCTAGTTTGCAAACATGAAAGTAAGCCTCTTTAGTTATTTGCAATTTACCCAGCATTTATGCTCTCGTTTATGTATTTGAAATGATCTCAAAAGTAATTTTTTCTCTTTTTCTTTAATAGATGATTAGTTAAAAAAGATCGTGCATATAAACAAGGAATGGATATAATAGTATGACAAAAACTACTAACATAATGAATACGTATTAAATAAATGTTGACCTCCAAAAGTACTAGTAGTAGTCATTCTTTTGTTTTATAGTAAAAAACCACATTTTGAGAACCACGAAACCTTATTTGAATAAGCTATTTGCATCCACAATCCTTTACAAAAAAAAAGGGATATCTATTTTATTGTGATCTCATACAAGTTTAGCAGACTTGTACAAGACAGTCTCCAAAGAATCATCTGTAATACAAGAAGTAAAATTTATAGATGTTGAGCATTACAAAGATAGTGAGGGAGAACATATTTCTAGCATTAACCATAATTAAAGAAACATGGGTTGTATAGATCGCATACATTTAAATATAATGTTGGAGATTGTCTTTTTTATTCAATAGAGCTTCTATTGTCAAAATGGTATGCATCTATTCAACTATGAGAAGGAACTATTTAATATTTTTAGATGTGTCTCACAAGAGGAGACATAGAAGCAATTAAGTCTTACAAGCATCAACTACATCCTCAAATACTATATGAGCTACACAAGATACATGATCTACAAACATATATGTGAAGAATGCAACTATTGGCAAAGCCAAGCATGACTACAACTGAGAGTGGTCTATGGGGTGATATACAAGTATGCATCTGGTCAAAGTCAAAAGCAAGAATGTACATTAATTTCAATGAATGTACAAGTAGCTAACGATACTCAATTCTTTTCCATGACAAAATTCCAATTTGTGGATATTTTGAGCCTTTTTTCTGTTTGCAAACAATATATCCAGAAAAAAATCAAACACTAACATTTCAATAGTTAAAAAGGAAAATTAGAAGTAATTTTGAAAATAAAACTAAGTTGCACTAAAAAGGGAAGTCTACAAGAGTTGAAAGCAAGTGCAATGCATAAAACCGTTCAAGAAGAACATACTGTCAATGCATGAATCTCACTAACAAAAGGTAAAGAGCATGATTAGAAGTGACACAAACCATAAAACAATGTTGCCAAAAATACACATAAACAAGCTTAGAAATTTCATTCCAAGCAACACATATCAACAACAAATGCAATTATCAAGTTCTGAAAAGAAAGAAACTTTGCTGCCAATTAAAGATTTCAAAAAGTTTTTAAAGACGCCAAAATATGCATGTCCAGTTTGTCAAATGTTGCATGTCAACAAGGACATGAGAATATTTCGCAACAAAAATACAAACTAATTTGAACTGGTCAAATCTACGAGTCCTATATTAGGAGAGACTATATGTTAAATATGTAACAGAGCGTTGAAACAATCAGATCTACCATGTTGTGTTGTTCCACACAATATTTGACGTAACAAACTATTGCAATATGTCCAAATTCTAACACAATTAGAAGAGCGACTTGTCTCACTTCATAATGTATTTGCACAAATTTGGGAACTCTGATAGAAGAGAAGTCAAATGGGTGTGACTGGTTCAATCATTAATGTTCCTGTTGATACAAATATCATACACAAAGCACTACCTCTATCAATTAGCAATACGACTACAATTATCATGTATCTCAAAAGATGTTTGGAATACAATAATGCATATTACAAGGTCATGGTACAACCCAATGTCATAATGCAACCTTAAGACCAATTGACAAAATAATCACAATACAAAATGTATAGTGTGCAATTGAATAAATACTAGAGAGTATCTCTTGAGGCCAATAATGAAAGCATTGCCAATATTAAGGAAAGTACAAGTGATACTGAGTCAAGAAGTGACACAGAAGAAGAACATCCATGTGAAAATGTAATACATGGATTTACTAAATTAGGATACATACATAAAATGCAAGATAAATTCATGTTGAGATTGCACCAGCACAAGGCAATTACCTTATTGGATGTTCAAGGATAAATACGCTGAAGAAATGAACTTTTTGACCCTTTTCTTTGGCAACACATGTGATGATGATATCATGAAAAAGTTAAGTTTCCAAAGAATAACACGATGGAAATTAACCAATATAGATAGGTGTTTTGCATATTATACAACCAATCTATTTTTCAAGACAAACAAGATACCCATACACCAAGTTTTGTTTGCAATTTGGGTTCAAATTGGAAAAGGGCAATTAAAAGGCAAAAAGTTGCTAGCAAAAGATGTAAAACATAAATTTTTTTAGAAAAGTTACTAAAATTATGCATTGGATATGTTGACTTCAATAGAATTCAGATATCTCTAGATTATACACAACAACTAAAGAAAAATGTGTTTGCAATGATACGACAATTAGGACCTTTGACATTTTTCCTTACTTTTAACAGTGCAAAGAAAAAATGGGAACCCTTGAGAAATGCACTTCAAGAATTACATAAATTGCATGTCCATGCAGAGGACATCAAATCTTTTACACGTAGTGATGCTGATAAATTCCAACTCATTAAAAATGATCCAATGACATGTGCATGATATTATAAACATAGGATTAATATTTTAAAGAAATAAATTTTTAGAAACAATTCCTTTGGAAATGTATTAGACTATTTCTTTGTTACCTAATTCTAAATTACAAGAAATGAACATGATAATTTCCTCAATTGGGTTAGCAGTGCACCAATTTATGTGAAACAAAGTAATGCAAATGTTATTGAGTTTTTTGATAAATATATATTACATGTGAGACTAAGCATTTGCATCCAACAATAGAAATATTACATCAACATCATCATACAAAGAAATATAGGAAATCAAGAAGTGGATCTTGTAGATATAGTTTTCTATTTCCGTGTATGCAAAATACTACAATACTTGAACCATAAGTAGAAAATGAACAAACGACAGTAAAAATGCCAAAAAAAAATCTTCTCTATTACAAAAGGCAAGATATGATGTGTCATTCATTTATGGCATGTTTCTCAAAGAACTAGAGATTACGAGAAAAAAATATATCACTTCCCTGAAGACACTCCATAGGCCTCTTTTTTTCAAAAGGCAACCTTTAGAAGTGTGGAACAATAAGTTTGCCAAAAAAAATCCCCGAGATATGGAAAGAAAATACCATGCATATGTCGCTACAATGTACTACAATTCTTATATGGCTAAAGTCAACAAGTCTATAACACGTGCATTTAAGAAAATACGCAAAGACCATAAAGACAATAATATAGATGCACTAAAAATGATAACCAAACTGGGAAATGCTTTACTAAACCTACAATAGATATCATCCCAACAAGCTACACATCTTGTTTTATCCCTTCCACTATATTACAACTCAAGGAAATGTATTTTTATTGGCACACGACTTGGCAATGATCATGCATTCATATTGAAACCAACAAAACAACTAAACAAAGAAGCAATGAGGCAAAAAATGTAATGTGTAAATTTGTAATTGGCAACTATTTGAAATGATAAAAAATAATTAAAGACCTATGCATTGCAGAGTTTTTTCCCAAATACATAAAAAATGGTAGCATTGAACCAAGAACAAAACCAAATGTCATACAATTTATGAATTTCAATAAACACATCAATCAAGAAAATCATTGCAAGGAGCAATTGTTTCTATATGTACCATTCATATTAAATGAATACGCATTGAAATATAATTTTGAGTCTTGACAAGATGCCTTTATTAACAATGAAAAAATAATTCAAAGTAATTGTGCCAAGTTCTATTTGTTAAAAATAAGTCAAGACACACAACTTACAGGGGGGGCAGGGAGGCGAATCAGTTGTGTTAAAAATAGTTGTGTCAAAATCAAAACTTATTAATACTTAACTTTGTTACTTGATGTGAACATTAAAGAATTGAACCACAATGACAAGAACACATAGCACTAGAATTTTTGCATAAAACCCCGATTAAGGGAAAAATGATTAAGGGAAAAAATATGGTGGGGATCAAACCCACTAGATGATTTACTAGCACATATAACCTTGTTAAAGATACAAAAGGGGAATGCACATGCATCTAGGCTCATTTCCTACAGCTCACTACTCAAATACAACTAAGGGAAACAACTCAAATCACAACAAGGGCTGCAACCCCAAATGGACTACAATGCAATGTGGACAACAATCCACTAATTTATGAACTAACTGATAGCATCTCTGATATGCCAATACATCTTCAATGAAGTACAAATCTGTTCTAACTTAATTTCAAATTCCACTCATACCTCTTCATGTATCCATACATATATCTTTCTCACACACATCTCTCCATACTCTCTTCCTCCTTTACAATAACAAAAATTACATCTTTAAATATATTACATCAATATATTACAATAAGATCAACCAAGGACCTAATTACAAAATATTTACAAAGAGTAATACACAATCCTTGATGTGATCTAAGACATGTCAGAAAAGACATAGCTAGGACCCAATTCTTCATCCACGAACACACTACAATCCATAGATCACTCCATAAATCTTTGCAACATGTTATCCATCAAGTCGGCCAAAAACACCAATACGCCATAGGAAAATCACTAAACTCGATCACATAATCCAATGTCATCTAACAACATGAATAGGACATGATCTAGAAATATCAACAAGCAATATGAAATACCACAACAACAACACAAACATCTATGTCTCAAAATTCACAATTTTCTCTGTACTGTTCATCAGGAACACTAAACATCAACTTGTGTCATTCAAGAAATAAAGCTTTATAGCTTCCAATCACAAACCATTTGAGTTGAGGAAACACATCCATGTCCTAAACTCACCACCAAGTTAGCAACTAAAAATATTGCATAACTGATCCTCACCGAACCAAAAACTACAACATTGTCACCTCTAGAACAACCAGAAAACCATCCTCTTATAAATCATGCATAACTTCCTAAGATCTCAGTGTGAACCTCTACAACTTGAAAAAGATCAAGTACAGACATTCCAAAACACTTCTATAGCTTCACATCATCTGATCTTCAATATACTATCCATACTAATTTAGAATTTTTCACTAAACAAACCAATAAATAAAGAAATATGTTCACAGTAATGACAAAAACATCAATGTCAACACATATATGTGTGAAATCTCCAACAATCTCTCCCTTTGGCATTGATGACAAAAAATGATGTGAAAAAAAAAATCAATGCACAAAGAAATCATATCAGCAAAAATATCCACAATATATCAACCACTCCTCCTAAGTCTGACACTTAATTTTCTTCTGGCAATCTCTCCCTTCATTTCTTCCTTATATTTCACATGGCTAGCTATCTCTCCCCCTTTTACATCAATGAAAAAGGCACATATATGCACTAAGTCATAGAGGTCAAATATATGAACATCATACCTTACAAGACCAACTACTCCCCCTAAGGAATAGTCCCAAAAAGAAAATCAATCCAGAATGAAAATAATCTCTCTATAAGTACGAGACCAATGTAGATCCATGCATCTCTAGCTCTGATTAGGAGGGGCTATCACCCCAAGCTTACCTTGGAGATACTCAAAAGTATTCTTTGCTAAGGGATTGTGAATATATCTGCAATCTATTATTTTGTAGACATATTCCAATCTGACTTCTTTTTCATTCATCTTTTCCTTCAAGAAATGATATGTTATAGGTATATGTTTTATTTTTGAATTTAACACAAGGTTCTTTGAAATATTGATAGCACTTGAATTGTCACAATAATTAACAATGGCCTCACTGAAACTTTTTCTAATGTCTTCAAATATTTATTTCATCCAAACAACTTGATTACAATTCATACGATCAGCAACATACTCAACTTCAGCATTAGATTGAGATATACAAGTTTGTTTCTTACTAGACCAAGAGACTAGCTTCTTTTCCAAGAAGAATTATCTACCTGTAGTACTTTTCATGTCATCCACATTACCTACCCAACTCACATTAGTATAAACACATAATGTAAGATCATCATCCTTAGGATACCATAGGCCATAATCCACTATCTCTTTCAAGTTTTGAATATCCTCTTAACAGAAGCAACAACGTGTGATTACTTTGATACTGCTTGAAATCTCGCAACAATATAAACAACATTAATTATGTCTGGTCTAGTTCGAGTCAAGTATAACAATCCATCGATTATTTATCTATACCATTTCTGATTAGCAAGAGGGATTCTTTGTCAATTTGCAACCAATAAATATATGAGTTCCAATAGGTTTATAATCATCCATTCCAAATCTCTTTAATAACTAGTCATTCACATACTTAGACTATGATATGAAAATCCCTTTTTCTAATTGAGAAATTTGAAGACCAACAAAGAATTTCATCTCACCTATCATTGACATCTCAAATTCCTTTTACATCTCATCAGAAAAATCTTTACTCAACTTATCATTTCCATAAAAAATGATATTATCCACAAATACTTCAACAATCAAGATATTCTCATGATCAATTTTGAAATATAAATTACCATTAGAAAATCCTTTACTAAAACCAAGTTTCATTAGATATTTATCTAACCTTGCATACCAAGCTCACGACACTTGTTTCAATCCATACAATGATTTCTTCAATCAACAAATCATGTCACATTTATCAATCAAAGGACAACCATCAGGTTGTTCAATGTAGACTTCCTCTTCTAAATCTCCATTCAAGAATGTAGACTTAGCATCCATCTAATATACCTCAAAATCTCTGTAAGCATATGCAAGAAATATTCTAATAGCTTCAATTCTAACAACACAAGAAAATGTCTCATCAAAGTCAATACCTTCCATCTATGAATATCCTTTGCAAATCAATCTGGCTTTGTTTCTTACCAGTTAACCATCTTTAGTTTATTTCTGAAAACCCATTTTGTTCTAATCGCATTCTTGTCCTTCGATCTGAGAACTAAGATCTATGTTTTTATTTTATTTTGAATATGTGTCAACTCTTCTTCCATTGCCTTAACCCATCTTTCATCTTTTCAAGCTTCATCAACATCTTTAAGTTCAACTTTGGAAATTAAACAAATTTCATCTCTAATTCTAGCATGTTTTCCTTTAGTCAAGATACCTTGATTTCTATCACCAATACTATGATTTTATGAATGATTCATCCTTACATAACTTGAAGTCTTTGGATTTTTTTTTGTAACAGACTCTTGAGTTTCCACCTCTTCTTCGTTCAAAACTTCTCCATCCTATTCTACCAATCCATTCTGATTTTGATTTTGTACTTGTATAATATGATTTTCTTCTTCATCATTTGATTCATAACTACATGAATTGACATGTTTTTGATAACTCTCATTAACTTTCACATTAGCACTTTCAACTATCTTTCTCAACTGATTGCTAAAACATTTATAGGTTTTACTCTTTGTAGAATAACCAAGAAAGATGCCTTCTTCACATCTAGGATAAAACTTTCCTAAATCTTCATCTCTCTTGATATAACATTTGCTCAAATGTGTGTTTCTGGATTAGATTGTGTAAGTTTTTAAGCATCGACATTTTGGATCACACTCTGTGATCCATCATCAGGAAGAGAAAGTGCAAGAATGTGAAAATAAAGATGTAGACCCAGCCAAACTCAAGAGTTATAGGGGGAGTAAAAGGCTCAAAAAACTAGTCAGAGAGGAGAAAGGAAACATAAAAACAAGAGAAAAATACTTCACTATGGGAACATGACCATACCAAAATTCATAAGGAGTCTTACCAATACCATTATTTATCTAATCTCGGTTCGATGTGTAGACTGTAATACTCACGGTTTCTCTCCAGTACATCTAAGCTACATTTCCTTCCAATATAATTATTGTAATGGCAAGTATAGATCTATTCCTTCACTCTACAATTCCATTATTTTGTGGGGTTTGGGGAGCTAAAATTTGTCTTCTTATTCCATTCTCTTTGCAATATGCATTAAATTATCCTGAAGTAAACTCTCCACCTTTGTCTGATCTCAAAAATTTCAGCTTCATTCACATCTCAGTCTTAACCATAGCTCTAAAGATTTTGAATTTGTTAAAGGCTTCATATTTTCCTTCACAAATGTAACCCACATCATCCTTGAATAATCATCAATCAATAGTATGAAACATTTTTCACCATAATAACTCTTGGTTCTAGTAGGACCAATAAATTTGTATGCATCGAATCTAACAAGCCATTTGTAGATTGTGTCTTGCTTTTAAAGGTAGATTTTGTTAGCTTTCCCAACTGACATTCTTTACACATCACATTAGCAGGCTTCAATAGTCTAGGTAGATCTCTTACAACATGTCTAGCACTTATCTTCATAATGTTATCAAAGGTTACATGACAAAGTCTCTTATGACATAACCAACTATCATCAATTCTAGAAATCAAACATTTATTCTCTATGCTATTCAAATGAAAAATATTATCTCTAGTCTTAGTACCTGGTGCAATTTCATTTCCAAAGCTTTCTTTGATTATAAAGTTTTCATCCTTGAATTACAACATGTATCCTTTATTAACAAGTTGTCCAATACTCATAAGATTATGCTTCAAACCATCAACATATAGAGCATAATTAGTATTATTCTTACCATCTAGTGTAATCAAACCTCTTCCTCTGATAAAAAAGGAGTATTGTCACCAAATCTGACAATGCCACCATCATACCTTTCCAATTTCATAAATTTATTCGTATCTCCAGTCATATGATGTGAGCAACCAGTGCCTATCACCCATTCATCTTTTATTTCAACATGTGTAGCTAGGGATTTTTCTTCATTCAAGAAAGTAAGATTCTCATCTCTAATAGAATAAAGACAATCCCATCTTCACTTTTTTTAGATTCATCGTTAGTCACACCATCAATAGTAGCTAGATACCATTTCTTGTTATACTTAGGCTGAAACTTTCTACACTTATACTTTGGTACTCTCTCAGCTAATTTAGAAGAAAAATGACCAATCTTATTGCAAGAAAAATATTTCAGAGGTACCTTCCATTCATACTTACCTACACCCTTGGGTACTCTTTTTACAATTAGGGCTTCTATATCTTCCATCTTTATTTCCTCTTCTTCAATCTCTTCTTATTCCTTAGCATTCTAGATCAAAAATTAGATGAAGTTTATCCAAACCCATACTTTAGCTTATCTTTAGAAATAGTAGTTTTAAATACAGATTCATACTTAGGAATATTTTCATGAAATCTAGTCATTTCAAAAGAAGATAACTTACCAAACACTGAATCCCTTGTCACTTTAGAAATAGTAATGATTTCTTCAATTGCAACAACTTTGTTGTCATAAGCAGGAGGCAAGGATCTCAAAATTTTAGAACCAATATCATCCCCGTCCATTGTTCCACCAGTACCTATGATTCCACAAACAAGTTTGGTTACCTTCTAAACATACTTGCTTGAATATTTTCATCTTCACTCATCCTCAAGACTTCTAGCTTCCCTTTCATACTATGCAGCTTTGTTTTCTTTACAAGAGAGTCTCCCTCATGTAATGCTTCCAATTTTATCCATATCCTGTGTTTGGTCTCCAACTCCATGACATTTGTGTATTTTGCATCTAATAAGACACTCAACAAGGCTTCCTTGGCTCTCATGTTATATCCAAATTTTGTCTTCCCATTACCATTAGCAATAGCTAAATTTGTAGGAGGCTGTTAATATTTCTTTGTAACTGTCCAATACCATTCTCCAATGCATCTCAAGTGTGTAATCATTCTTCCCTTCCATATAGCATAGTTGGTTCCATCAAATCTCAGACTATCCTTCTTAAAGGTTGTCATCCCAGATCACCTCAAGCAATTAAGCTTCAAAAGAGGATCTAACTCTAATGCATGTCAATTGTTAGAAGTAAGACAACACACATAGTTGGGGGGGTGAACTAGTTGTGTTCAAAACAGTTGTGTCAAAACCAAAAATTATCAATACTTAATTTATTTACTTGATGTGAACATTAAAGAATTGAACCACAATAATAAGAACATGTAACACCAAAAACTTTTGTGCGGAAACATGGTTAAGGGAACAACCACAACGAGAATGAAACTCACTAGATAATGTACTAGCACATATAACACTGTTAAAGGTACAATATGGGAATGCACATATATTCAAGCTCACTGACTAGAGCTCACTGCTCAAATACAACTAAGGTTTCATGCAAACCTTTTAGATGACTTCAAATTTTTGCAACTATTTTGTCAAAAGGAACATGAGGTAGTTGATCATGAGTGACTGAGAGTTTGATGAGCATGACAACTTCTTGATTTTTCTCATCAATTTTATCTTGTTCTTTGCCTTCATCTTCAAGATGAGTAATCTTGCCCAAAATAATTTTGTCAAGACATTTGTATTCAAAGATTGTCATCATCTGATCCTTCAAGTATTGTAGTTTTAGTTGTTGAATTTTTCACTCCCTTCAAGAAGAATATTTGTCAAAGATGTCATTGCAAAATACTGAGGTCAACGGTGGTTGAGCAATTGGTGGCATAAATATTGAGACAAAATACTTTCAGCACATGAAACTTAGGTTTTCAATAAGACTGAGGTAGAAAATAGACATTCAAGACTAAATAGAAAATTAACGAGCATTGATCCCAAGGCGAGATTTTCGCAAGACCCAAAAAATTTGCAAACAACCCAGATAAGCTCTTGATAAACCCATAAAGAATCTATAATCAGAATTGCAACCTAACCAAGTCTCAAAAGGTTGTGAAAAAAGCCTAGCCGACTGAGAATGGTGGTCTGCAAATGAAGAAATTCCATCTCAAATATGAAAAAGATTATAGTTGGAGCCATAAATCACATCTGTAGAAAGAAGATAACCAAGAAAATGGTCACGTTTGCAGATAATGAGCCATTGAAATTTAAAAACAAGCCACAAGGTCATTTAGACCAGAAACCTGTCGAAGCAGACTAAGCACAAAGGCCCTAGTCATGGGCGTAGAGAAATGGCCACTAGAAAGAAAAAAATGACCAAGAAGAGTGATAGTGCAAGTGAAAATAAAAGTCATTTTCAAAATAAAAAAGCCTCTCGTTGCAATAAAACTCATTGAAATAGATCCCGTTTGAGCAAGGAAATAGACCGAAAAAGAAGGAAACCAACATGGGAATTTGAATAGACTATAGCCTTGACCATTAGCAAATAAATGAAGACCCAGAACCAAATACGAAAAAATGTGTTGTAGGGAAGAAAATGTCATCGTTGTGAACAAGAAAATCGTCCAAAACATGGACATGAGTTGCAAATGGGGTTTAAAAATAACCTTCTCGATTGTGTAAGCATTAGGAAAACTACGAAAAAACACATTTTCAAAGTCGTGTTGTAATTTTAAATAGAGCTTCGAAAAAAAACACAAACACTTAACATGCGAATGGAAGAGCCCACAATTGGCAAATCAAAAATTGTCAAAAAATTTAAAAATGAATAATTTTGAGAAGAAATTATGTGTTTTTTGTAAAATAATTAGCTCTGATACCATATTACATAGGTAATTGGTAAAAATATTGGATGGATTATTGAATGAGCAAGAGGCTCATATATAGTTTACAAAGATGACATAATTAGAAACATTCTAATAATGAAAGAATAAAATAATATTAGAAACATTCTAATATTTACAAGATACACAATATTGACCACTAAAAGAAAAATAAATAAGATATTTGAAGATGTTACTCTAATACAGGTAGACTTTTGATGGAGAGGCACCCGAAAAAAATTGGTCTCCATGTATGGTCCATTGCCTTGACCTCATATTGGAGGATATTGGCAAGCTTGAATGGGTAAAAGAATGCATTGATAGGGCTAAAACACCCGCAAATTTATCTACAATCATACATTGGTCCTTGGAATAATTAAGCAATACAAGGAGAAAAAGGAAATGACTCATCTAGGTGTCACAAGATTTGTCTCAAATTTTATCACATTAAAATCCAAGATGCAATCAAAGACATCTTTGTGTGAGGCCTCACCCCGTACCATCATTTCATAGCAGATTTTTCCACCTTATGATTCTCATGATGATATATTATTTTGTTATGTTAGACTCTTTAGATAGGGATTTCATATTTTTTATATTATGTGACGACTTATGATTATGTGGATGATGATTTAAGTTATATTTCGTGCTTTGATTTATAGGCCTAGATGTTTTGGTATTTGATGAATTATATATTTTTAAGTATTATATTTTAATTTTATACTGATGCGAGAAATGTGAAATCAGATGAAATGTTTATGTGACATGAACCTTGTTAATGAATTAGGTTATTTGAGATATATGTGTTCTTGAAATATCTTGTTAAGAAATCAAGTAAATGCATTCTTGTGATTAAGTAAATTTCATATGATGTTGTGTAAATTCAGTTAGATTATATAATGTATTTTTATGTGATCATTAATGTTTTGTACACACACACACACACACACACACACACACACACACACATAATTTGATCTTTCATGAGCTACTAATATTTTTATCAAATGTGCAAGAAAGTAACCATGGAATTAAAATGAGGGGAAATTAAAGATGGATGCATGTGAAAATCTTGTTAAGTCAAGGTTAACTCCAAAGGGAGAAATAACCTCGTTGTTTTTTATTAAAGGATAATAGGTTTTGAAGGGGCCCTGAAACCCTATATAGTTTGGTCACATAAGATATTCAAAGCAACACTCTAAAATGGATTAGATCAAGACCACTGCGAGGGTTTTAGAATTGGCTCTCACAACCAGGATAAAAAAGGTACCAGAAGAAGGAATCTAGAAACCTGAGTAGAAAGGCCACTGCTTAAAGGAAAAAAGCAATTAAAACCAGTAGCCCTGAAACTTCTAGCAGACAACAAAGTAAATCCAACCAGCTTAGGTCCAGTCACCCACTGAGAAAAGCCCAAGAGATATTATTTCTTCCCCTTCTAGGAATGAAGGGACATATCAAAAGAGGGCAGATGTTTCAATTTTTTTTTTCCTTTCACTAAAGTCCACCCTTCTTCCACTTTCTTAGCCAAGTCCTGCCAAGAAAATGAGTCAAGATCTAAGGCACCCAAAATGGAGAATCATGAGATAGTCTCACAATAGGGCCTGTTGGTGCCTAAAAATGATGGATTCGCTTTTGGCCAACTGACATATATAATGGTGATGTGCCACTTATACCTCTGTAATTTTGGCTTAATCAAGCCAAGGCTGGTAGGCCTAATTTCACTTTGAACTATCAAATTTTCTGTGTTGCACAACTGCGTACATAAACAAACAAAGTTCCTCCCAAGGTGGTGAATAATCCCTAGAGGAAAACAACAAATCTCCTGATAATTTCTAATATGTAAAGCTTAAACTAAACTTTATAACTACTAAGAATCCTAATTGTAAGGTTTTGAAATAAATGATTTAATGATTTAAGGTTTCCAATTAATGATTAGATATTCCAATTAATGATTAGATTAGTGCCTTCTAAAAACTTGGGCTATAGAGTCAAATAATTTTCAATCATACTTACGATCGGAGACAGATTTTAAAAACTTGCTTTAATAAGGCAAGACTATCATCTCAAGGGCTTCCACTCAAGATATAACTCAAAATAGATTACACAGTTAGTATTATCAAATTTAACTCTTGTTCAAGAGACCGACAAAAACAAAGGAAGATTCACAAATCTTTCAATTGATATTCAAACTATATATTGATTAAGAGTTATAACATTCAGGGAATTTAACACAATGAAACACTCTATAAAATAGAATATTTTAAAGACAAATTGAAAACATATAACTTATAACCACAAGTAAAAAGAACACTTATCTTTATTAATGTTGAAAAAATAGTACATTAGAGTTCATATTGCAGTTGTGATCAAATTCTATCCTATGAAAATATGAATTCTCTTATCTCTTTACATTTTACATAACGTAGATATATGTGTTTGAGTGGCTTTCACACCTCTTTAGGGTGAAAAGACACAACCCTTATTACAAATTATTTTGAAAAACAATAAACTAACTAAAAATAACTACCTAACTTTTGGATTTGGGTCTGGTTGAAAAACCAAAACACCTCGTGGAGAGCTAAAATTGTTGAAGGGGATAGGAAATTTGATTTCCCGAACTAGGTCATTTTTAGATTTTTAAAATATGACCATCTTCAGGCTCTGTCAGCATCATCTTTGCAGCAGGTCGAAATTCCAACATTTTCTAAAGGCTTTGATCACAGAATTTTGATTGTTCCTGTCATAGAGCTTCCTTTCTTAATCCCTTAAATTTTAATTGAAAATTAATATAATTTTTAATCCCATTTCATGTACTCCATCATTAATTATTGGCCATGGATATTAAGAGGCCATTTTTTAGGGTTTTATCACTATATAGGACTCCAAATTTTGCCCAAAATTTAGAGCTCCAACAGGCTCTTTCTGGGGACGTATGCTCCATGTGAGCATAGCAAGATTCCAACTATCTCTGGAGAAGGAGACCAAGTATCCATGCTTAATCTGATGCAAAGTAAAATTGGGTGGCCCCAGCCCCCCAAAAGTGAACACTGATCCTTTCCTCTATCGAACACTTGATTCTGATCATGTAACAACTCATTCCTTCTAATCATGGTATGCTTTCCCTTTATCACTTGCTTAGGATCGAAATTAGTAATTTCTTTATCAATAAGAGTGTTTGAAAAGAAATAAATTCCATAATCTTTTAGCCCTAACATCTTATCCTTTTCTATATTAGATGCATCATCCCTACGGAAAATATTTATTGCTTCATCACTGTGGTCTTTGGTGAATGGATACCCCCTATGTATTTGATCAGTTATGTCTTCTTGCACATAATTTTCTTCATACTCAATATGTTTTTCCTCACAAGAATTTTTTGAAGATAGCTCATATTCAAGAAATATTACTTCACTTTTATCAAGAATTTGATTAGATAGAACACTCAAATTTTTTTTAGAACTATTATTTAACACATTCTCCTCATTATGCTTGGTTGATTCCATCTCATCTTTACATATTTGGTGTACCTCCAGCTCAAAAGATGAACTGAAATATATCTCACCCTCCGAATGCACTTTACAAGTTTCATCAACTTTAAAATTAGGACTCCTATCTTCATTATGATGTTGATGGATTCCATTGCATAAAGGATCCTCTTCAAACAATGGATTCATGAACATAGAGAACTTGGATGCATCTTCCTTTGTATCCTCTTTAAACAATGGGTTCAAGATCATAGAGAATTAGGCATACATTCATGAGAATTTTCATTTGGATCATCAAGTGTTTCATCAACAAGACTAATATCTTCATTAGCATTATCTCCCAAAACTTCCTCTTGTTCATGCAGTTCTATTTCATCTCCACAATTTGATTTCTCTTGAATATGGGTTGATCCGTCAACCTCCTTACCATGGTGGATTGAGAAAAAAATTGGACCATTCTTCTCAATGTGTCTTCGGTATTCTATGTCTAATAAGGCTGAAATCTCTTCCACATGGAGAAGATCCTCTTCCTCATTTTCATATTCACTGATGTTTGATATCATACAAGTATCATCATGGAAAAAAATTTCCCCAAACTATCCAAAAGAATCTTCTCCATTCAAATATGAAACCTCACTTGTCTCATGTTATTTCAGTTATGCACTCTTTCTCCTCTGCAACCAGTTCATTATTCATAAATTTGAGAAAGGTAAGGAACTGATGATCATATAAAAGACCTAGTTCTTGCATTTTGTTGAAAAGAGCAGAGGATGTAGGTCTGCACTCTGATGGTATTTCTTGATAGATATTAAACATCCTTATGAAGAATTGTACTGCAGATTCTTCTTCTTGTTTCTCTAAGTTAAAAAATGTGTCCAAAGGGGATATATAATTTGGATCTTCTTCATCATCAATGAGATTTCCATCAAACACAAGGCCTTGTTAATTTGATCATAAGCCTCATCTTCTCTATCTTCACTATCTTCTTCTAATATATTAAAAAGTTTCTTCAAATCAGGGTCGTCTAGCGAGATTCCCAAGTTTTTGACCTTTCTCATTAATTCTTTTAGTGAAGGCATAATTGTTACAGGTATCCTCTTATACATATCCACCATCCTCAAGAATAAGTGTGTAGAAGACTCCCCTTCAAATCTCTCCAAACTGAAAAATGCAGATACATACTATGATCCTCCTCCATGCTGCAACTTTAGTCTTCACACTGTTCATAATACATGTTATCTTCATCTCTTGCGTCATGGAATTCATATAGAAACCATTGTTCAAATTCTTTCCAAGATGAAATACTTTGTGTAGTTAATGATTCATATGCCTCTCTTGCATTATCTTTTAGTGTCATGAAAAATAGTTTCATTGCCTGATCTTCTTCACAAATCTCATAGTTCTCTATAAATTCATAAAATGCATCCAAATGTTCAATTGTTGATTCATCCCATTCTCCATGGAACTTTGGTACAAGTTGTGAAAACTTAGGGAGCAACTTAAAAGGAATACAATGGAATCCCCTTAGATCCAATGGCCTGATACCATCTAAAATAAATGGTTTTCTTTGAAATGGTTGTTTATTCTGATACATTCTGAATATCTGAATTGGTAGTAACTTGTTTCTTTATACATTAGGTTCTTGACAATAGAATCACCACCTTTTTCAAAGAGGAAAACTTTACTTATCTCGTTCCGGGTCTTCTTCCTCAATAGAGTCACTAATTGAAAAGCTTTATTGAATAGAGTCACCACCTCATTCGAGAAATGTCTTGCTTTTGGGTTCTTTCTTCCAGTAGAGTGTGCTTCCAAATAAACTAATATAACTACTTTCTGATTCTAATCTGCGAAATCTGAAATTCTAGGTAACTTCACAATATATATTGTGAGCAACTCTCCCTAGCAGAGTCACCAATTTGTTGGTGCCCAAAAATGATGGATTCACTTTTGGCCAACTGACAGTTATAATGGTGATGCGCCACTTATACCTCTGCAATTTTGGCTTAATCAAGCCAAGGCTGGTAGGCCTAATTTCACTTTGAACTATCAAATTTTTTGTGTCGCACAACTACGTACATAAACAAACAAAGTTCCTCCCAAGGTGGTGAATAATCCCTAGAGGAAAACAACAAATCTCCTTATAATTTCTAATATGTAAAGCTTAAACTAAACTTGATAACTACTAAGAATCCTAATTGTAAGGTTTTGAAATAAATGATTTAATGATCTACAAACTACAAAGCATGAACTAATATAATAATTTCCAATTAATGATTAGATCAGTGCCTTCTAAAAACTTGGGCTATAGAGTCAAATAATTTTCAATCATATGTATGATTGGAGACAGTTTTAAAAAACTCGCTTTAATAAGACAAGACTATCATCTCAAGGGCTTCCTCTCAAGATATAACTCAAAATAGATTACATAGTGAGTATTATCGAATTTAACCCTTGTTCAAGAGACCGACAAAAACAAATGAAGATTCGCAGACCTTTCAATTGATATTCAAACTATATATTGATTATGAGTTATAACATTCAGGAAATTTAATACAATGAAACACTCTATAAGATAGAATATCTGAAAGACTAATTGAAAACATATAACTTATAACCACAAATAAAAAGAAGAGCACTTATCTTTATTAATGTTGAAAAAATAGTACATTAGAGTTCATATTGCAGTTGTGATCAAATTCTATCCTATGAAAATTTGAGTTCTCTTATCACTTTAAATTTTACATTATGTATATATATATGTGTTTGAGTGGCTTTCACACCTCTTTAGGGTGAAAAGACAACCCTTATTACAAATTATTTTGAAAAATAATAAACTAACTAAAAATAACTACCTAACTTTTGGATTTGGGTCTGGTTGAAAAACCAAAACACCTCGTGGAGAGATGAGATTTTTATTGGAGATAGGAAATTTGATTTTTCGAACTGGGTCATTTTTAGATTTTTAAAATACGACCATCTTCAGGCTCTGTCAGCATCATCTTTGTAGCAGGTCGAAATTCCAACATTTTCTGAAGGCTCTGATCATAGAATTTTGATTGTTCCTATCACAAAGCTTCCTTTCTTAATCCCTCAAATTTTAATTGAAAATTAATATAATTTTTAATCCCATTTCATGTACTCCATCATTAATTATTGGGCATGGATTTTAAGAGGCCATTTTTTAGGGTTTTATCACTATATAGGACTCCAAATTTTGCCCAAAATTTAGAGCTCCAATAGGGCCACAAGTATCCAAAGAAGCTGAGTCGAGAGATGAATCAATAGCAACCATTCTAGCGTGGGCCAACGTAGCTTTTTCAAAAGAAGCAAACACCTCACAACCAACAAAGGCCCGAACAACTGAATCTGAACAAATCGATGTTCCAAGGTTAGAATCATCACTCAGGGAAGAGCCAACAGCTGTCCCAAGAGGCACAGAGGCCTCAACAATCTCTTCAGAAGAAGAAACAACCTGAGAAAAGCTTCGGATAGTCGAGGCCCTCACAACAGAGTAATGTTGGGAGGAGGCTCCCTTCCACCAAGAAGCGGGATTTTTAACCTTTTCCAATTCACACTAATCCACTAAGTGACCAGTTTTAAAACATCTCCTGCATCTGAAGGGGAGACCTTCATAGTCCAAGGATTGAATCCAGGCTCCTTTAGGATGCTTCAGCATGATTTTTTTCAGGAGACCATTGGGAGAATCCAAATCAACCAGTATCCTAGCATATGTGGAATGATGAATATCCACAGATTCCTCATCAACTAGCAGAAAATCCCTAAGAGCCTCCCCCACAGCCTCAAACAGGGAGTCAACGCAAAAGTAAAGAGGGAGGTTGGGAAGCCTCACCCAAGTGGGGACCTTGGAGAAGGTCTCAAAAGATGCATAAAAGTCAAGATGCCATGGCTGCATCATGAGCATGAATTGGGCATCCCAGCTAAAAAAATTATCACAAAGAGTCAATTTCCTATCTGCAAGATTCTCAAATTTAGCTATGAAAAAAACCCTTACAAGAGGGAAGATGTGAACAGTTTCAAATATGATTGGTACCCACTGGCGAGTGATCCAAGCATGCAAATCAGAGAGACTAGGCCAGAAGCCCTTGAATCTGTAGATGAGACCATGATTTGCGAATACTGAGGCGCAACATCAATGTCTTTCACAACCTTGTCATCCAGAGGGAGGATTAGAGGGTTAGAGACACGGACATGGGAGATTCCTCTAAGACTGGAAGCTGACTTAGTGGTGGCAGATTTGAACTGAGAGGAGCTCCCAAGAATGGCAATAGAAAACATAGGAGGAACCACTACACCAGGGGAGTTGGCTTCCCCAACCACAGGTGAAGAAACCCGACTAGAAAGGGGCGGGACCAAAGCCAACATAGTGAGAACAGGTGAGACATCTTTCGCTCTCCCCTTAGGACCTTGAGCAAAGAGGCTGTAGGAGAAAAGAGGAATGACGACAACAGGGGTCCTAGGCACGACAACAGAAGAAGCTACGGGCACCCTAGTTGCAGAAGTGGGAGCCCTAGGTGAGACGGGAGTGGGAGCAGAAGCCGTAATACGCAAGCAAAAATAACCTCGTTGTTATGTACTAATGTTGTAAAAGTAATATTTGAATGTATTATTAATGTTGTGTTTATTTTAATTTATATTTATGTCTACTTGGCATGTCATGTGTATAGTGATGTGTTGTAACTTTATGTGGTGTCAATTAACACGTGTATATGAGTTGGCATGGTCAAGTGATTCGTTTATTGGTTATTTCTCACCTTTGAGTTACCTTGTAGAATCTCAAGGTTAGGTATCCTAGTTGTTGAGCCATGTGAGGGAATCTTATTTTAAATTTTTGTGGGTCAACTCTTAGTGAACTTTTGAGGGGTTAAATGTAGCCCTAGTGGTTAGTTAGGGTTAAAATAAGATAACCTCATAGGTGCACTTTGGGTTGGGGGTCAAATTTTGACCAATAAAATAATTTTGTCTCATTTTTGCCTCTTTTAAAAATAGATTTTTAGAATGTGACAAATTTGGGAAGTGTGTCATGTCTTCCTCTCTTCCAAATTTGAATTTCCCTTTTGTTGGAGAGAGAACCCTTGGATAGTGTGTCCAATCACCTTTGAGGTTAGGTTGGATGTTATGAAATATTTTTCTTTTAGTGGGATGGAGAGGAATTTGGTAGGTCAATTTGCCCACTCTCCAACTTTGGAGACTTCTAGTGGACTTAGCAGGTTTTGGTGGACTTAGCAAAGGAAGAAAGGCTTGTAAGAAGGGAGCTCTACAACAGATTTTTATTTCTCATAGCTTGGAGCAACGTTGGTGCTCCTTTCAATAGAATGCTTATTTTTAATTTCATGTTTGTATGTGCAGATTTTTGTCAAGTGTTAGTAGGTGTTTTGTGAAGCTTCCAAGCTTGATTTTCATGGCTTCTTGTTTAGTCATTTGCTGATTTTGTTTTGTTTTCTTGCTTTTGTTGGGGTGTGCAAGGCTAGAATCACCCTTGGGAGGGAAGAGAGTCTTGAGGGTGAAGGGTTTTTAGTTGGGAATGCCCAAATAGTGTAGAGTCTTTCCTCATGGAGGAAGGGGATATGACATGTATGTATGGGCTCCATGTTGTCATCATATTTATCTACATATTTTGGGGTCATAAAGAATTTTGTTTTGAATGGGAAAATAGAAGGAAATGGAGGTTTTGTGATGTCCTTGTGAAGGCATTATTGTATGGTTTTAGAGCCTTATTGAAGGCATGGTTTTATTTTTTTATGGTTCTCCTATTTGGGTACATTTCCACCTTCACCCCTTTTATGAGTCCAAGGTGATCCAATGTGAAAATCCATGAGAAAGAAAATTTTATGTTAGTTTACACTTGTTGATTTTTGTATATAAATGTGTGTTTGTGTATGAGTGTAATCCTCATTCATCTTTATTTCCCCAAGCTTGAGGGTGGCCATGTAATGGCTTGGGTTGGGAGGTGAGCCTCCATGGTCAAAGTTATTTTATTTGCAGATTTTTTTATGGTGGAACTTGCTGATTTTGTTGAAGAAAAAGTGAAGGATATGGACTTTGTTAACTCTCTAGTTGCAGATTTTAACTTTGAAAAATGGCTAAAAGCCTTGCGTAGAAGTAGTTAGTTGATTAAAGACTATGTAAATGTCTAAATGCATGTTTCATGTTTGTAAAATTGTTTGTAAAAAAAAGATGATAGTGACTCTTCTATATTGTTTTGTACTAAAAAAAAGAGTAATGAGAAAAGTAGATTTTCCTTTGATATTTTAAAGGCAAACACTAGTTGTTGTTTTCATTTCACTTTTTACTTGCATGAAAAGAAATTTGATTTACTCTTGTATTAGAAAAAGAGCCAATTTCAAAGGATTGGGCTAGTTTAGTTTTCCTTGTATCCTATTTGACATGTTAGATTAATCTCTTCTTATTTTTAGTCTATGCAAGAAAATATTACATAAGAAATCATGTTAAGTTGGTTTTTAGTATAAACATGTATATATATATATATATATATATATATATATATATATATATATATATATATATATATATATATATATATATATATATATATATATATATATATATGGAGTCTATTTATTTTTACCTTATAATAGAATAGAAAGAGGTAAAATAATTAAGTCTATTTATTTTTCTAAAACATCCATATTGAAAAGGCATATAAATATGGAGTGTATACTTATGTATATATACAAGTGTGTGTGTGTGTGTGTGTGTGTGTATGTATGTATATACATATACACATATGTATATACATATACACATATGTATATATATATATATATAATATGTATATACCTCCTTTTAATCTAATATCTTATACTCATGTTTTGTATATATATACATCTCATATATGCTAAATATATATATACATATCTTTACTAGTATTGTCTCATAATGTTTATCGGACTGAAGCTACAAGCATCAACACTCCCTCTTAGCTAGGGAGGATAAATCAATCCAATGTCAACACTTAAGATACTTGACAACATCAATCATATGATGTAAGAAATAAAGGCATCATCCTCAAGATGTAGTCAATAGAAACATAGTCTCAATATGTGGATTGCCTCCATCAACGATTCTATCCATAAGTTCTTAGGTGGATTGCCTCCATCGGCGATTCTATCCACAAGTTCTCAGGTGGATTGCCTCCATTGACGCTTCTATCCATTTGATATCTTAAGTATTGGCCTATCAAAATGTCAACATATGACATTCACCAAATACTCTGAGTATTGGCCTATCAGAACATCAACATATGATATTCACCAAGTACTCAATAAAGTACTGGCCTGTAGAATATCAACACATGATATTCACCAAATACCTATCATATATCTATACAAACAACTCATAGACCGTCAATTTAATGACATCTAACACTTAGTTGTTGATTTAATCCATCACGATCTATTTCAACATTATAAATAATGTATATCATGATTTAAGTTATTGTAAGATCATCACCTTCCAATAACTTCTGCAAACACAAGTGATAATCATTTGGAAGTTGTCACTTCCTTATGATTTACAATGGGGAAGGCCCATTAAAAAAATTCATGATTCATTAGTATAATAATCAATTATATCAAGTTTACCTCAAAAGTGTTTCACCTTCAATAGTGAACTCCCTCTCAATCAATATGATCAGGATTCTCTCAAGTTGACTAAACCATCCGCTCCCTCGGAAGCTCAATTTTATCAAATTCTTGACCTCTTTTGAAATTTCAGACTCCCTTTTCATCTAGTCTCAATCATCAATTCGTTTGCAAACATCAATTTATTTCTCTCTTGAATGCAATTATCTTGTGCTTCTGTCTTGAAGGTATGTCAAAGAGAGATTACAAATAGCTCACTAAACTATCTCGACCAGAAATACCAATGATAGAAGCATATAAGATTTTACTAACCAACAGTATAGAATGAATTACAAACTCAAAAATTATGTGCATTAATAAAACATGAAATACTTATCTTTTATAAATTTCAAGTATTTCATTCTGTAAGGTGAGCCCATGTAGAAAATATCATGCAAATTCACACAATGATGTCATCGATCTCAAACACTACTAGAATTCTTCACATGACCTATCTTGAATATCCAAAGGTTCTATACACTATGACAACCTTCAATATGATTGGATCTCCCTTCGAGCGGTTAGGCTTTTAAAGAAGGAACCTTGCTCTTTTACAGATTTTTTTTTTGCATAAACTTGTACACAGTCGGTCATAACTTTTGAACATAACCTTTTTTTTTCCAATCGCTCTAGTGAGATTGTTCTAATTTGTTTATCACCAACATATCCAAAATATAGCAAAATCCAACGATGCATTTGGGAGATATGGTCTTCGTACTGAGACTGTATTTTCTGAGATAGTCACACATTCACCATCAACAAACTACTCTCTTACATTTGCAACTTGGCTATGATACCATGTTAAGATTTTAGGATCATTGCAAATGTAATAGCACTTCCTGATTGTATTTTCCAAATGCAAAAATCTCTTGCATTTATATTGAGAATGAGTCAAGAAGAGACATGTCCCTTCATGGGACATGTCTATTCATTATTATGTAATTAATATAATGACAATTATGATTATGTGTGTGTGTATATAATCTCTCGTGAGTATTATATTAATTTCTCTAATATTTACATAATAATAATATTTGTATGTATGTATGTATATATATATATATATATATATATATATACACACACACACACACACACATACACTAGTATTGACTCATAGCGTTTATTCGACTGAAGCTACAAAACATCAACAATTAAAAACAAACTTAAATTAATTAAACAATTTAAAAAAAAAAATTTAAACCAAAGCTATGGGGCGGCGGCTGCCACTACATCTGCAAAGGAGTGTCGGTGGCAATGTCACCACATCCCCAATGCGGAGCAGTCGACAGAGCCTCTGCATCCCCATTGGGGTGCGGTAGGTCTACCTTCGGTCACCCCAATGGGGTACGATGGGCTTAAGCCTCCACATCCCACAAGGAAGCAATCGGCTTGCCTTTCGCAAGCCATGGCCACACACAAGCAACCGGTCCTTCACCCCTACAGGGGAATAATTAGAATTTATATTTTATTATTTAAAAAAATCCAAAACACTGTTAAAACATAAAAGAATTTTAACAGCAACAATATTTTTGTAACAAATCACAGACCGTGATTACTTATAAAAAAAAGAAATCAAATGCAATTATTTTATTGAAAATAAAATATGCAGCCTTTTCTCTCATAACCGAGATATTAAACAATAACAACATATTAATAAAAGAATTGTTTTAGTACTTGTGCAATAGCTTATAGACATTTGGAATATATTAAAATGACATAGAAAATAAAACAAATTCAAAATAAGAGATAAACTAAGTAAATCTAAATATTTTTCTAATGCCTTTACCTTGCTGTGGATTTTGGCTGAAGGATATTTGATGTAGCCCTTGTAGATTTTTATTCTTTGAATGCTTTCTCTTGTTGATTCTTGTATGGCATATATACACAAGTATATGTGTGTGTGTGTGTGTATATATGTGTGTGTGTGTGTGTACACACACACACATATATATATATACATACACACCCTTGGTGTGTATATACACACATATATACTCATATGTATACTAACTTGAAATCTATTTCATCTCCCTCCTTGCCATACCCGCAACAACAAAATGAGGAATTAGGGTTAGAGCTGGCTTTTGGAACCCTTTGTAAATTTTAATTTTCAATTTAGTAGTAATAAAGTTCTGTTTAAATTTTAATTTTAATTTAATGAATGTTGACTTTAGACAGTCACTTTAATTTAAAATTTTGATCTATTTATTATTTTATTTTCATTGGGATTTTAAAAAGATTTTTTTAATTATTTAGTGGAATTTTAATATTTGGTTATCGGATGTCATTTTTAATTTATTTTAAATTTGGTAATGTTGAGATAGTATTTAATGGACCTTTTATTATTATTATTTTTAGGGTTTGTTAATTTTAATTTTAAGAAAATTAAGGATTATTTCTAATTGAATATTATTTTTATTTTTAATATAATGGTGGTGGTAAAATTTAATATTGAATTTACTAATAACATTTTAATGTATTAATGGGTTATTATAGGGGAAATTATTTAATGTCCTAGGATGGGATTTAGATAAATATAACTTTCTGTTAGCCTAAATGTTAAATTTAATATTAATGCTTTATTATGATTATTTTAATCTTTTAAATATTTAATTTAAATTAATAAATAAACTTGATAACATTATATTTTGGAACTAAAATTATAGTGTTTTAAATGAACTATTTTAAATGGGTAATAATATTGTAACTCTGGGTTTCACATAGTGTTAATTTTATGATCCTATTATATTACTTTAATGTTTTCTTGCGATTCCTACTCTAGTTAGTAACCTGGTTCACGTTTGGAACCATTAGGGTTACTATCACTTTGACTTAATTATTTATTTAATTAAACCTTCTTGGGTGTGTTAATCTATCATTTGACTTTATATTATTACCAAGTTTTATTTTCTCTATTGTTTTATCTCTTTTTATTAAACACTCTGTTTGAACCCTGTTAGGGTTTCTTAGAGGCCTAGTTAGGGTTTTGAGTTATCTAATGCAGTTATCAATCAAGGGATGTTGGCAAGCCAATGCATACCATGATACCTCTTAAGAGTTAACTTGTGTTGGGTTACGTGTTTCGTTCATGTTGAGTATTCTTAGTGCATTATCTTAATTGTCTTTTGTGTTTTTTAAAAAAAAATTATTGGTGTGTTTTGCCCTAATTTTCGGGCATGACACTTTGAGGTACGTATTTTTTGGTGAAGAGTAGACTTCCTCATCCTATGCTACGACCACTGTAGGGATGGATGTGACATATTACATTTTTTACGAGCCAGGTTTTTGGACCCTTTGTAGAGATCCTGCAAGTAAATTTATTACAAAATGATATTTAGTATTTACTTTTAATTTATATCCATATTTTTCTTTTATTTACAATTTTATTTATTTTCATCCACACCTGTGACTTAACTATTTCTATTTAACAATATTTTCAAGTCATTGAGCCCCTGGTAGTTCTTCTACAAATTGTTGATGGGGAGAAACCCTCTATGGGCTACATATATGAGGGCATGGATAAGATCCTTGAGGCCATTAGATCTATATATGGAGGAGATGAGTATAAGTATGGTCCCATTTCAACAATAATTGATAGGAGATAGTGTAATGCCCCCGTAAGGGAACCCATAAGATATTAACCTAAAATATGTTACTAAGTTTGCAGAATATTTTTTTCTTAAATATTTACAAACAAAGATGAATAAATAAGTGGAAGTAAAACACAAAGACCATAAGAACATAAACATAAACCATAAATATAATCTCCAAAGGTAGATTACACATCTCAAGGGTTCCTTGACATAGAAACTATGAAATACAATTACAACCATGAATTACATATTACAACATAAATTACAGTTAAATCATAAAATACACATACTCATCAAACATCCATTGCACATGTTGTAGGGTATGTAATCTCAAGAAATTACAAAATACAAATAGAGAATTATATGATCAAGAATATAACTTTAAGAAGATAGGAAAGGAAGTAACTTCCACCAAGATCATCCAACACTTGAACAAGGGTGTTGGAGTCTCAAATGGTAAAAGAATCACTACCACCCGACCTCGTAGAAACCTATGGTTCCACTCCCATCGCGCTAAGTAGATAACATCAAATCCCAAACGGATAGCAATACCATACAATCAGGTAGACTAAGCAAGGATCCTAGAAGCTCCTATCTCAAGGGTACAACTCATAAGTCCAAGGTGTTGGTGTTTAATGACTTACGCTCTTAGGATGTCAATATACTTTCAGACTGATTTTAGGAGTGGTTAATTCCAAATGTATTAAAGGATCTTAAGGTAACTAAACCAACTATAGGGACAAGACTACCCTTTCCACTTCTGGCTCTGCAAAACCAAGGCAGGTGCACCTAATCCAATGAATATAATACCTCTATAACACCAAAATTGGATTGGATATAACAAATAGATAGCAAAAAAGTACTAAATGATAACAAAGCATTTATTGAGTCTCTATTGCTATGAAAAAACAATCAACTTCTCAACCATAAACTTAAAGATTTCAACTGGTTTTTACTTCAAATTTGCATATTGTAACAACCTTGATCAATATGTGCCAATAGGAGATGTACTCACTCTAACTAATGCCTTACCCACTGGGCAATAACTCCAAACCAAACAGGATATAAAGACCATAAAATATCAAAGATTCATAGCCATAAATACATCCATCCAAAACTGTCACTGCTTATAGAAAATCCTTATGTAGATCAAGATGAACTTATATCCCACCCAGAGCAATATTTAATCCAATCCTTGATCAAAAATCAAGAATGAAAACATATTCATAAGCAATTATAAAATGAACTAGAAAATTAAAAATTCATAAGATTTGACACAAAGGAGAGATAAAAACCGCATTTTTGTATTAAGTATAATGAATCTTGCCTTTACATACAATTTATACTTCAGAATACAAGCTTGCAAATAATATAAAAAACCTGCAACTTTCTACCTTCCATTAACAAATAATGATGCAAGATTTTACAATCTCGACTGAGACTAGGGTTTACAAAATATGCTCTATAAACACCTAATTCCCAATACCTCTAAATGATCATGAAAAAATCTTTTTATACACAAGGATTGCAACCAACCTCCGATCACTTAGGGCAAACAAAAACTAACCCTAAAGACTTTCAACAACCACACAGGGTTTACAATAAATGACCAAAATCTGATCCTGGAGACCACTGCAAATATCTAGACAAATCAACCCCCTCCTTTGAGTTTTCATTCATCTCCTCGAGCCATTCAATTGATCTGATTCTCCTCATTATCAAGTAAATCCCTCCATATAATGCATTCTGATTCTTACCAACCAAAAATTTGAACCATCTGCCTTTGCTTTCTTTCAAGAAGTAGGTGGAATGCTACCTTTCTCAACATGAGGTATGTACTGGTACTGCCAAGCATTGAATACTTCTTCATTTGGGAATGGGTAATCGGTACCCTCGGCCTCTCTACCAAATAACTCTTTCCAGTTATTCTCCATCTATTTTAACTCATTGTTCAGGTACTCAAACTTAGACCTGGCCCCCTCAATCACTTCAACTTTCATCTAAGAGCTTTGGAGACAATGAGCCATTTGAAATGATCGCTTCCTGCCCTATACCTTTGCCAACATTCTGCATTACTTTGCACGACACACCATCGAACCATTCATCATAGAAAACTAGCACCTACAACGTTCATAAAACACTTCGTAGCTCAGGTTTCAAAATTTTAAAACACAGTCGTCGATCTCCATATTTCCCGACATATCGTGTGGTTCACATAAATTGGTAGAACGGTCAACAGAGCGTTAAAAAAAATTCTACATCACCCTCCTCAGCAACCAATCAGGAGCAAGCACATTAGCAACACCTAGCATCAAGGACCCACCTTTTAAAATCTTTATCACGCTAGACACATGTTGACAAGGTGTGATTTTGCGATCAGTAATCTTGAGCACCTTCCCTTTAAGATTTCATGCCTATCGTTGATCCTCCTTTACATCTGTCGATTCTTTATCACTTTATAAAACCTGCATACCCACCTGAGAACTGGCATCATCCAGGACATGCGTCAACTAAGTGTGATCCCACGATGAATAAAACCTTCGCAACTGATGATCAAGGTTATGTGAAAACCGTTAGATCAAAAAACATCTTATGGTCCACAATAAAAGATATCTCTGGCCCCACAAAAACTATTTCTTTCATCTTCATGCTCAATCATACAGTTGTCACGATCCTGTGATGAATAAAGGCTAGTCACTTTTCGTTTGAGGCATCACGCCCACCGTAGATCTTTCTCGAATTTAACCAGACCTTACACCGCTTGCTAATCAGGTCCGCTTCACACTAACTGCCAAAATAACCAAAACCAGACAACTTAATAGATGCTTTGAAGTTATGTGGTCCGACTGACAACCGTGGACATGTGACACTCAGGCGTGATCACATGAAGATAAAAAGATATGGAGCTTGTGGCTTAAGGGATTGCGCCAACCATTGGATCATTTGGATCTGCCCACTGAATAACATTCGGTTTGAGCCTTTGACCAGGGACCCACCATTTGCCAGGTGTTGCAGAGGCGTGATCCCATGATAGATAAAAACTTCGCAACTTGAGGATTAAGGGATTATGCCTACCGTTAGATCGAAAAGGATCTGACAGTACAGATATAAAGTTATATCACTAAGGTTATTTTTGCCACCATTGCCCTGTCATTAGATTAAACAAGATCGAATGGTTAGGATATAAAGAAGGAACTTTCAATAAAAAGGGACCGTGAACGTGAGAGGGATATGCGATTTTTTTAGCATTTTGAAACTTTAGTCGACATTTTTAAAAGGCACATACTGAAAAGAAGACTTAAGTGGCCTAAAAAGGTAATGAATAAATAGAACAAGTGACAAGAATTAGGGCTTTTGGCACAGGAAAACCTAGGGTTTATGATAATAGATGGGTTTTCAGGATTTTTCAACATCAAGGGCCAAAATTTTGAAAAGTCCTAACACAAGGTACACATAATAATCCCAGAGGCAACCAACATATGTAGGAAACCTATAATGAAATTAGGGAAGTGTCATCACATAAATCAACTCTAAGATCACTTGGTAGCCTCTCTAGACTCTAGACCCTAGTGACTCTATGTGGATCAGTAGTCCTCTCATGTAAACAAGGAACAACTAACTATGTTAGACTCACCATCACTACTAAATGGGCAAGCATCTTCTCCCACTCACATCCTTAGTCTATACTAGCACTCAAGGCACGGGCAAGGAATCATTATCTTATTAATTCTTTTTAATCTCTATTTAATTTAATATTATCACTTGATTAAACAACCTTCTAAGAATACTCAGGTAGCCACTTTCAGGCTTTGACGCCTCCAAAGTAAGTCACTTCCCTTCTAACACCTAAATAACCTACACTAGGCTTAACAATCTCAAATCATGACTCTAAGTCAACATAGTCTCATAATGCTCAAAAACTGGTTCCAAGAAGTAATAGGAACACATAATACAATTTTCATAATAAAATCAATCTCCATAAAGGTTGGGTCTCATTTGATCAATTTCACTCAAGTATACAAAGCAAACAAACATAATCAATAATTTCTAATCCCACCTCAGGTAACAGTCCTACTAGGCTGACATACTAAACCTCTTTATACCCCAAACACATATGACAATTATAAGACAAAGAATAGAATTTAATTTAATAAACTAATTTATAAATTTCATCATGAAATTAATTTATTCAATAATTACTAATAGACTATAATTATATTAAAAATAATTAAATTCTAACCCTACAAATCAATTTATAACATCCACGAAATAAATTGACTCTAGGTATTAAAATTACTAACCCGTTATAATTTTATAATCTAAAAATACACCAATTGATTTAAATTTATAAGTAGCAACTCAATATTGAATTACTAAAATTCATCCAATAGATTTAAATAAACAATAAATAATTTGCATGAAATGCCCAATTAAAATATCCATACAAAAAAAATAAATAGAATTTCTCATTTAGAAATGTATATACAGCTATATAAAAATTATCTACCAATTAAAATCTTTTAAGAGAAAAAAAACCAATTTCATATTCAAATAAATTCAATATAAATCTATTTATTTTAATCTAATATATATTAAACTTTATATATATATATATATATGTGTGTGTGTGTGTGTGTATAAAATTAAAAAATCTAATAATTACAATAATAACATTAAACAAAATCTTTTTTTAAATAAAAAAATTAATATTATATTTTAGTGGGAGGGGGGCATTGTCCCACCCCTGCCCATGGCAATCCCTGGCACTTGTCGTGGTAGTCCCCAAGGACTGTGCACAACAGTCCCATTGGCCCTGTTGTGTGTAGTCCCCACGGGGTATGGGCTATGCCTGCCTCCCAATAAATTTTTATTAAAAAAAAATTAATTAAATTTTTTTTTAAACAATTTTTTTTGTAAAGTAGTATTTTTTAATATATATATATATATGTATATATATATATATATATATATATATGTGTGTGTGTGTGTGTGTGTGTGTGTGTACATACATATACATATACATATACATATACATATATATGTATATGTATATGTATATGTATATGTATATATATATATATATTAAAAAATGAAAACCAGAATTTAATATTGTTATAAAATAGCAAGTCATATTATTATATTTTTTTAATCTATTTTTTTAGAATATTAGGAAGAAATAATAGAACATAAAGAATTACAAATCTTTCTAGGGGTAAATATATTATTTTAACCAAGTAATAAATAATTTTACATGCACAATTTGAAAACTCTAATAACATAATAACTGGGTATTTCCCAAAACATCCTCTAGGGTTTACTTTACGATTTTCTTTCCCATTTCGTATACCAGATCTAGTTCCTATCAATTGAATCCATCGTTTATCTAAGCCTAGGGTTTTCAAACAAAATCAACTTTCACAGAATTTCCAATAACATTAATCCCTACCAATAATCATAAATTCTAACCCTAATTGAAAATCAAGCAAGAATCAAACACAAGGATTGCATGCCAACTAAAATTTATTTTAACCAAATTTTAGAATTTTCACAAGAGGAAACACATGAAACAATCTCAAACATCCAGATCTGACAAGCACGAAGAATACACTCCTTTCAATTGCGGAAATACAATCACAAAAATAATCAAATCCTACCTCAAACACCAAAAGATTAAATCCGACGATGACCAGAAATGAAGACAAATCCAAGCTATGAGAAAAATTGCACCAAATTGAAATCCTTCACCCAAAATTTCGTCAAACCTATGTGTTGAGAATAATGGTCAAACCCTCACCATAAAGGAAATTCAGTTCCACATGCAAGGGTTGGAACTCAACTCCACAAAGAGTCTTGTTTATATCAATTTCTAATTTTAGTTCTGAACTCAAGTCTAATTTTCTAATTACTCTTGTTGAAAACACTTAACTCAAAATTGACTAATTCTTTTAATTTAATTTACTCAATTTTGATTGTACAACTTAATGCATTCTAATTAATTTAAATAATAACATTTAGCCTACTTTAATTTTCCACATGCTATTTAATTTCTCAATTAATAAATACCTTTTATTTAAAAATAATAATTTACAATTAAATAAATCTAAAGTGAATGTATTTAATTAATTCTCATTAATTAAATAATTATAGTTTCGCAATAAGCCTTTAAATAAAAATCAGTAAATTTAATAATTACATTTAATTAATTTTTAATTAATTAAATACTCACATTTATATAGCTAAAAATAGCAAAAATCTAGTTTATTTAAATTTCATGATTAATCTAAATAAATTATCTGATTATAGCAATCACATCAATAACCAAAATCAATTGCCACAACCATGCTCAAAGAAAGGGATACAAACTCACATCACCTGTACGAGTTTGGAAAGGGTAAAATATCATAATCTTATCCATTATTTCAGGACAATAGTATGGTTTAGGTTAAGATTTGAACCTAAATATTATCTCCCCTCTTCTACCATTGAGAGTAGTGATAGAGCACACTCATCCTGACAATTTAGGGAAGTCGATGCCTGGTACTTGCAAGCCTACATACAAGATCCGCATGTGTATATATATATATATATATATATATATATATATATATATATATATATAAGCAATGGTGGGGTTCAAGACATCGTGTGGATCCTGCAAGCAAGTAACTACGACTTCGTCCCTCAACCATATCAAACGTCATATAAGAAAATAAAAGCATACATGATCACCATACACATGCAAATATGGGGTAAGTATAATCATAATCATAAGCATCATTTTAAAACATGTAAATCATCATCATAACTAACATAATCTAACTGCAGCAATATAGCAACCATAATCATCCATTTATTATAATCACCATGTAATGTCAAACATCCAAAACCATAATATAACTAAAATATCAATGCACACATAAAAGTGGCCTAAAAGAGTTTGACAATATAAAACTGAAAAACAAACTATGGGTGGGCACTATAGATAGTACCACCAGCTTCACAAGCCCATCCATACAACCACTTATTACTTCAATCTAGCATTCCATTTTTGCCCTAATTTCAAGGCGGATGACGAGATGCTTAGTGAGCTCTATTTAGTGGTACAATAGATGTCTACTAGTGATACTAGATCTACATTACAAGATGGAGGCATTTGATAATGCAAAAGGGCAGATCTTCGAAAAGCCAAATGTGCAAAGCCGCTCACACAGAATTGCAACCAAGTAGAAATATATGTCAAGTGTATAATTTGAGTTTATAATGTAGCCTTAGAGTTGGAAATGAGACTAATTTTTTTTTCTTTTTCTTATATCAGATAGATGGTGGCAAATGTTTGAGCCTATAGCCCCAATCCTTAAAAAATATTATCATCTGCATATTGAGCCAGTCATGTAGTGCTTCAGGTTGTGAGCGCAACTAGAGCATGTTCAAGCACATTCACTTGTAAAGGCGCAATAGACTATCTATGGAGAGGTTGAATGATCTTGTATTTGTTCATTACAACCTTCTTCTTGGAACCAGGTAGATATTGGACAATGACTCCATCCTGATCATGCTAGAGGAGGTTAATCTAGATACAGAGTGGGTCACTAAGTCTATTGATCTTGTCTTTACTAATGAGGACCTTGACTAGGTTGACCAGGCAGATAGAAAGGCTGAGACTATGGCCATGACAGGGGAGGAAGATATAGCACGATCAGACACAGCTGATGTTGGTTAGAGTGGCACCTCACAAGCATAGACTATGGTTGTTAGTCATCCAAGACCTATGTTAGATGTGTAATGTCCCTTCTTATTCTCCTTATGTAATTTCCTACAAACCAACGTTAGTAGAAAATATTACACAATAGTTACATGACTTACTCTATTCTAAGTTAGTAAGGGGGTTTGATTCTTAAGGGCTGCCTCTAGGTTGAGCTTCAAAAATTCTGGACTCTCGGCTTGAGAGATATAAGATCTACTCTAAGCAGTCAGTCTATCGGCATGTCTTCCCATAGAGCATTGCCCATAAGAATCTCTTGGAAGCAATAAATGTCGTCTAAGCCTACGCATATGTATATGACTGATATCACTATTTATACTACCTACATGAGATTATAACAATCTCGAGACTAGGGAAACTATAACAATTTCTTCTAGCCCCCTCCTAATATAGGAATTCATCTCTAATGAATATAAGATTTATTCTATATGGTATCCATATCATCATCTTTAGTGAACATATAAATGTACAAAGAGTAATGTTGATTATAAAATCATAGTTTTAGATTTATCTATAAAAAGAAATCCAGAATTACCCAAGAATGCATTAATTAAGAATTCACACACACACGCACATATATATTCTCATTTATATATATAGTCAATAAAGAATTTATTCATATTTAATGACATATCGAAATATCAAATTCCTTGTTGAATGTCTTTTATGTTTTACTAACTGTGCTCCCTGGTTTTTCCTCTCTTTTGTTGTTACCCTTTGGCATATTAATATGCATGTGGGAGGGAGAGTCACGTCCCCTCCCCATACAGTCACCTCCCTTAGGGGTTGCGACTCAATCACACCACCTAAGGTGCGACTTAATCTTATACCGTTGACAGCCTTAACTAATTTTAAATGTTATTATTATATTATTAATAATGTTTAATTTATTAAAATGGCAACATTGTTTAATTATTATTAATGAATAATAGTTCCATTTTAATAATGGTATTATTTAAAACAAAAGTAACAATATTACAAATCTTTTGATTAATACAAATTATACTTAATTGTAATAATTTTTAAAACACATATACTTTGTAAGAGATTTAATTATAACCATTAAGTCATGTGTATTATCCATTTAGAAATCCACCTTTACATAAACATATATACATATGTATATATGTATATGCATAAACTATTCATAAACATAATTCATGAATATAAATAAATTCATAAATAGAATTAAATGAATAGAATTCCTAAATATAATTCATAAACATAATTCATGAATATACAAACATACCTTTCCTACCTTCCCAGTGTCTCACTTTATTTCTATCTTCCTTGCAATGTAATTCCCTTTATTTTATTTCTCTTCCCTATAATCTAGGCCTTTCCTATAATTTGGACCTTCCCTATAATTTCAACTATTAATTTGTCTTGTTTCCCTATCCACTTCTATCCTACGTTTTTCCCATGCATTTCACTTTTAAGTTATTTCATTAATTTTACTTTAATAATATTATCATTGTTTATTTAAAAGGAATTTATAATGTTTAATTAATAACATTTGGTCTTTTAATTTGAAAAATATAATTTCTTATTTCATTTGTATTTATAATATTAATAATATATATTAATTGATTAAGGAAAATAATTGATTAATAAATATGGTTTAGTATTATTAATAATATAAATTGTATATTATTAATTATTTATTTATATTAATTATCATGATGACACTTACAATAATAGAACATACATTAATATATTTAGAATAATTTATATATTAATCATATGTGAATATTTTATTTTATTTCTCTTCCCTATGATCTAGGCCTTTACTATAATTTTGACCTTACCTATAATTTTGACTATTAATTTACCTTGTTTCTCTATCCACTTCTATCCTATGTTTTTCCCTTCGTTATGTTTTATTCCCTTCCTTATTTTTTTCCCATGCATTTCACTTTGAAGTACCCTTCCTCCGAAAAGGGTGTGACAATTATTTCATAAATTTTACTTTTAATAATATTATCATTGTTTATTTAAAAGGAATTTATAATGTTTAATTAATAACATTTGGTCCTTTAATTTGAAAAATATTAATTCTTATTTGAATTTGTAAACTAGCATCTTTTAATTTGTAAAATATAATGTCTTATTTCATTTGCATTTATAATAGTAATAATATATATTAATTGATTAAGGATAATAATTGATTAATAGATATGGTTTAGTATTATTAATAATATAAGTTGTATATTATTAATGATTTATTTATATTGATTATAAATAGACTACTTATCAATATTGATTATGAATGGGCTATTTATTTATATTAATTATTATGATGACATTTACAATAATAGAACATACATTAATATATTTAGAATTATTTATATATTAATCATATGTAAATATAGGGTTATGAGAGTCCACCCCTCCCAAATTTTCTTGTCCTCGAGCAATTATTGTCTTCATGTATAATAGAAAAGGTCAACCAAACTTAAGACACATTTCTTCTCACCTTAGAGAAATGAGTTTTAGATCATTGCATAATGGTGCTTATTTGAGTATGTCCAAAACCATGTTCGTATAATCAAGGTTATTTATATAAATGACCCATTCCTTATAAATAAATGATACGTTTAGAATCATTATAATGGTTTTATTTTATATGATTTATTTTTACTATGTAGGATGGTAGGATCATGCTATGATACTATGATACCATTGTAATGTACCTTCTTATTCTCCTTATGTAATTTCCTACAAAACCGATGTTAGTAGAAAATATTACACAATATTTACAATTAAGTATAATTTGTAAAATATATTTTCTTTTTTTTTAGAGTGGATTGGGAATTCTGTGAAGCCCAACTTAGAGGCAGCCCCTAAGAATCAAAACCCCTTACTAACTTAGAAGAGTAAGAGTCATGTAAATATTGTGTAATATTTTCTACTAACGTCGGTTTTGCAAGAAATTACACAAGGACAATAAGAAGGGACATTACAAGATGCCTTTGTAGGAGGGATGCAAGCTACTCTAAGGTCGAGCCTAAGCCTGAGCCATAGACTTGTTTTTGTTTTCATATATGTTTGGAATATTTGATGTCATGAATTTCAAATTCCATGAGTTTTATATACATTTGGCAATATTTATAATTTTATATATCTAAGTTTGTTATTTCCTTCAACTACAATTTACGTTTGTACCTAGGTGATCGATGTATGCTTATGTATGTGATCAAATTAGCTTCAAGTTTTCAATCCTTAAAAAATTCTAAATTTCAAGGGTTCTTTCACTTTGCCAAATCTTTGGCGAGTTGTTTAGCCGAGTCGTTTAGCCGAGTCATGAGCAACGAGTCGAGTTAGCCTTGCAAAGTCTAAGTTTGGGAACTTGGGTTTGATCCTATGTGTCTTTGAGATGATTGGTTGATAGGTTTAGTTCAAGAGTATTTGAAAGGCTTGAGGGGTTGTTGGGAGCATGCTCTCTAACATCAACTATACCTTTTAACAACAAAATTGTCATAGAGAGATCCATATGGTGTAATCTCAAATACAAAGACAACCATTAGCCTTGTTGCAAGGTTGTTCTACAATGACATGGCATAACAAAGGTATTAAAAGCTTTTACATACATTATTGCTAACAAGCAACTCAAATCCTATAATGTGTTAATTGGTGAATTTAATATGCCCAATAACCATTGGAGAACCTCATTATTAGCACAAGCAACTCAAGTTCTTTTAAGTGGTGAATTTAATCTACCCAACAACCATTGGAGAACCTCCAAATGATTTATTCCCAATTCTAATTGGTTTAAGAATATTTCCTGAATATTAATCCTAAAATCATTTATTATTCATTGACTAATGATGATTCTCTCTTTTTACATTTAAATAATTGATGGTGTATCAATCTATCTAATGAAAATTGGCAAAGCATGTTGTGCAGAAAATGGAATAACTTTCTTGGGTCCAAGAAAGCTTGCTTCAAATGGTTATTGCTACTCTAAAGACTGCATTACAAGTTGCTAAATAATGAAGTTGACTGGTACAATAGTTACAGATTTCCTGATTCCATTACGCATATATTTTTTTACTATTTTATTGCTAAAGAAAATTGGAAAAAAACATTTGCAATGATCTTAAGTTGGACTAACAATGTCAACCGGTTTGAGATTTAAAATGGCTACATAAATAGTCTTTCTAAAGAGATGAGTAATTTTTGGATGATATTATCCATAGTTGGAAAACTCACCAAGGCCTAAAAGAAAAAAATCTTTTCAGCAAAAACTCGGCAAAAAATTCAAGAATGTGCATTTTTTTTGTTGCAAAATTCAATGAGAATATGCTTCCAATAAGTTAATAAATGAGAACACAAAAGAAACAAGCTTAGTCTAGATATATTTAAACACAAAGTGAGTACAAAATCGCATTCTCGTGAGGAATGTTGATTGTTGGAAGCAAAATAGTAAATAATTTATGTAAAACTAAAAGTAAATACATCATTACAATAACATCTTCCTTTTCCCATCTCTAGTAAAACTAAGGGAAAGGTAGAACTAGAGGGTCTAGACCTAGAAGTCTGCACTGGGCATGATTGTGCCTCCTCACTCAATATGTCTCACTCGGTCTGTGGCTCGGGTATCTTTAGGCCATTTTTTGCCTTTAAGTGCTATTATCAAACTACGACCAAGTTATTAACAAAAAATTGTCAAGTTTTTGGCAAAAACTCAACAAGTACTCAACAAGTTTTTGGTGCCAGTAAAAGTCATAAGAACTCACTAAGTCGGAGAACTCGACCAATTTTTGCAACTCAATGAGTACTTAGCCAATAGTACATATACGTTATTATCTACTAAGATTCTATGGCAAATTTGGGTATATAGGAGTGAGGAGAAATTTCAAGGTAGGGGAAGGGTACTTACTGAGTTTGCTAAAAAAACTCATTATTCTTAACGTTGCATCGCAGATCACAATAACTATGTACTCAAAAAGAAAATTTGAAAACCTATTTAAGGACTTGTACTGTATGGCCAAACATGGGCCAACTGTTGATGTTTATAGCTTCGATCAGATAAAATGATCATAATATTATATGCAATATATTAATATATATAATGATGGACATTATTATTATATTAATATACGTACTTATAATATTAGAGTAAATAGACATAATTAATGTTCAACCTTACTAATAACATTTGATATGATTTATTTAATACCGATTATATCGGTTTATGAACACTGCATTATAAACATCAAATACCGATAGGTATCGGTTTAATGGAAGCATGTATTACTATCAACCTAACTGATATCAGTCATCCGTATTATTCTCTACATTGACAATATTAACTATCGTGTTTACTGCAGCATTGTTTATGTGAAATGATACGTATGAAACAATATGTAACAACATCATTATTATGGAACGATACGTATGAAACAATATGTATGTAACAATACTATGTTATTATCATAATGAAATGATACGAAACTATCAGTGAGTATTATTTGGACAGTCATGATAAGTGACTATATATATATTAAAATAACTAATGTGATTTGCATTAATACAATCTGATAATTGTTATGAACTATCGCATCATTTCATTGTGAACAAACATGCCATTTCAAATGTGAACAGTCACGTCACTTCCTATTCACACTTGCTAGTTCAATATATATAGATATTCAAATATGTAGATTCAATCAATAACCAAGGCAATTGAAATCTACTACATATATCCAGTTTATATCTTATACTTTGATCTCAAATTATTTAACACCAACTACAAGGAGAAAAATCAACCTTTCTTGCAAGGGCTTCAAGAATTCGTGAAAAGGTATAACAAGAGGGATTCATATGAGGATCAGTACCAACAATCTCCAAGCTCCTTCACAATGAGGGGAATAATCCTGAGATATATGAACTGTTTTGCATACCAAAAGTTTTTAAGATTGTAAAATGATAGTCTAGTTTATACGATAAGATGAAGACACTTTTGTACATACTCTACTTTTTTTGGATCAGTTGCTGGTGTATTCTGAGCTATCTTTTGAACTGATGAATTTGGTGAACTCAATGTAACTGTTTGAATGACTTTCACATGCTATCTTTAATATATATAAAAATATTAAGAAGTGCATATTGGTTTTCTTGTAGTGTTTATATGTATATTTATTGGAGAATATTCACATGTAGATCCTGCAATATCCTATATAGACAACTATTTGATTGTTTATTATTGTGATCCATGCAATGGTTTGATCCCTAAGCATTGCTAAATTTAAATAAATAAATAAAATCAATAAGATACTTTGGTACTGTATATTGCAAATATTACCTATCATAAATGTGTTCTTTAATGGTAATCTTAGTTAGCCTTTAATTATTAGGTAGTTTCTATTTTCGTCTTTAGTTCACAATTTATTTTTTTAGAAACATCGTCTTTGTAAATCTATAGAAGAAGCTTTCATCTCCTCTGTTTAATACAACATCAATATACCATAACACAATGATCATCGACAAACAATAAGATGCATGCCAAAATTAAAAAAAGAACACCCAAACAACATATGCAGTAACCATGGATCAAAAGCTACAGTCCAAGTATTTGAAGAGGAAAATGGTTATCTGCATTATGTTAGATTGCTTGATCCAATGTGTCTATAAGATGATTTGTTGATAGGTTTAGTTCTGTGATCATAATTCTATTTTTCATATTAAATACTTTAAGCAGTCAAAATTATTGCTGTAGCTTACAGTTCATATTATTATAATACCACAATTGTCTCAATTTGAATTTGTTCCAGATAGTTGTCCTTTAGATATTTAATTTTACATTGCTCAAAAGTGTTTAGCGGGGAGTCGTTGATATTCCAATCCTCAAAATAAAGATCTCGTCTTGAAAAACAATTAGGGGAAATAAAATCATAGGTTTTTTCGAACTATTAGCAATGATTTTCTTTTACCAACCCTGAGGATTCATGTGGTTTGGCATTGAGCTGAAACAATACAGTTATTTCTTTGAAATTAGGTCATTAAATTGATTTTTAAGCTTGCAACTATATGCATCATACCCACCTTAACTTTAATCAATGTGACTGAACCCAGGGATGTTGTAGAACAACAAAAACTATGTCCCACATTTTTGAAAATAAATGGCAGCAATGAAAGTATATGAAAATTTGTCTGACTGAAACTTCATGTCCAACAAGATGTCGAATGCATTTCATATATAAACAATTTTACCAATGGAACACTTTCCAATGGTGTTGCTTTTACCATCATCTATTTCATATCTGATTCAGCGTGATAGACATATCTAAGAGGGATATAATTATCAACAGTCTGTATACAGAATTAACATAATAAAGGTTTTATTTCTAACACCCAATTATATGTTAACAGCCTTTCTCCTAACAAAATTGTATCATTACTTTGCGGCATTAATTAGCCAGCTACTTCTGTTAGTGTTCACTCTAACAGGGTAGCATCTACCTATGATACACTGATATTTAATAAAAACATACACTGTTGGGATTCCCAATGAAAATGTACAGTTTATAGCTCCAGACCAATTTCAATTAATGTTATTTGCCTCTCAATAATTTATCTGTTATGTACTGTTATAATGTGGCTATTTTCACATTATGAAAAAGAACTTAAAAACAATCAGGACTTCTATGTTAAGATTAAAAGTATGACACGCTACCCACTATAAGTTGGATCTAGTTGAAAGACTTACATGTTATCAGAATTTAAATATTAAGAAGTTAGAGATGCCACAAGTTGCAATAATTGTCATATTTTCTGCCCTTCTAGGTTGTAGATTGTCAATTCACAATGTTATGGAGATTTAAACAAGGAAGAGGGGAAAGGTATATGGCACCAAAACAGCACAGCCACACTGTCACCAAATAAACAAATAAGAGATAAGTCATTTTTGAAGGAGATAAAAGGCATAATTCTATGGTAGCTTCTACAATTGAAGCATTTATAAGGAAAGATGCAGAAAAGAAAACGATATCTCATTGATAGCTGGGACATCTGAATGTTTGATAGGTATGGGATATGATTGTTACAATAAGATACATAATAACAAATAAAATTAAAGTCATTTCAAATCTTAGGCACATGGGAAAATACAATCCTAGGGTTCCTGCCTTCAAGTAGACAGGCGTGTTCTTGAATGTTTGAAATTGGCCATTACTTTTTCTAAAGTTCATCAAATAGAATGTTCTTGAATGTTTGAAATTGGCCATAACTTTTTCTGAAGTTCATCAAATGGAATGTTCTTGACAGGAATCTAATGGGAAAATTTTTGTGGACGTGCTAATAAGAGTGACTGTATCAATTACTAGGAGCAACTAGAAGGCATACTCAAACATTCTTTCTATGGAAGGGAGAAAATCATAACCCTTTTCAATTCTAAGGAAGCTGAGGACAACATTCAGAAATGCACTGTCATTTTTGGTACTTGTGCATTGCACCAGAAAAAATGCCAAAAGAAATGGGATCCAGGGGAAGAGACACCCTCAACTCAAACCAGTATGGCTATATTAGTTGCTTCTCCCTATTCACTTGTGGAAAAAATCCTACTGGAAGTGATAGGATATATGATTAGAAATTTTGAAACATTCGGGAAAATTTGCAGGGATGACTGTCAACAAAGGAGTTTAGGATTGGATCAACAACTGGGACCAAGAACTTAACACCACAGTCAAGCATTTTTCTGTGGACAAAGCTATTTCATCGTTCTTTTTAATTATACTGAAGATGGGAAGCCATGACTTTTACCATGTGTGGATTGTACCTGAAATATTGGCACAAGCTCTAAAATCCAGAGAAAGAAAACACGCCCTTGATTCAAGTATGCTTATGTTTTCCCTTGAAAAAAATCCCAACTGGAAGTGATTGGAAATAAGATCGGCAACTTTTGGTACAGCCAGACAGAAGGATGGTATCCATATAAAAGAGCAGAGGTCATTCCTGAACAAGACTGACAAAACCCTTTATTCTGAATGTTTTGAATTTAGACAGAGTAGCACAGAGACCCATCTCCAACCCCTGGGGACAGATCTCAGAGACGGGACACATATCCAGTACCAGAGACCTTGCTAGAGACGTCTCCAATTGCAGGAGACTTTTAACCGTGGTCTCCTGAAGACTCCTGCTGTGTCCCACACAAAAGGTGCCAACTCCCACACAAATAAAACAAAAATCCCTAAAAATCAAAGTTAAATGCACTGGAAAGTTGGAAAATAAACACACCACAGGGGGAAAAAAACAAGCCAACACAGTGCAAGACTCAATGTGAGCTAACAAGACCACAAGTATTTGCCATTTAGCTATTTGCACCTCGATGCAAAACTCAAAAGATATTCATATTTTTTCTACTCTTGCTGTTCTTTTAATTCCTTTATGTAGACTTTGTGGCATACACAATAGGAGTGAATTCTATTAGATCCTTACGAATCAGGAATTTTCTTATGATATACATTTTCTTTACTCGTTCTTGTGAGTATGTATACATTCATATTCTCATATATACTCTATATTCACATTCTCATATATATAATCTATATTTACATTCTTGTATATAGAATCACATAGAATAGCAAAAGGATTTGCAGTGTTGAAAGATTCTAACTTGTTGGTTTGGGCCATTGCCTTCAACTTTCTTATACACTTAGTGAATAATATACAACTATTTTCAGCTTGTCTATAACTAAAAACATTTAAACAAATTGACGTCTCTAAGTACCCACATCTCCTATTATGAAAAAGAGTCGTACCGGTACCAGTACTAGTCTCCGAAATCTCCAAGCACCCCCATCTCGATGCAACCTTGGATTTAGGAAATGTTAAATATTAGATGTGACCAGTAGAATGAGCAAATAATACTCTGAAGACCTGCCAAGATGCAACACAGCAAGGGTTTGAGATTCACGTGTCAACAAAAGCAATGCAATGGAGGTTTGGGGATTCAAGAGTTGGGATACTCTATTAACAATTTCATAGAGGTAAGCTGAAATCATAAAGCCCAAAGGTCCAAAGAGGAATGTGCGAGTGGAGAAGTGAGGTTCAAGGCATCAAGGTGCTAGGAGAAAGGGGAGACAAAAGTCCAAAGGCCCAGGGGATAGAGAAGAGTAAGAAGCAGGAAGTGGAGTAATAAGGAAAGGCATGCTAGTATGAGAAAGTCCAAAATCCCACCTACGATTAGAAAGTGACTCAAATGCTCTCATAATTAGGATTGGGAAGATCATTTCACTGCCCGTCCCAAAATTTGTTTGCCCTCAAGCAATGCAAATTTGGATGTTTCCAGACCTCTAATCCATCCCTAGTAGCATCTTAAATAGGTAATTCATTCCATCGAATCCAATACTCTGTACTGCTTCACAACTTCTTTTCATTGATATCAATTATATCATCAAGTTCCAATATGAGTTTTTCCTCATCATCCAAGGGTGGCAAATCCACAAATGATGTGATATATTGTCCAAGGGTCCTTTGAAGGTGAAATCACATGAAAAGAATTATTAGTCATGCTATTTTCTAGCTATTCCAACTCATGCAACTTCGCCAACTCTCCTCGAAATCTTGTAAGGCCCATAAAAGTGTGGTTTGATCATTTAAATGCCACTACTCTTGATTAATGTTTTCCTATAAGGTCGCAACCTCAAAAGTCCATAGCTCCAACATAAATGACCTCTTCATATGGTTCTAATCTGCATAGAATTTCTACTATTGATCTGTTGCAGGTGGTCTTTGAGTAATATTAATTTGTCTTGGCTATGCTTTATTAAGTCAATAGTTGCTAGCACTTTGATATTATGAGCACTAAATCAACAAATGTTAATGCACTGTAACCATATAATGCCATGAATGGAAGCATAGCAATAGACATATGGTAGGTGTTATTGTAATTTGTAACAATACTCTCTCAAATGTAACCACTTTACCCAAGCCGATTGTTGATCTAAAATAAATTTCCACAAAGTCTTCAACCCACTTGTTCACTATCTCTGTTTTGTTCATCCATCTTGGTGTGACAGTTTGTATTAAGCATGAGTTCCATGCTAGTTAAAGGAAATAGTTATTACTGAAAAGAGCTAAGGAATCTACTTTCTTTGCCATTCACATTATTTTTGGGCAACCCATGTAGCTTAAACACTTCCCTAAAAAAACTAATCAATCAATTGATATATTTTGAGTTTTAAAGAGATAGCAAAGATGTGTGCATGTTTCATTTCTCTGTCCACCAAAACATAAATGCAATATTTTCCGTGTACCTTAGGGAGGCCTACAATGAATTCCATGGATACACTCTCCTGGTTATAGTTTAAAATAGGCAATGGCTGAAGCAACCCTGCTAAAAATGCATTTTCTACTTTGTTTAGTTGGCAGGTCATGCATTCTCTGATGTGTTTCAAGGACATTCTTCTTGAGGGCCTTGCATGAGAAGCTTTCTCTAATTTGTTTGTAGGTCTTGTGAAATCTTGTATGAATTACTCGTGATGAATCATGAAAAGCCCCTAAAATTCTTTCCCTCATTCAGGATTCAGGAACTAGAAAGATTATATTTTTTATTATGAGACAATGTACTACTACAAAATCCATCTTTCCACATTCCCATTAAGAAGATCAGTAGCAAATGCCTTTTCAAAATGTTTTCCATAACAGTGACCTTCCTGTTGGCAGAAATTGTAGATTGTGCAACACAGAGAAAGCTTTCCAAAGAGAGAATCAACAAAATTATTTCTTCTTCTCATGTACTCTATGTCAAAATCATAAGCTTAATGCTTACCTATTTTTGTTGCTTGTACTTTGTCACATTGGCTAAGGAAGAACTTGGCCAATACATGCATGCCAAACAACATCTGTCATAGACAGAGAACCTTATTTTTAATTATTTCAATTTCTTGGTTTCAATTGCTATGAGATGTCCCTTGTGTACAAAGACAGCTCCAATTTCCTCTCTTGAAGCATCAAACTCTTGGAACCTTCTTAAGTTTATCAAAAGTTTCATGAATTTTTTTTGACCATGTAAAAGCTTGTTTATTTGTTATATCCATTAAGGGTGATGTTAGCTACGAAAACCCATTAACAAATCTCCTAAATTAGTTGCAAAGGCCAAAGAATCCTCTCAATTGCGTCAATGTGATAGGAGGCTAATGCAAGATAGCATGGAATTTATGGTGATTCACTTTAGCATTAAAAACATGGCCCAAGTACAAGGACTTTGTCATGCCAAGCTCACATTCGATTATTTTGCAAAGAGAACCTATTGTTCTAATATTCCAAGTACCATAACTAAATGCCTAAAATGATGCCACCAAATTTTGTTGTAAATCAGAAAGTCTTCAAAGGAAACCAACACAAATTTTCTTATTTTTTTTGTTGAAAACATGGTTCGAGCATGATTTGAAAGTGGATAGTGTGTTTGTTAAGTCAATGGCATGACTAAGAATTCAAAATGCCCAAAATAACACCTAAATGTTGTTTTATGGTTACACATCCTCGTCCTTTCCACAAATATGGTAGCAGCATGATCTCAGATCAATCTTCAAAAACTAAACTACTTCATGCACTTCATCATATTAGAATATTATCTCCGTAGATATCTTTCTATTTTTGTTTAATGGTCAATATTGTAAATCTTGTACATATTAAAATGTTTCTAATTCTTACAATTGTTTCATTGTGGAAACATTGTCTCTTTGTAAACTAAATTTAAATGTCTTGTCCATTTATTAATTCATCCAATATTTTACCACTTACCTATGTAATATGGTCTCAGAGCTAAATACAAAAAAAAAAAAATTAGAAAATTTTGAATGAAATTTTTCTAGTTTTTGAAAAACAATTTTTTTTGAGACAAGATTTTGGCCATGGTTATTTTCTACAACCCACATAGCATTTTTTCTTTGGTGTTTCTACCTGTAAATCGTGGGTTTTTCAAACCTGTATTTTTCTTCCAATCCGTGGCTAGGGCTTTCACGTTATTTCTTGACGCATCTTTCCTCTGCAAGCTACAATACGACTAGTTTTTTTCTTGTGCAACAAAAAACAACAGATTTTCGTAGTCAATTTTTTGGTTCTTTGTTCGCATCAAGGTTCTGGGTGATCTATGATAGACGCTCTCTCTAGTTATTTTCATGGCTTCTTGTTCTGTGCGTCACTTGTTCCTTGGCGGCTAGTCTCTATTCACACGCCAAAACAGTTTCTTGTTGCTTTAGACACCATTTTTTCTCAAGCTCAAACAACACTTTTCTAGCAGTGCACGACCATTTTTGTGGTCAGTGGTCTTTTGTTCGTGCCCATTTCAAGCAACGGAAGTGTGCTTTTTTCTTGCACTTTTTGTTCATTTCAAACCTTTTCTAGTGTTGATCAACGGGTTTTCTAGTGGCGACAACATCTATTATGGCTCTCATAACCATTATTGTGGTTGTATTTACCATCTCTGATTGCATCTTCTACTTTGCCGCCAACTATGGTTTTAACCAAAACCCTTGTTTTTTGGTCCGAATCAAATTTCCATTGCAAATTCCTTTTGGGTTTTTTCTAAAGATTTATGGGCTTCTCTCGGAATTTTGTGTCCTACATTCGTGCATTGGAATTTGTACCAAAACTATTGTTGTTCTACCTCAAAATCAATGTATGCATTCTATCTCAATTTTGTTTAGCATTTCTTATTCTACCTCGATATTTGTGCTATCATCCAGTCAACCACCTTTGATCTTTGTTTTTTGTGATGGCATCTCTAACAAATATTCTAGGGAGTCAAAAATTCAACGGCATAAACTACAATACCTGGAAGCAGGGTATGATGACAATCTTTGAATACATGTCTTGACAAAATTGTTTTGGGCAAGACTGGACGTCCTGAAGATGGAGGCAAGGAGCAAGACAAATTTGATGAGTAAAATAATGAAGATGTTATGCTCATCAAACTTTCAGTCACTGATGATCAACTGTCGCAGGTTCCTTCTAGCAAAACAGTTGCAGAAATTTGGATGCATCTAAAAGGTATGCATGAAAACTTTGATAAAAGTCGTGTTCTTAAAGTACATGCTCTTCACGATCATGATGGATGAGCAAGTGTCTCTACAGGATCATCTCAATAAAATCAAGGACATTCAAGATCAGTTGGAAGCAATTGGATGCAAAATGGAAAAAGACATGCTCATGATCACCCTGAAAAGTCTACCATCTTCCTATGAGCACTTTGTTGAGACTCTCAACATTGCTTCAACTAATGTTGACTTGAATATTTCCAATCTCTACACGATGCTTTTAAAACAAGATCATTGGAAACAACAATTTGACAGTGGGACTAATTCATCTTCTTCCAAAGAACAAGCCTTCACAGCCAAATCTCCATCTTCTCAGTCTTCTCAGCAAAAATCCTCTGCTCCAACATCAAAAGGCTAGAAGAACATTCAGTGCAACTACTGTCATAAGTATGGTGACATGAAACTTGAATGTTGTATGAACTTGGTTGCACAAGCCAAGCGAAGTGGTTCACATCCTAAAGCAAATGTAGTGAGTGGAGCACACTGAGTAGAGCTTGCCTTTCATGACTTTATGGGTGAAAGATCAACAAACCATGTGAAATCTTTTACCTAGTATATTGATTAAGGTGCCTCCCGCCACTTCACTCATCATCGGGATTGGTTAACAGACTCTCAACCATTTACAGATTCTGTTATTTTTGGAGGCGAAGAGTACACCGTTGTCAAAAAGGGCAATATATAGATTTAATCTGGCCAAAGGAAATTGATTTTCCTTGATGTGTATTATGTTCCAGGAATGGAACTCAACCTTCTCTCAGTCAGTCAAATTCGGAGACATTCTCCTTGGCTAAATGTCACCTTCAGTTCACATCAGTGTAGTATCATTGATCGAGAGACTCAATCTACTATTGGTGTGGGTCTTGAGGATCATGGTCTATTCAAACTTGTTGACTTTGGTGATTCTCAGGAGCTTGCCATGGCCGCCAAGCACTCCTCTATTAGTACACTCTGGCATTAGCGGTATGGGCACTTAAATGTGCACTATCTCTCTCAACTTGTTGAAGATCTTGTCATTGGACTGCTAGAATTCAAAACCCAGAACCTCGGAGTTTGCAAAGCATGTCAGGCTATGAAGCAGCATCGAACTCCATTTTGAAATGGTGAGTCCTAGAGATCTTCTAAGGCACTACAACCGGTCCATGTTGATATTTGTAGACCTAGAGCTACTCCTTTTGTTAGTGGGTTCAGGCATTTCTTACTTTTTGTTGATGATTTGAGTCATAAAATGTGAGTGTATTTCCTTCATAGAAAATCAAAGGCGTTTGTTTTGTTTCAAAAGTTCAAAGCATCTGTAGAAAAAGAGTTTGGTCAACATATTGTTACTCTTAGAACTGACAATGGGGGAGAATTTTGTTCTTCTGCCTTCTCCCATTTCTATGTACATGGCATAAAGTGCCAATTAACAACACCCTACATCCCTCTACAAAATGGTGTCATTGAGCAGAGAAACTGCACGATCACCGAAATGGCCCAATCTATATGCTTGAACACAAGTGTTCCAAAGAAATTTTGGGCTAAAGCAGTCAACACTATCATCTATCTTCTCAACTGCTCTACTACAGTAGTTGTCAAGAAGACGTTAGAAGAAGTTTGGTTAGGCCATAAGCCCAGAATAAGTCATCAAAAAGTTTTTGGCTCTAGTACTTTTGTCTGGATCCCTAATGCTAAGTGCACCAAGTTGGATGCCAAGGGTTAGAAACTTCTACTAGCCGGCTATAGTGATAATCATAAGGCCTACCGTCCTATTGACATTGAGACGGATATTCATTATCAATCAAGATGTGGTTTTTGACGAGGAACGAAGGCCATTTTAGCTCTCTCCTCCAATTATGGATTCAAAGGATCAACCTCTCAAGCCTCAAGACTTGGGTGTACGTCTTCCATTGAGTCTACCTAATGGAAGGGCTCCAATAGTTTCAGCTCCTACACCTACACCAGTTCCTTCTCCTGCGAGATCACCTAGACATGCAACTACACCACCTGGTTTTCCTCAAGATTCATCTGATCTTTTCTTTTATGATCTTGGTCCTATTGCTTGTCATGCTTCTAATGTTGGCACTTCCACCTTAGGCCTAAATGGTGGGCTAAGACAATTGGCAATCTTCATGATGATGAGCTCATCGAGGGTAGAACTGCTTGAAAGATGAGCAAACCTTCCAATTCTCTAAATTTTACTCTCATGGCCAACATTCACAGTGTGTATGAGACTCAAATATACACGAAGGCGAAAGAGATACCTGAGTGAGAACAAGCTATGACAACTGAGCACCACAGCTTACTGGAAAATAACACTTGGGTTCTGTCAGATCTTCCTCCAAGGGAGAAATCCATTGGATGCAAATGGGTTTATAAGGTTAAATACAAAGTTGATGGTACTTTGGATAAGTACAATGCTCGTCTCTTTGCCAAAGGCTTCTCTTAGGCTGAAAGAATTGATTATGAGGAGACCTTTGCTCCAACAGCAAAGATCACCACCATCAGATTAGTCCTAGCCATGACAGCTCAGTGTGGCTGCTTGAAGGCCCATCAAATGGATGTCAAAAGTGCCTTCTTGAATGGTGAGTTACAAGAAGAGGTCTACATGATGCAACCTCCTAGATTCAAGGTTGTCGGCAAAGAACACCAAGTACTCAAATAGGTGAAAGCACTATATGGCCTAAATCAAGCTCCTTGGCCATGGTACATGAAAATTGATAAGTACATCACAAATCAGGGTTTCTAGAGGAGTCCTTCTAACTCAAATTTGTATGTCAAGACTACCGGTGGTGATATCATCCTTCTGGTTACATATGTTGATAATTTGATAATCACTGGCAGTTCAGCATTTTTTATTCAAGGATTCAAATAGAATTTATGCCAGTCTTATGACATGATTGACCTTGGACTTTTGCACTATTGTCTAAGTATTGAAGTTTGGCAACAATCTCATGGCATCTTCATCCCTCAGTCTCAGTATGCACGGGCTTGTTGACATAAACTTAGTTGTCATTGGTAAAGTTATAGGCAAACATCAATCCCATCGGAACACCGGTACATCACACCGATACTCCTAATTGTGCACTGGTAGACTAAACAAGAAAGTGGTGTACTTTAACCGGACACGCTTATACCGATCTAGGTTTTTGCAACCGGTCATGGGATACACACAGGGAATAGATGACTAATCGGAAACAAACTCTTCACCAGTTAAATGCATGATAATTCGAACTGGATTATGCGGAGGATTTGCAATTAAACTGGAGTTAGCTTTTTCAGTTGAACTGGAGTTAGATTTGTTTGGAGTTAGATTTGTTTTTTCAGCAAACGTTTCGAGGTAAACTTTGAATCAATTTGCAAGCTTTTTTGCGTGCATGATTTATGGGTGAGTTTATAGCTTGGCAGATCTATGAGATGTATTTTTAAAAAGATTAATCTCTTATAAATACAGGTCATAGGACATGAAAGAAGTGTTGTTGAATATCAAGAGTATAGAGCAAAGGAGAGCAACATAACAGAATTCTCTGACATGAGTCACAGTCAGTCACGAAAGGTGAAAGGTAGAAAAAGGTTCAACAACCAAACGGAGGAAAGGGTAACAGGTATGATCTGATTAGACAGTAAGTGTCATCATAAGATCATTGCTTTAAATTGAGAAGCATATTTAAATCCCTCAATCAGGGTGAACCCTAACAGGTTCTTTGTATAAATCCCTTTACTAGGTAACAACTTTATTGGTGTTCTAAGTCCTCTTACAAGGCGACTCCTAACAGGGTCAAGAGCCTAGCAGGTCTTCTACTAAATCCCTTAACCGGGTAGCACTCTTACTAGTGCTTTGTAAGCCTCTAACAAGGCATCTTTATTACTGCAGTAGTGAAGTTGTGGGTTCTGTCCCACCGTGGTTTTTTCCTTCTAACCAAGGGTTTCCATGTATACATGTTGTGTTGACCTATGTATTCAATTTCTATTTATGAGTGTTGTTATATTCTTTTAATTTATGTATTAGCAAGAATATATATTTGTGGAGAAGTAGAAATTGTATTTACTGATTCACCCCCCCTCTCAGTAACCGATTAAGATTAACAATTGGTATCAGAGTTTAGTTCTGAAAGATATAAAGCTTAACCGCTTGAGCAAAGATCAAGGAGGGTTACAAGTATCAAAAGCAGCTTGAGGAAGCCAATGACATGATTGCCTCTCTTGAAAATAGATTGAGGTCTCTTGCAAAGAGAAAAGAGTTGGCCTTGCAATTGAGTGAGAGTAATGAAAACATTGAGGAACTCTCTGGGCAAAGTGGATCTGATGAAGCAAAAGAGGCAGTCTCTGATCTTATGGAGAAAAATCTGAATCTAACCGATCAGATCTCCAATCTGAAAAGGGGGCAGGAAAGTCATGCTTTGAGGATGACTGAAATCATCCAAGCCAAAAGAAAAGTTGAAGATGAAAAAAAAAGTGCCTTAGAAACACTGTTAATTGTTGAAAGAGCAAGAAATTTGGCGGAAGACGCAGTAAGGGAAAGTGATGCCCTTGTATTACAACTTCAAGCAAACATGCAAAGCATAACTCAAGAGAATGCAATCATGCATGAGCACTTGCATGACAAAGATGATACATGCAAAAGGTTGGCCATTGAATTGTATCAACTAAAAGAATAGCTGAAAACTCTTGAAGAGAGGAATGAGAAAATAAGAAGGTACAATGAAAGCTCTGAGAAGCTTGATGAGCAATTGAAGGCTGAAAGAAAGCATAAGGACCCCACAAGACTAGGGTACATCGGTCAAAGCAACCAAGAAACCGGTGAGTCCTCTGAATCCTCTGAAGACAAGCAAAGCAAGAAGGAAAAGAAGAAACCAATAGAAGAAAAATGCAAAAAGACCTTCAAAACCTCTTGTAAACATTGTGGTAAACCGGGTCATAAAACAAATGACAGCAAAAATGCACCGGTGAAACCATTTACTTCTAACAATTACTGCAGCAACTGTTATAAGTATGGTCACAAGACTTTTAAATGTAGGTCTCGCTCCAACAGTGTGTCCAGTGGAAGCTTCAAGGGTTACTGTTATGCATGCAACAATTTTGGACACAAAGCTAAAGAATGCAGATCCAAAACCATAGCATTCAAATCCCCACCAAGACCGGTATTCCATAATAGGAATATGAACCGGAGCACAACTAACTATGCTACCTATGGGCTATCAGGCCATAATAACTCTGGATGTCACTCACCTATGAACAGGGAAAGAAGGTTCAATCCATGGAGAGGAACCGGAATGGTTTGTTACAATTGTAACAAGATTGGGCATCTGGCCAAGGAATGCAGGAGCCGGCCAATGAACCAGAGAAAAGGACCGGCCAAATTGGTCAAGAGGAACTTGTCTCCCAACCAAAAGGATAACAAGGGTAAAGAGACTGAAAGGGAAGTCAAGAAGACTTGGTTCAAAAAGGAGACAAAGCTCCGCTGAGGAGAAAATGGAGGTAAGGTCATCATCTGTTGATGGTGATATCTCTTTAGAAAATTAAGCCTAAGGGCTTAAAGGGAACAAGTAGCCTGTCTACTATTCCCGGTGAAACTGGTGAGTTATGATCTCACATAGTGAAGAAGTGAAACAGGGAAGAAGTCACCGGTCTAACATGTAAACCGGACAGGTAAATGGTGACATTGCAACCGAGGATTGATTAACAGGTAAACATATGAGAATCGGTTGTCATAAGAAAGATTAGGTAAGGGTAATTAATGTTGTAGTCGTTAACAATTGTTACCGCTTGTTAATTACCATTACGACCTAAGTCTATAAAAGGGAAAAGTTATTACTTATTTCACTTTACAATGCGAACTGTGATTATTGATTTCATAAGTTAGAGTAATCTTTTTTTGCTGTGATTTGCGTTCTTTGCTTAGCGAATTCCGTGAATCTTATCAAGAAACTTATGTTTAAACCGGTTTAGTACTATAACATCTTCATCTTTCATGGTAAGCCTAATCAACGCTAATCAGCTGTATAGACCCGTGTTGTGAGGTTTTCACACCATCACCCCAAAGGATTTGGGAACCCCCAATTTTTGAGCAGGCCTTGACAATTTTCCTAGATCCGGGAGCATTTGGATGCCTTAGCGAGTTTTGGAGTGATCCGAGGTTTTGAAGTGAAAATTTTACACCTTGTGTTTTTTGAAGTGCCTGGGAGGGTATTGCTCGTTTTCACCTTGCATGGAACGTTGGTTTTCTTGAGCAGTCGATTTTGTCTCCAAGCCAGAAGAAATTCAATAAGAACATTTTTTTCGATTGTTAGAATAATATCTGGCAGGACAAATTGCCAAATTTTGGACTTGGATGAATTTTGAAAATTAGTATAATTGTATAGCTTGAACATTTTCAAAATATAAATTGTGGATCTGGATATTTTGGAAAAATCTTGCAAATTTTTTGTGGTGAAAATGATTCTTTTTAATGAAATTAAATTGCCAAATTTGAATTAAATTGCAAAATTTAAAAAAAAAAATTAAATTGCCAAGTGGGATTTTCGAAATTTTAAATGGGGAAAAAAAGTAAATGAAAATTTGAAATTGTTTGAATTATGATTGGCTTGCAAATTTTTGATTTTTGGTGAGGTTGTTGTGATTAAATTGAATACAATTAATTTTCTTGGGGAAATCTCCAAATTACAACTTGCAGCCCCATCTTATTTTCGAAATTTGCTTGTCATGGGCTAAATAAATTAAATTTTTCATCTTCAAGATAGCCCCAGCTCTATCCCAGCCCTCTTGCGATTTTTTTTATACATTATTGGGCAATTTTGAAATTAATTTTCATATCTCCTTGGGCCATGCAATTTTAATTTTATTTAATTCATGTTTGAATTGGCAATTTTAATTTATTTTTTTCCTCCTAGAAAGTCGGCCCTGCTTTTTTGGAGGGAAAAATTGGTATATAAGGAAAGCTTCCCCCCTCTCTTTCTCATTCCTTTCTCTCATTTTCTCTTGGCAGCAAATTTAGAAGAGAAGGCCTGCGAATTTAGGAAGGAAGACCTACGAATTTGTCTTGGAGAGGGCAGCAAGTTTGTCTTGGAAGAGACCTGTGAATCCAAAGGGAGAGATACAAAAATTGAAGAGCAGCAAGGCTGCCAAAATTGGAGAGCAGCAGAGCTGCAAATTGTCTAGGCTGCGATTTTGTCTTGGCTGGCGACTTGCGAAATTATTCAGGGCAGGCTGCGAAAATCAGGAGGGCAGGCTACTGTTTTAAGACTTGCAAATTTATTCTTGGAGCTGCAAATTTTAGCAGAAGACCTGCTATTTTGGAGCCACGAACTGCTATATTGCCAAGAAAGGGCAGATTGCTATTTTGGAGGGCTGCGAAAATCATAGAAAGACACGAATTTGTGAAAGACTGCTATTTAGGGCAGACTTGCAAAAATTTGGAAAGTGTTGTGAAATTATCAAAGAGACTGCAGATTTTGTGTCTTCTTCTTCTTTGGTGGAGTCGAGGGCTTGCTTGGCGTAAAAGAGGAGCTTCAAGTTTGTTGGTGAAGGCCGGTCTATAAGGCAAATTTCTTCCCTTGTTCTTGCTTGGTTCTTTCTCCATTTCTTGCTTGCATTTTTCATCCACCACTTCATCATCTCATCTAGGGCTTGAAGTTGAGAGAAATAAATGTAGTTTTCATTCATAGAATTTGGAGAAAGGAGATATAAGTGGTAGTCCCACCCCTAGGAACGAAGTTGGAAGATATAAGTGTAGTCCATCTCATAAGTTTTCGAAGAGGCAGAAATAAGTGGTAGTCCCATCTCTAGGCGAAGAGGCAAAGATAAGTGTAGTGTGATAGGAATTGAAGAGGCAGAAATAAGTGGTAGTTTCATCCCTAGGATTGGAGGGGCAGAGTTAAGTATAGTCCCATCTCATTGTAGAAAGAAGGGGTAGAAATAAGGGTTAGGATGGCGAATGCTAGTGCAAGCAAGAACCCAAGGGGAATGTATACCAAGAAAGACAAGGAAAACATGATGCCTAAGACCTCCTTCTCAAAATTGAAGCGAGTGGGTGACACCAACATTGGCACAATGGACATGGTACAGTTATGAGTGGGTTGCAGGAAGGCAAGAAAGGAGTTACCAAGTCGTCAAGGCTCACCAGGACAAATTTCAAATCAGAGTATGGCAACCTTATTGTGCTTCTCAACCGGGTCATGGGCTCCACTCAAGGTATGCAGTTTGATCCTTGGATGTACTATTTTATTGAAGGAATTGAGAATGGAAAAAGAAAGTTTGATTGGGCTACGATCATTAGCGAGAATTTAGAGTTGCAACTTAGGATAGTGCAAAATTAGAAGCAATTCTACATGGGGTCCTACCTCTTCTATTTGATTGCAAGGCTATTGGTGATGCTTTGCTAGTTGAACCAAATCCAAATTTGGGGAGATACACTGCACCACTATGGTTGAGGTAGATGCTTATGCCAAGGGGTGAGGTTGTGGCAGTTCGAACAGTTGAAGGCATTCAGGGGTTAGCCAAAGAGGAAAACATTAGTGAGGAGGCAGGTTTCATTGCAAAATGGAGGAGATTTGAAGATATTTGAGGCTAGGCAAGGCTTGGCTATTCGTGCAAGCTAGTTTGGTTAGATTTGAGAGGGAGGTATGGCCAAGGTAGGTGCCCCCAGAACCCAAGAGTATTGAAGCATAGGGGGGTGCATGCAATCCAAATTTGAGTAGGAAGGTTAGAAGAAGACCAGGAAGGTTAGGGAAGGCAAGGATAATGAAGGAGGAAAGCGAGACGAAAGGTTGAAAGAGGTCGAGTTCGATTTCAAGGTGGTGGCCAAGAGCAAGGCTCTCAACTTGCAAAGAGGTTCACACCCAGGCAAGCCACTGAGGCCAAGGCAAGATTACCCCAAGTGCATAGAGATCTCACCCTTTCAAGGTCATGACATCAGGCACAAGCAAGTTCAAGTGGTGATGAGAAAGTTTCTAAGGACGAGCTCAAGCATCCAAGGCTTCACCTCATCTCAAGGATTAAATAAATTTATAAGATAAGGTTGATGAGGTGGCAATTTCATGTGCATGCAATCAAATCATGCCAAGTGTCCTATGTTCTCATTGTTTGACAGATTATTGTAATTTTCTCATTGGCCCACAAAGTTGGTGCCCTCATGTAATTGGTTGAAAGATGGTAACCCTAATTAGGGTTTGTAAGGTTTAATCTTGGCCCTTGATTTTGCCCCTTAATCTTGGCCGCTCATTGTAATTTTGAGCCTCTATATAAGGCCATTTGTTCTCATTTGTAAAAGGAGTTATGTTGGAGAATTGTTGCCAAAATACTATCAAAATTGTTCTCTATTCATTGTTGTGGTTTGCATGGTGGATATACATGATCATTTTGGTGTATTGCATGGTTCTTCTCATCCCTCAAATTAATGTAGGATTTCATTTCATGTTGTTAGAGTAGAAGTAGGTGGCTAGTTGTATGGTGATGTTAGTGAATGTTTGATAGGGATCTATATACTAGGCCACTAGCATCCTAGCGGCTTGTTAGGAAGCCTTGTGTGGTAATCTAGTCCGTTCGCTCCCAAGTTCTACTTGCATTTCATCTTTCTGCTTGTACTTCAAGTTGGGTTGGAAGATAGGTGTTAGCGTGAAAATCCTAAGAGTATCCCTTTGAATCATTGCACTAATGGAGGTAGCGCCGCAGGCAAGCTTTCATTTGGTTGGATCCCCGTCCATTTGCTAATTTCTTCATTCATAGGAGTAGTAGTAGAGTAGTAAGTAGTTAGTGTTAGGAGTAGTTGAAGGTGAAAGTGATCAAGGAGACAAGGAGAAAAGAACAAGTCAAGTGAGCAAAGTACCACCAAGTTATCTTTGAATGAACAACGTAAGCCCGCCTACTTGATTAACCAGCAAATCACAATAATATTATTGAGTTAGTATCCATAGGTGTAAGGAACCTTGGAGTGATTAACCAGCAAATCACATTAATATAATTGAGTTAGTATCCACAAGTGTAAGGAACCTTGGAGTTTTTTCATGTTCTTCATGAGTATTTACTTTTCAAGAGAGGGTTGAGTGTTTGGTATTCTATATCAAGTATTCAATTGCTATATGTTATGTAGTGGTACAAAACTGACATCAACAACCCGCTTACGACATTATGGCAGTGCAAAACCAAGAAAATGATATGGTTGGTGCCCTATCGTCTGTGCTTCTAGGTGTTATGCTGACAGAGGATGTTACGACTTTCATCCACAGCAAACAGGAGGAATTAGGTGAATTGCTCATCCAAAGTGAATTCACTTTGCGAGGACGGAAAGCTTCAAGCCAAATATGCACAACTTGAAACTTTAGGATTGATCAATGGAGTGAGATATCCAACCATGTTTCTACTGGATTGGATTAGACTGGTTTTGAGCAGGGTTCACGAACCAGGGATGTGGCTTGCGAAAGGCATGGTCACACTGATAACAAAAGAAGATTTACACAGGGTGACTGGTTATAATGTCGTAGGGGAAGCTCTTACCCTAAGGACCATAGCCACTGCAAAAGTGACACGGCTGATGAAGTCAAGGTCCGACAGTTGATTGATGACCGTGAACGACATTGAAGATGATGGCGTTTGGTTTGCATCAGCGGTTATCAGCTACAAAGTGTATCAGTCGAGTAACCTGAATAGCGTATCGAGAGGAGCTATACACGTCGCGCACAGGATATGCACGACAATGCGCAATACGATATATGTGCTATGTTGAGAGGGAGATCTTTGAAAACCTGAAGAAGTTTGGTCTGGTAAAGAAGAAATTTCTCAAATATGGAATGTTGTTGGTATGTTTGTTTTTCTATTATCAAAACTTTTTTCTTGGTGTAGGCAAGGTAACATAGCAAAAAGACAAACCGGTGATGATTCAAATAGGCGAGTTAGTAAATAACTTGGGTAACCGGTTCAACAAGGTCATGACAGATTATTTTGAAACATTTAAGCTAAGAATGCACAACAAGGGAAGAATTCCCTCTGCCATTGTTGAACAATACAAGGAAGAAGTATGCTTTCTGGTAAGCACTGATCATTGCATGATCTAGGCTGTGGAACCAAGGACCGAATATGCACCAGAGCTCGATTATGAGATTTCCTCCAAGACTGCAAAGGCATATGCTGATGCACTACAGGAAAGCGACCTAGATCTCTTTGCATATCGGTTTGGCACCTATGAAGAGATACAAACAAATCTAAAGGAAAAGACTTCTGCAAAGGAACCAAAGAAGGTGTATGTAAAGAGAACTCCCACACCTCGGAAGAAGAAACCAGAGGAGGAAGAACCCAAGGCACAAAGAAAAAGGACTCAACAGACGTCCAGTGCACAAGGTGAGGAACTGGAAGAAACAGAAATTGAAGAGACAACTACTCTTCACAGAAAGAGAAAGACCGGGAAACCAGTGAAAGAAGATGCACCTAAAGAAAGGAAACCAACCATTGATGAAGTGGTTGAAGGAATAAAGGAGATAGGTAGATTGGGAGCAGTTGGAAGGAGGTACCAAAACCTCTGAGGGTACCAAAACCAATTTTCCTTCTTCATCCAAAGGAGGTAATCTGGGAGAAGGAATAATTTGTTGTCCAATAGCCTTTTTAAGGCAAGAAACGTGGAAGACGTTATGAATCTGGCTATCCTCTGGCAATTCAAGTTCATATGCCACTTCTCCAACCTTCCTAACTACCTTGTAGGGACCATAAAATCAGGGTCTGAGTTTTTTTGAGCCACTTTTCTTCAATGAACTCTGTCGATATGGTTGGAGGTGCAGAAACACCATGTCTCCACCCTCAAAAGATCTCTCAGTCTTGTGACGATCAGCATATATTTTCTGCTGATTTTGTGCTCGCTGAATATTTTCTTTGAGAGCTACAAGTATATTTTGTTGATCCTATAACCAATCTTTTGCCAAAGGGACCTTACTATCCACCAAAGCCAAATCCAAGAAGGATAGTGGATCATAACCATAGAGATCTTTAAAAGGAGACTTGCTAATGGTCATGTAATATGTAGAATTGTAGCAATATTCACCCAGATACAACCACTTGACCCACGCTCTTTGCTGCCCTGCAACATAATTACGGAGGTAACCTTCTACCCATTTTTTCACCACCTTTGTTTGCCCATCCATTTGAGGATGGTAGCTAGTACTAGGAGTCAGCTTTATCCCTGCCAATCTGAATAGTTTTTACCAAAACACACTAAGAAACTTGTTGTCCTTGTCACTAACAATGGTCTTTGGTAGACCATGCAATCTAAAGACCTCTCTGGAAAATAATTCCGCTACCTGTGAGGCTATGCAATTAGCTGAAATGGCATAAAAATGTGCATATTTAGTCAACCTGTCAACCACAACAAAGATGCTATCCTTTCCCTACACCCTGGGTAGATCGGTTATAAAATCCATAGACACTTTCCCATTTCTACTCAGGAATAGGTAGTGGCTGTAATAAACCAGAAGGAAACATGTGTTCACACTTGTTCTGCTAACACGTCACACATTCTCTAATAAGCTTAAGGACATCATCCTTGAGGCCCTTCTAAGAGAACCTCTCTTTGATTTGCCTGTAAGTCTTAAAATACCCTAGATGACCTGCCAAAGGTGTATCATGTACAGCCTACATAATCTTGTCCTTAAGTTTGGACTAAGGAACTAAATAGATTCTATTTTTATAGTATATTACATCAACAATAACTTTGTAACTGTTGTCTTGAATATTCCCATCCATAATCTCACCAGCAAAAGTATTTTTGGAATACTCAACTAAAAGTTGAGATTTCCAATCAGCTAAAATCCTAGACATAGCATAGTATATAGCAGTAGGTGGCCTCCTGGAAAGTGCATCAGCCACAACGTTATTCTTCCCTTCAACATACTCGATGTCAAAACCATAAGCCTAAACCTTGCTATCGACTTCTACTGCCACTCATTCAATTCCTTTTGCTCCAAAAAATAGTGCAAGTTGTTATGGTATGTTCTTACCACAAACCTCCCACCTACCAAGTACTGTCTGAATTTTGCCAAAGCATGCATAATCGCCAACATCTCTTTATCGTAGGTGAAATACAATCTCTCATGCTCCTTCAACTTCCTGCTCTCATAAGCAATAGGATGCCTATCCTGCACGAGCACTACACCTATGCGCTCTCCCGAAGCATCACACTCCAATACAAATGGCCTAGAGAAATCTGGAAGTGCTAACACTAGGCACGTACTCATAACCTTTTCGAACTTATCAAAACTCACTTCTGCCTCATTTGACCATCTAAAAGCACCCTTCCTAGTAAGGTTTATGAGTGGAGCTACAATCTAAGAAAACCCCTTAACAGATCTTCTATAGTAAGAGCAAAGCCCAAGGAACCCTCTCTAGTCTGACACATTCCTAGGAGGTGGCCAATCCAAAATTGCATGTATTTTCTCCTGGTGAACCTTAACTCCATCAGCTTCTATCACATGCCCCAGATATAAAATCTCATTCAAACCAAACTCTCATTTAGATTCCTTAGCAAAGAGAGACTACCCCTCCATAATGCTCAATACCTCATCTAAATGTTGTAAGTGCTCTTCCCAAGTTCTACTAAAAACCAAGATATCATCAAACAACACTAAGACAAGCTTACGCAGATGCTTATTAAATATGTGGTTCATACATGACTGAAAGGTGGCAGGTGCATTAGTGAGATCGAAGGGCATCACTAGGAACTCGTAATGGCCATTATGACATCTAAATGTTGTTTTGTGCATATCCTCCTCACAAACCCGTATCTGATGGTATCTTGAACGAAGATCAATCTTTGAGAAATACAAAGCCCCATGCAACTCATCTAATAGCTTGTCAATGTGTGGAATAGGATACCTGTTTTTTATGGCCCTCTTATTTAGGGTGCGACAATCAATACACATCCGCAAAGTCCCATCTTTCTTCTTAACCAAAACCACCGATGAAGCAAACGAGCTAGAGTTGGGTCTAATGTATCTGATGGCAAGTAATTCCTTTATTGTTTTCTCAATCACCTCCTTGAAATGTCTCGGGTGGCGATAAGTAGTAATAACGGGCTTGGTGCCCTCCTCAAGCTCTATCACATGCTCGAATCCCCGATCAAGTGGTATACCTAGAGGAATGTCCTCAAAGACCCCTTTGTGCTTATCAAGCATTGACTAAATGCCTACTTGATGTTGTTATCCCAAATCAGAAGTAGATTTAGAGGATACAAAACACTGTGTTGCCCACTCAACATCATCATGCCTCATAATAGCCTCCATCCTACATGCTGATACAATTTTAGGACCATTGTCTGCCATAGCCTTAAGGATTATCTGTTGATCATCTCTCATAAATTCCAATTGTTTCAAATTGTGAGCAACCATATACGTGTCAATGGTCTAAAGCCACTATAATCCCAATATAGCATCTAATCCATCCAACTTGATGACATAAAAATCAGCCTCTAATACATAAAAACTAAACTGATTTTTAAGGTGTGGAATCTTCCTAGAACAGTGAAGAAGATCCCCACCAGCAACCTTAACATCAAAGCTAGGAACCTCCTCTTTGAAACTGTGTGTAAACTAATGAAGTTAGGAGTGGCTCCTATATCCAAGAGACAAACTATTTGATGCCCTTTTACAACTCCTTTCAAGCAGAAAGGATGTCCTGTAGATGCTCCAAAACATGTAGCAATAGTAGGGGGCTGATCTGAAGTATGTGTTTCTCTTTTTCTACCTTAGGCTACTCATAGTTTTCCTCTTCATCACTGTCCTCATATTTTCTGCCATCATTCTGCTCATCTTCCCCATCAGAAACAACCTCAATATAGTGCAGTGCACCTTCCCTTTTCCAAGGCATCTAATGATCTGGGGTCCAAGGTTCCTTACATGTGAAATATAAATTTCTCCTTCTTAACTCATTTCTGGTTTCTAAATCCAATTTAGGTGGTGTATTCTTATTCTGATTTGCAAATTTCAGATTTGGTTTTGTCCCCTTAAGGCCCCGTTTGGTTGAGGAATTAGAATTTGACTCAAAACCTGATTATATCAAAATAAGGTTTTGAAATTCCGGTTTTGTGTATTTGGAAGATAGTTTGGACCGTTTGGTTGACCCAGAAGATGACTGAGACAATCCATCTTTTGTGTTTGGTTGCCAATTTCAAAATTAGAATTAGAACTAAGATAATGTATGTTTTTCAGACAACCCGACAGAGTAACCTATTTCACTAACCATAGCTTTAGCTCTTTTTTGTTTATATTTCTCTTGTTTACTGTGAGAAAATCTCTTTCATCAAAATTTCAAAGTTTTTTCTTCTGTGCTCCAAAATGTCGGATCTTGGCTTCATCCCTGGATTTATTGGCTACGCCATTCAATTGGTTGGAGATCAGATTATTCATCACATCAATGTTGTTGTACGATGCAGGAAATAGTTGGATGCCCTCAGAGATCTACTTCCAAAAATTAATGAAATTAACTTGGTATTGTAGAAGTATCAAAAGGATCTGAATTCTGGCAAAGTGAGTACATCCTCTCATCCTTTGCCCTTTGTTGAATGTTGCAGCGGCGTGGTGAAACGTTGCAGCAAGAAGGGAGTTCTCTTTGCAAAACAATACTAATTTCTCATTACTTGATACTGACAACAGTAACCCTTGTTTGTTTGCAGGATTTCTTGAACATGTATTTTCAAAAGCAGTACAAACCCATCTCTTTGGTGTACAATCTGGTGCTGGCAATGCTATGGCATCATCCAGAGAACGTGGACCTGGATACCGTCAAAGTTGTTCACTATTGTGCGGCTGCCAATCTTTGTTCATGCCATGTTGCTGATGAAACAGGGGTTTTTTGATATCTCTGAAAAAATAGTTTAAATTGAAAATCGGTGGATATGTGCAGGGTTCAAAACCGTGGAGGTTCACTGGTAAGAATGAAAACATGGATAGGGAAGATATAAAAAGATTAGTTAATGATTGGTGGGAGATATACAACGACGAATCGTTGGATGAGGTGAGAAGATGTTGTTGTCGTTGTTGCCCTCTCCACCATTCAATGTTGTTGTTGCGCTCCCTCTCCATGCCCGCCCTAGTTGAAATCCCGCCCTCTCTCCTGCTCTTCCTCGAAGATTTACTGAATGGCATCACAGCAGCACTATTGAGGCATCTATTGCAGTTGTTCGCTACGGTCAACATCTGGTTGAACGAATTGAATGGGGCTCACAAAAATTTAAAACCCAGAAGATGTTTTCATATTCCACCTATTGGGTGGGAAGATAGTGCCGCCCATTTTGGTGCCTAAACCGGATTTTGATCTTCGAAATCCGAATTGCAGCTTAGCGTCCCAGACGGCGGATTTGGCAAAAAAGCTGAAGTTTTGCACCCAATTCCGCCTCAATTCCACTAACCAAATAGGGCCTAAAAGGTTTCTTAGGGAGATGCAATATAGAGGAAAAAGTGTCTAAATCATGTGCCATCTTCATTGCATCCTGTAGAGTATTTGGTTTCAGCACTTTCACAATCCCTTTAGATTTTTCATTCAACCCTTACAACAAACAACATCACCTTCCTTTTTCAAGTCATATCTAGAACCATAATGGAGATCCTCTGGAATTCATCAATGTAAAGATCTAATGCACCACTCTGTTTCAGCTAGGCCAGCTCTCTATAATAAACTTCTATGTCCTTTTTATCAAACTGTGTGATCAATTTATTACTAAACTCCTCATATGAGTTAATCATTCCATGATCCTATGTAACAGGGCCATTATGCCACCAATCACACACTGCCCCGTCTAAATGCATGGTAGCAAATTTAATAGCTTCTATTTCCAACATAGGTTTAAGTGTCACAAATGTATCCAGCTCGTGTTGAAGTCTTACCGCTACCATCAAATGTGGGAAGAGTCAATTTGTTCATAGCATGTTTCAAATCTCTATTTAGAGCCCTAGGTCTTTTATCTTGCCTTGTTCTTGTAATTTCTCTTCGTTGTCCCGTGTATTGAACAAAGCTCAAATCTTGTTTGACCTTTTCTGCATGCATTTCCATAATATTTTTCGAAATAGTTGCTGTTGCCTCAGCATTTCCCTCTTCTTCTTCACAATTGTTCTTTGAAAAAAATGGCATTAACGGCCTATCAGATGTGCATGTAGGTGATCTTGCACCTCGAGGGGATCCAGTTGTACTACCACCTTCACTGTGATGGCTTTGAGGCGTTCTTGGACCTGTATTCAATTCCTGGATGGCCATTGTAAGTTGTTGCAATACATCAAGTTTCAACTACCTATTGTTGCCCAATTTGGATTCCTATCAAGGTTTCTCTTGTTAAGTTTTCGAGAACCAGAATAATATAGAAAGCCAGAAAAGCATACAAACAGATAACACCATTATTTACTGTGGGAAAACCCTCCTACTCGAGGGAAAAACCCAGCCACACCTGAAAGATAGATCCTTTATTTAGATCTCAAAATAAATACAAGCGTTCTCGCTTATGATTGAAGTCTCCAACCAGTCAATCAATAAGCCTGACTTTTCTCTTATAAAAAGATGTCTCACAAACTTCTGAAACAACTGATTACAAACATAAAAAATCACATAGACTGCTCAATGATCACACACACAAATCGTTTACAAATAGATAATACAAAATAGCTAAATCTCAGCACATATACACTTAGTGTGATTGTTCCAAAACTCACAGCATACTGAAATTATATAATATAGAGACTCATGTGCCCTAGGAGCAAGAAAACACAACTTCCCAGCACATTCGATCAAATGCATACAGCAGCATTAAAACATCTATGATGGATGATACATGCATCCACTATCATGAGACAATGAATTGAATTTCTAAAACAAAGGAGGCTTATCGAAAAGAGAATGTCGTAACACCAAACAGACTGTCCTGTCTCATCTATCTTCTTGAAACAACCAATCTCTACAAATTCTCTACCGTGACCTTTCATTGACCCCCACGGATAACATATCAACTAAATGACTTTCCAAAAATGTTGAATATGAACTATCATCAGTTATAGAACAAAAACCGGCGTCTTCAATATGTGAATCAGCGATATTAAAGAAACAACGGCATCAAAGAATGAACTAACAACTCCAATACATAAACCGTCAACACTATAGAATCAATACACCTCATACGCGGAGCCAACATAAGGAATAAGAAGCGAACAATTTCTTGTAACAATTCATCACTTTGAATACACAAAGAGATTCTTTTATGAGTCGTCACGAGAGTCTCTGTGATGACATTGAGATACAACTCAGCCACACACGGGGCCACTTTCAATGACATGGAAGGAGTGCCAACACACATTGACACATCACACATCCGATGGAGACTCAAATCACAATATAAACATTGCTTGGTATCCATCAAGAACAATAACCAGCATGTAAAAATTTCTTCTGAAGCTACCAACTTCAACACTCCCGCTTAGGAAAGAAGAAATTTCCAGATACGTTAGTCATGGAAAGGAGAGACAACCTAAGATAGCCAAAACCAATACAATCCAACTTCACCAGAATATATTAGATAAACTCATTGCATATTATCAAAGGTATGAAGGAGCTCTATCGCAACTACCTCATCTTTAACACTCCCTCTTAGCAAGAAAGAGATCTTCAGTATTGCAAGCACACATAGTTGCAACCAAAAAAGATGTCAACAAAAATCTCATCACAGATTTTCTCAATATAAAATGTTATCTCACCATAACAACATTCACCATAGCTACACCTAGAGGGTGAATTAGGAAAAAGTAGACAAATAACGTCATGGAGTCACACACATGACTTCCACCATGGCTACTCCCAGAAGGTGGATCTAGAGCTTTCACCTCAAACTTCTCCCAGAGAAGAATGCATTGCCACCTTGCCTACTTGCAGAGGGTGGTTCCACCATACCTACTCACAGAGGGTGGAACAAGGGCTTTCACCTCAAACTTCTCCCAGAAAAGAATGCATTACCACCTTGCCTACTCGCGAAGGGTGGAACAAGGGATTTCACCTCGAACTTCTCTCGCCAAGAAGAGCCCATTAAGGGATTTCACTTCGAACTTCTCTTGCAAAGAACTCATTAACAAGGGATTGCACCTCAAACTTCTCTCACGGAGAAGAACTCATTAACACACAAAATATCATTTGAATACTGAGACTCCCTCTCAGCCATGACTACCTCTCATCAGGGACAGCATACTCATTGCTTTGCTTATCATAACAAAAAGAGCTGATTCCAATGTAGACCAAACAAGGAGCTTTAGCAGTCACACTACTACACAAGATTGTTGATCCTCTGCAAAGGATTTGACACTTTCCATTTGTTGCTCAAGCTCCCTCTGAATCTTAATTCCTCCTCTTGAAATAAACTGATTACAAGATAATCTGAATATGTACTTCTTCTTCGAGGGCCACCAAATCAGCTCAGGCTCCAATCTCTCATCATCCTTGTGCTTCTTGATTCATCCTAGAAGCATTTTAGAGAGATTAATAATAGAATCAAATAGACTAATGCTAGAAGCATACATGATTCACTACTCTCAATGTTATTGCATGGATTAAATATATAAGATTCATGATCAATATTCAAAGATGCAATCATAGATTACTTATCTCTTCATGGTTTAATCTTCCTCACAATACGCCACTAGATCTTTCACCATCACATGCAAATTTGAACCCCAGCATATTGCATGAGAAGCTTCAATAGATTGGAAGACCTACAGTGAATCATTGAACAACGTATTCAACACCCATTAGACATCATAATTCTTCTAGAATCCAAATGTCCTATTCTGGTTCGAATCATTTCCTCAGACCCACTCTGATACCATGTTAAGTTTTCGAGAACCAGAATAATATGAATGCAATATATAGGAAACTAGAAAAGCATACGAACATATGACACCATTATTTACCCTGGGAAAACCTTCCTACTCGAGGGAAAAACCCAGCCACACCCAAAAGATAGATCCTTTATTTAGATCTCAAAATAGCTTATGATTGAAGTCTCCAACTAATCAATCAATAAGCCTGACTTTTCTCTTATAAAAAGATGTCTCACAGTCTCCCAGACTTCTAAAACAACTGATTACAAACATAAAGAATCACATAGACTGCTCAACAATCACACACACAAATTGTATACAAATAGATAAACAAAATAATTAAATCTCAGCACATATAAACTTAGTGCGATTGTTCCAGAATTCACAGCATACTGAAATATATATACTATAGAGACTCGTGTATCCTCAGAGCAAGATAAACACAACTTCGCAACACACTCGATCAAATGCATACAACGGGCTTTAAAACATCTATGATGGATGATACACACACCCACTGTCATGAGACAATGAATCGAATTTATAAAACAAAGGAGGCTTATCAAAAGAGAATGTCATAACATCGAACAGACTGTCGTGTCTCATCTATCTTCTTGAAACAACCAATCTCTACAAATTATCTACCATGACCTTTCATTGACCCCCACGGATAACATATCAACTGAATGACTTTCCAAAAAATGCTGAATATGAACTGTCGGCAGTTATAGAAAAAAATCCAGCGTCTTCAATATGTGAATCGGCGATATTAAAGAACCAACGACATTAAAGAATGAACCGATGACTCCAATACATAAACTGTCAACACTATAGCCAGTCAATACACCTCATACGCAGAGCCAGCATAAGGAATAAGAAAATAGTTTCTTCTAACAGTTCATCACTTTGAATACACGAAGAGATTATTTTATGAGCCGTCGCAGGAGTCTCTGTGATGACGTTGAGATACAACTCAGCCACACACGGAGCCACTTTCAATGACGTGGAAGGAGTGCCAGCACACATTGAGACATCACACATCCGATGGAGACTCAGATCACAATATAAACATTGCTCGGCATCCATTGAGAACAACAACCAGCAAGTAGAAATTTCTTCTGAAGCTACCAACTTCAACATCCCTTGCTTCTCTATCTACTTCATCAGCCATATTAGCAACCTGTTTTATACTAGAAGCCCCGATAAGATCTAAAACTGTTCTACCCTCTAGCACTAGAGGTGGTCTCCAAACTCTGTGTGGTTCTCACATTCAATTTGAAACTACTCACAGGCTGGCAGGAGCGACACTATGATACCACTGTAATATCCCAAATAAGGCTTTGACAACAAATGTACACACAGTATTGAAACTAACTGTCACAGGCCAAAACTGATGTTTTTGTTTTCAAATTATTTTCGAGTGTTTCCTGCAACTTCTCAATTTTGGAATAGCCAAAAGTCTAAATGCGGTCTCAATGGATAGGAACTCAAACATTCAACAATGCAGCATGAGAAAATATGCGTAACAACCAAATGAAATTTGCAATTCCATTTACCATAAAATAATTCTTTTTTCCCAAATCATTTGCAAGTGCTTAAAGGAACTAAGTCTTCACAGCCATCAGATTTACAATAACATGAGAAACATGACAGAGTTATTTAAAAGTTAAGCAATCTGTATGAGTCTGTTCCAAGCAATCTCTTACAGGGAAGTCCACCTGATCAGTATTGGCTTCGTATTCAATTTCAACTTCATGCAATTAGTGGTATGCGATGATTCCTTGTTTAAATCCCCAGCTAGTCTAACTGCTATCCGTCAACGTCAGTTACCAACACAAGCATCTCAGACTTTCAATGTTGGCGCCAATCTGTGTATGTCTACTGCAGGTCGATAACTCTCCACACACCCAGGCTTCACAATCTTCAGTAACAATAACAGGTACTGTCCCACACCTTGCATCAACACTATACAGATTTTTGTTCTTCAATCCCTCTTCACATAGAAACGATATCACAGTATTCTGAAGACACCCCAGGTACTCACGCAACAAACATCTCAAACATCCACGCAACATTTCCCTTCCATAGAATCAACCCACGATACCTGTAGATGCTCTTTGCAACTAAAAATCTTAAAATCAACAGTGCAGAACCATCTTCGAATCAACAACCAAAACACCAATAAAACTACGGTGAACTCTGAAGTAAGTCCACTAGGCTTGTTTGGGGCTACGTCCAAACAACTCCCAAGGTTTGCGTCTTGGGTTCTTGCAGTCACAGTGACAGTATTCGGTATGTAAAACTCAGAAATCTTTTCTCCGAATGCCCCTCTCTTTTCCTGCGATGGCCTCTCAATACCGAGAGCCATGCGAGGATGCATGGTGCATTACAATTCAGAAGTTGCTACAGGTGGCGCAAAACTCAGAGTTTGTAACTGCTCCCAAAACAAAAAGAGTCCACGCGCATTGGGCATAAAATATTTTAATTAGAACTTAAGCCAAACAATCCAACGTCACCTAAAAATAAATAATGTGGTATCTCCCCATCCTGAGCAGAACGATAACAAAGGTGGCTGCATTCGAAAGTTGAAGTTACAAATTTAAATATTCAAACTTTGGTAAATTATAAAGGCTTAGTAACTTCATTTTATATTCTTCAATTAAAAAGCCCACGTACACAACCAAGGTGTCAAACTTCCAATGCGACCACCAACATCCCTTAGGAGAATGAATTAGCCTATAGGGATGAAAAATAGACTAATTATGCACCCAAGTGGCTACGCTAAGGAAGGGAACATGACACTGAGCTCTTGTCCCACTTATGGAAGGGATTGAATCATGGGTTTTGGGCGTCTTTGCCGAATTTGTGTGTTTGGGGATGTGTCTTATCCCCAGCAGGCACATAGGATCTATTAATTGGCAGATGGGCTGAGGTTCTTCTTGCCCTGTGCAATGTAACATTTCCTTTGGATTTTAATGAAGGGAGCTACCCCCTTCAGTAGTACTTACCAACAAATAAAAATAAACTTCTTCGCCTGTTTTAAAAAGATAAATAGATTGTTCAAAAGCAACTGTATAATTTCTATAATTAGATCTGCACATCAGACCTGCACCATTTCTTCTCCTTCTTATGACAGGCCCTAAATCAAAAGGGTTGTATGATGGAAGTGCAAAATGCATTTGGCGACAGAATGATTTAATTATTTAATCATAATGTATAGTTATGCAACGTATGCCCACTCTCTCCACAAAAAAGAGGTGCTTAATGTATATGGATGAAGAAACCGAAAAACACATGATGTTAGTTCTATTATGATGAAAATATTTCCAGTTGTTACACTACTTATCGTTCTATCCTTTCTAAATGAAGTAATGCAGATTTTCATGAAGATCTAACTAGAAATAGACTCCCAAATTCATCACTTGTTGCAAATAAACCTAAAACCTGATCATGGTTCTGGTCATACAAAACCATTAATAACTATTATTTTTTCAACTTTTCCTGGCCATCGTAGACACAACTTCCAAATACTGAATGCTTTGTTATTTCAATCACACGTATCGCTGATCCACATTTGGATGAAACTTTAACTTTCAATCTGATCACAGATTTCAGCAATCATTGCAAGGAAATAAAATTCCTAATTATGAACCATGCTAATGAATAATATCTGTTATTGTTTGAACTTTTCCAGACATCTTAGACAACTTTTATACATTGAACAGTCTTTCGTTCAAATATTTGGATCAATTCTTCTTTCTAATCTGAACTCACTCTTCGATATTCATTGCAAAGGAATCAGAACCCTAGTCTACAGGTGTAGCTCCCAAAAAAACAAAACCATAACAATACATTCGTCCATAACAAATAACAACATTTGGTCTTGTTTCAGGTTTTCCAGTCATCATAAACACAAATTGCAGTCTGCTTCGTGCGATTCCCACATTACTGTCTCATTGATGGATACTTGGATTGAAATTTAACTACCAATGCAAGGAATAAAACATTATCTAGAAAAGAAGAATTATCAAAAAGAAGGTATGATGATCTAAATTGTCAGCAAAGAAATGTTGAATTACAATCCGCATAAAAGACCGCATTCCATCGCGCAGGGCATATATTATCCAATAAATTGAGACCCATTTCGGCTTTGGAATATTACTTCAAAAAACATATTAAATTGCATTAAAATATTTCAAAAAAATCCTAATCTAATTCTCTCAAAACTTTAATCCCCATTGTCCTAGCCGTACTAATAACGGACTTACAGATGGACTCCAGCGGCATAGTCTGACAATTAGGATCAGACTGCTTGATCTTTGCGATTTCGTAAATATGCTTAACACTGAGCGTGGCTACAGTCTCGTGCCCGGGCTTACCGCTTCCAGCCTGAATTCCAGCGGCCTTTTTAAGGTACCATGTGACAGAGGGGGACTTGACAATGAAATCAAAAGTATTATCCTTATAAGCAGTGAGAAGGACGGACATCGGAGTATCTGGCTTGATGTGCTGTGTGCGGGCATTGAAATCTTTGCAGAAGGTCATGAGGTTGAGGCGGTACTGACCAAGCGCAGGGCCGACGGGGGGCGCAGGCTTTGCTCCTCCCGCTGGAACAATCATTCGGATTGTGGCCGCCACAGGCCGCCTCAGAGTTTGATCTAATGCTGCCATTTTAACAAAGTTGCAGAAGATTCCAGAAATTGATTGGAGTGAATGGGAATGAATTTGATGTACTGAAGAAATTTGTAAGGGAATTAGAAGATAAACTGATTGCCAATGTATCTGCTAGTTCTACTTCACCGACGGTGTCATTTCTAGTTTTCGCCCTACTTAGAAAAAACAGTTGATCACCAAGTATTAGGTTTCAACCATCCACTGACGGTCCGTTTGGTTGCTCGGAAGATGGATTTCAAAATACTAGCACTTGAACCGAAATGAGGTGCATGGATGTGCGTATGGCCCCGTTTGTTTGTGGAATTGAAATTTGAGTCAAAACTTGATTATCGGAAGATGGATTTCAAAATACTAGCACTTGAACCGAAATGAGGTGCATGGATGTGCGTATGGCCCTGTTTGTTTGTGGAATTGAAATTTGAGTCAAAACTTGATTATCTCAAAATCAAGTTTTCATATTTCGGTTTTGCATATTCGGAAGATGTTTTGTATAGTTTGGTTGATCTGGATGAGACAATCCATCTTCTATGTTTGGTTGCCATTTTCGAAATTAGAATTGGAAGATAGAAATTCCTTTTTATGTTTTTGGTTTGCAATTTCAAATTGGAATTGGAAGATAGAAATTTCTCTTCTCTGTTTGGTTCTACATTTTGAATTGGAATTAGAATTTAATTTTTAATTTGATATTTTATTATTTTGGTCTATTTTTTATGTATAGTTTTTTTATATTAATTTATAATTTTATGTAGTAAATTATAAACAAAATTTAATATATTTTTTTCAATTTTGTGAACAGAAAACTTAACTTTTTTCAATAATTTTATATATTTATTATTTTGATCCATTTTTTATGTATAGTTTTTTTTATATTAATTTATATTTTTATGTAGTAAATCATAAACAAAATTTAATATATTTTTTTCAATATTGTGAACAGTAAACTTAACTTTTTTTAATAATTTTATACATTATCATAAATAATATTATAACAAAAAAATAATTATAACATTGTTCGATATCACATCAAAATATAAATAAGTCATCTAGTCCACATATATATCTATCTCCAACAAATGATCCCACAAATGATCAAACTAAATAGTACGATTGTTGCACAAAGAAAATATCGTAAAAATAAGATTTCGGCTTTAGATGTAGCCTCCGCTTTTGCCATAGTTTCCTCGAGTCTTTTGCAATTCTTGCATTCGTCATCTACAACAGGTTTGTGTGTAGAACGTACTGATGATATAGACAACGATGGGGTATCATTGACCCATCGGAAGTACTCGCATCCACCTCCATCCTACAATACAAATCTAAGTTAGTCTCGCTATAATGACTAATATTTATTCTTTGTAAACATTTAAATATTGTGCAATTAACAACCTTAGTGTAGTTTTTACAACCCCAAAATTTACAGCCTGGATTTTCCTCTGTCAGTGACTTCCTCAACACACAATGCAATCCATCACCGCAGTAACACATAGGAACATTCCTCATAGCCATCAGCACTGTATCAAGCAAAAATTTGTTCATTCATACTAATTTTGTTCGATATAACAACATGACTATATTCTATGAGTACAAATTGAAAAAGTTATACAAAAAATATAATGACACAACTATAGCATCAGATATAACAATATCCATGAACTGGTTGGTGGTGTGAAAACACATCGTTAAATAAGAAAACGCAAGTAGACCCATGGTCTACGCCCTTATGCCCCACATTCGATGATCAATCCTGCATCTACAAAGTAAACATGATACAAAAACTAAAACTTGTTTATTTATAAATGGAATGCACCAAGGAGTACCATCAGAAATTTTGACCATTTACAAACATGAACAGTAAACAATCATTAGATAGCTCATTTTTTTATCAGCATATGTGGATATTTTTTGCACCGATGTTTGAAATACCTTCTGGATTCGATTGTGTAGATAGTTTTGGATCACACTTTGTGATTCATCATCGGGATTGCAATAGATAGTTTGAGACCAAAATGATTGCAATAGACCAAAATGGTGGACTTTTCTTTCAGTCATTTTTATCTCTTCCATCCCAATGAAGGATCACAGAGTGTGACCGTAAAATATCTACAAAATCGAATCCAAAAGCTATTTCAAACATATTTAATGTCAACATATGTGTAGTCTCACTTTATCATCATATGTGTAGTCTCAAAACTATCCATTTCTATTTCTGTACCTATCACGTGGTTTTTTAAAATGAATGAAAAATGAAAAGAAATTGAAGATGAAATAGAGCATTAAACAAAGTAGAATTATTTAACTTAATTTTGTAATGCAACAATAATAACAAAATGGTTAATACATACAAAATCATGAACAATACAGTCGTCTACCAAAACATATTTATAAAAACATGTTTGAAGAACTAGAAATGGATAGTTAAGATACTACACCTTAACAATACATTAAATGAGGCATTCATCATGTGGTACTCCTTCGTGTATTCCACTTAAATATGTTAAAAGCAACAACAATAACAAATGCAAGCTAATATGTCTGAAAGCACTCAAAATTCAAAAGACAAGAGAGAAACAAGGTTTCCTAAAACTGGAGAGAAAAACAAAAAAATGGAGAGGAAGACAAGCACTATATAAAATGAAGTATAAAATGACAAGCACACTCTATGAAAGCCAACATAATCACTAGTAACACAAAATAATCTTGGCATAAATCCAAGGAATTAACACAATAAAAATATCGGCGGGTGCTTACTAGTGGCTCCAACATAAATATCCAATGCTTCCATTTCTCATAAAACTATATTTTGTAATGGAGATGAACATCAATATCATATTCAGTATCATATTCAGCTTATGATACTGAATATGATACTGCTTATGATACTGAATATGATACTGCTTATGATATTGCTTATGATACTGAATATGATATTGCTTATGATACTGAATATTCAGTATCATATTCAACAATCATATTCATGAACAACAGTATCATATTCAGCTTATGATACTGAATATGATACTACTTATGATACTGAATATGATACTGAATATTCAGTATCATATTCAGCAATCATATTCATGAACAACAGTATCATATTCAATATCATATTCAGCTTATGATACTGAATATGATATTGAATATGATACTGCTTATGATACTGAATATGATACTGAATATTCAGTATCATATTCAGCAATCATATTCATGAACAACAGTATCATATCCAGTATCATATTCAGCAATCATATTCATGAACAGCAGTATCATATTTAGTATCATATTCAGCAATCATGATCATGGACAACACTATCATATTCAGCAATCATATTCATGAATAGCAGTATCATATTCAGCTTATGATACTGAATATGATACTACTTATATACTGAATATGATACTAAATATTCAATATCATATTTAGCAATCATATTCATGAATAGCAGTATCATATTCAGTAATCATATTCATGAACAGCAGTATCATATTTAGTATCATATTCAGCAATCATATTCATGAACAGCAGTATCATATTCAGCAATCGCATTTAAATTAAAATATTCAAATAATCATTTTGTGACAATATGAGCATATAATAGTAAAAAATCTAAATATATATCCATCCACATGATAAAGTACAATACCACTGAAAATCAGTAACAACATGATAAAAAAAATCAATGTTCTTGAACACAAAATACACTAGATATCATCATAAAGTATCATGCCACATCACAACAAGATCATCATGTATATATGATCAAAATGGTAATCACAAGTATGATCAAAATGGTAATCATAAGCAATGTAAATGTAGTTATGGAATGATTGAAAATTGAGCGTAATTATGAAATGCAAATGGATAAGCATGGAATATGATGGTATGTCCTGATACCAAATATGATACTGCTTATGATACTGAATATTCAGTATCATATTCAGCAATCATATTCATGAATAGCAGTATCATATTCAGCTTATGATATTGAATATGATACTGAATATTTAGTATCATATTCAGCAATCATATTCATGAACAACATTATCATATTCAGCTTATGATAATGAATATGATACTACTATTCATGAATATGATTGTTGAATATGATACTGAATATTCAGTATCATATTCAACAATCATATTCATGAATAGCAGTATCATATTCAGCAATCATATTCATGAACAGCAGTATCATATTCAGTATCATATTCATGAACAACAGTATCATATTCAGCAATCATGATCATGGACAACACTATCATATTCACTATCATGTTCAGCAATCATAAATTGAATTAAAGTTGGCATACACATATATTCAGATTTCATGTCATATTGATAAAATGAACAACAGTATCATGTCAATTTTTTAGCCTTTTATAGGCTTCCAACTCATTTAAAATCACACAATGATGTCCTTTAAAATAACTATAAACCACCATATGTGGCTACAATCCAATCGCTTCTCTCCTCCTCAGTCATCAATAAGAACCATTTGGCTCTTTCACGTTGAGCCAAGAAGGTTTTGTATACCTTGAGGAATACACCTCTACTCAATCCGGGCATGGTTTTGAGAGCGTTATATGCATCCGTCAAAGCATTCTCATGACTAGATTCATCAATTTTGACAAGGTGAATATTGTTCATGCCCTCTTTTATTTTTTTCATTGTTTCAGACATGGAATCCAATGAAGCGGCCATACTTGCCTTCGTCCTCTTTCCGGCCTTTCTGCCTGATGAACTAGGAGTCTCTCTAGTACTTGCTGTTGCAGTGGACTAAGTGGAATTATAAGGCTCGTCATCCCAATCAATAGCACTATCAAGATGTACATTGTCCTCTTCATCATTCACATCAAATGGCTCTTCCAAAGGGTTCCCTTATTCACTCTCAAGGGTCGTGGTAGCTGCATTTCCTTCAGCAATGTCATTACCAACAATTACACCTAATTCAGTGAAGTACTGAAAGGGCTGCCTCTTATACATTCTGGAATTTTTTAACTCTCTTTGCTACATGTTGGCATAAATAAATAGATTAGGTTCTTTGTCTTTCATTATTAACTTTAAAAGAAGGCAATATTATTTCCATCAAAATAGTAGAAAGATTACCCTACCTTGAGAAGCTCATCCCACACGTTGTCCTCAGCATCCATGGACTGAGTAGCCTCGTTCCAAGTTAAACCGCTTGTATTACAGAGCTCCTTCATGACTCTATAGGCAAGCTTCCAAGTTTTCAACTTGTTTTTGAAGTTGTCCTTGGATAGACTGAGGTTCAAATCAGCATTGAACCGCCTCTCAATTGCGGACCAGGCTTCTTTTTTGAAGCCTCCATCAAATTTTCTTCCTAGTTGTACTTGCTCAAGGAGCAAGTCTATAAGCTTTCGTTCCATGTCCCTTGACCACATAATCTTCTTTGAGGAAGAAGATATCTGGCTCGTGTTAGCAATCTCATTCATGTTCATCAATAATTTTGTGTATGCCATGCTGTGTATACAAATTGTTGTTAATCAAAGTAGCTTCATACATCAGTTTACTCAAATAAAACACATTGACCATTACAAGTCCAATACTTGCAGATAAAAAGATAAGAAAAAGGAAACCATCATGTATATCAAAGTATCTTCATACATCAGTTTACTCAAATAAAACACATTGACCATTACAAGTCCAATACTTGCAGATAAAAAGACAAGAAAAAGGAAACCATCATGTATATCAAAGTATCTTCATACATCAGTTTACTCAAATAAAACACATTGACCATTACAAGTCCAATACTTGCAGATAAAAAGACAAGAAAAAAGAAACCATCATGTATATCAAAGTATCTTCATACATCAGTTTACTCAAATAAAACACATTGACCATTACAAGTTCAATACTTGCAGATAAAAAGACAAGAAAAAGGAAACCATCAAGTAGTGTTGAGCCATACAAGAACAACTATTGTCGGGATCTATACTCTTCCCATATTCTACTTGCTATATCATTTCAGAACTGTGCCCACTGGTCTCTATCATTCTGAGACAACCCATATGTCTCTAACACTGGTACATCTACCCCATCACGATCATCTTCCTCTTTGATGTCAATTTCTGGTGGAATGTCATCCTCTAACGTAATGTAGTTGTGTAGTATGCAACATGCTAATACAATATGGGCTTGTGTCATGATAGGATAAGGCGTGGCATGCCTCAGGATTGGAAAATGCTACTTGAGAATACCAAATGTATGCTCTATTGAGTTTCTAAGAGAGGATTGTCGATGGTTGAACAACTCTTCTCGAGAGTTTATTGGATTTTCTCTTGAAAACTCCTTCAGGTGGTAGCATGTACACCGATAAGGAGCAAGAAATCTAGGTGCATTGGGATATCCAGCATCCATTAGAAAATATTTTCGTACATAAATAAAGTATATTATTAATACCTGAAACGTGAAAATATTTTCCTACATAAATAAAGCATATTATTAAACTATGATTTGGCTTACTGGGGGGAACAACAAGAGGATCTGCTCTTGACAGAGCTGAAGCTAGAACATGACTATCTGGGGCAGACCCTTCCCAACCAACAAGGCAGTACTAAAACTTATGATCGAAGGAACACACATCCATAACATTCTGCGACAGGTTGCCTTTTCTATCACGATATTTACCCTGCATGTCGACATCAATGATGACTGGTATATGGGTTCCATCGATAGCTCCAACACAATCCTATACGATATGATACAATCATCAATTGTAAGGTCAACCAGTCCTCAATGATAAAAATCTGTACAAGAAAAATGTAACAACACAATAATTACCTTGAAGAATGGATCAAAGCGTTTGTTCCCACTAATTTCAAGAGGAGTGTTTAGACTAGGTGGTAGAAAGCAATCCGTGTAGAGTCCTAAGATAGCCCTCAACACCTTGTGGAAGTATCGGCTGATTGTCTCTCCTGAGTGGCCAAAGTTTTGGGCAATCTTGCGGTTCCTCAAATTGTAGCCAAAGGTGTGGAGGAACATCACAAGTTGTTCTTCTAATGTCAAGTGTATCGTATCTTTCAAGGATCCATTCAGCCTTAGGATAGTAGCTAGACGAAAGAAGGCTCCCCTACTCGTGCGAATTTGATCATGACAATCCACATCATTGGAATGAATAACCATTCTATAAAAATTATTTCCTTTTCTTTTTCGTTTACCCCTATCTGCATCGCCTTCTAGGGCCACCACTGTTGTGGCTACGACAACACAAGCAATCAGAGCTGTGAGAAGTTGAGAATATGTGGTCTCCACAACTACCTATCCTAGAACGTCAATATTCTTAATAGGATCCATCAATGGCCTGAAAACATAGGTACATATATATACAATTAGATAGATAAATAGATACATAGATACATACCTACATACATAGATATATACTGAATATGATACTGATGTATGATACTGAATATGATACTATTGTTCATGAATATGATACTGCTTATGATACTGAATATGATACCGAATATGATACTGTTGTATGATACTGAATAAGATACTGTTGCATGATACTGGATATGGTACTGTTGTTCATGAATATGATTGCTGAATATTATCATCTCAAAACCTGAATATGGGCCTAAAATGAGAATATGTATCTTCCAACCAAAGAGGTGGAATATGTTTTGATAACCCGATTTTGGCCAATTATATACCCAATTTGATTCTCGGTCAAGTTCGCAATCTTCTTGGTCGGGTCTGTAATCTTCCCGTTATATTGTTTCGTGGATACGATATATTGTTTCGTGGATATGACTGTGGATGAATATGTGATATTGCTATCAAGATTCAACTGTGTAGTTTTTTGAGTCAAACTCATTGACCCATGATTCATGAGTACTGGTTCAACATGAACCCATCTCTCATGAGAATGAATGAATCTAGGTGATGCTCATAGAGGTGAAGCACCGGGACCTACCAGGAAGTCCCAGTGCTTCACCTTTGTGAGCATCACCACTACTCATGAATCATGGGTCAATGAGTTTGACTCAAAAAACTACATAGTTGAGTGGGTGTTCAAACTTAGAGACAAAGACAAAGCCAATAAGACTGATGATAGCAAAGGAATGTAATGATACAATGAAATTGCTCTTGGAATAGTCATTGGAAGGAAGACTTCTAGCAAGGGGTAAGTTTGTTTGGACAGTAAGAAGTATGGTGGTATGAAATCTAATACAAGAACAACAATGAGAAATACATACACAATTGAAAAGTGTAGCTCACACATCGCAAGGTATATTGAAGTCAATACAATAAATGTATGATCAAATATAGATTAAAGGCATTGAACGATGTTACAGTTCAGGGGTGAGTTTTTTGGTTATCAAATAGATGGTGTATAATAACAATAAAAGCATGAAAGGATGTGCCATTATATAGAATCTTGAAATGACATTCTCAGATATATAATTCAATATAAAAGCATAAAACATGTATAAAAAGGATCAGTTAATGCAATTCTATGCCATTATGAAAATAATAGAAGGAAAGTGAGGAGACAATACATTATGATATTTTTATTTTATTTTAAATGAGGCATAATCATTTCATCTAGAATTAAGAGTCATTTAAAGATGCAAGAGGGATCAAAATTAATGAAATGAGGTCCTCAACTAACTAAAATTGGAGAGGAAAAAGTGGAGATAGTGGGGATTGCTACTACAAGTTGATAGGTATATTCTTTTCATGGAAACTGTAATTGACCTAACTAGTAGTTACAAAAGAAGAGATTGTTCTGATTACTTGAGTGATTGTTATGCTTAGACAGTCACCATGCCATCAATTCTCCATGTAGCCAACAGAATTATGATGCAATTTATGAGTGATCTATATGTTCACTTATGAATGGAACCTTTTCATATTGATTACATGCAGGACTGGTGACATGATGGTCGACTAAGTCCACCACATCATGTAACCACCTTTCATGTTTCCATTTCGGTAAATTGCAGCCATCCATTGCATTGACATACATTACAATACATTATATCATATGTCTATCAGTACATACCATCATATTCCATGCTTATCCATTTGCATTTCATAATTACGCTCAATTTTCAATCATTCCATAACTACATTTACAATGCATTCCTTGCATCACCCCATATTTCTTAAGTGCACTTACATCTTGCTATGAGAACTGATTGCCATATTAGTTGGGTAAGATAAACCGATTTTTATAATAATCGGCTAAATATGAGAATTGATTATTACATTAATCGGCTAAAATGAAAGTGAAGATCCATTGATTATAAGTGTGATTCAAGTATAACTAGTGGTTTGATGTTAACTAAACTGATTATGATCTATTTGAAGACACATTTATTAATGCCATCATGGACATATATATGCCAGTACTATTAATATTAATAAGCATGAAATATAAATATTAATGATAAGAACTGTCATTGAGGCTAAGTACCTAGAGTTGATATCTGATAAGCCTTTGATTTGAATGCAATGTGCTTTGATTTGGAAAGCAGATGTATGAAATGATAAAATTGTACTCAAATTTGTTGTCATATCGACAATAGTAAAGAGTTTGGAAATTAGAAATCTACAAAACTAAGTCATGAAAATTCCTCATTGTTCAAATCTAGAGAAAATTGAAAATACAGTTTCTAACCCTTTTCCAGATCTTGATAATGTTGACCACACATTTGCTAACTTGGATGAATCAACAATTTATAATTGTATTGAATTTGGTAACAGTCCAGTAAGGATCAACTTTGACGAATCCAATATGCAGTAACTTTTCTTGGTCCAACAGTCTAGGCTGATAACCAAAGTTGAGATGGAAGGGTTATTTTTGTTCTTGATCTTTCTTGCATTTTGATGATCAATTACGGAGTATAATTTGAAACATTAAACTCACACATAATCTTATTCAGAAGTATTTACTCTAAACTTTACTTGGTCCAATAGTCTATGTAGAAATTAGAATGCTTAAAATCAAATAAAAAATATAGGCAAATCTGCATTCTAGATAATGCCTTTCTTTGTAGTAGTGTGATTGATCTTTTTAAATTTGTTTAATATTTTAATATTTTTTTCGGAGGGTCTAGGTGGCTTGTCTGAAATTCCAGTAGGTTTCCTAATAGAACCTATCTATAAATGTGATAAGAAAGTCAAAACTTGATTTCAAAATTGAGGTGATTTGATTTCACCCTACTGTCATCCTAGGTGTCTCACCAACTCAACTTATAAAGGAAATGAAAAAAATAAAAGTGGGATTTTTTAAAAGATTCAAATCCTTCTTCACAGAACTAAAAAGATAGGATGATAAATTCCAGTCACACAAGGAATGAGTAGCAGTAGGACTGCAATTATAGCCAGTCAAGGGTGATTGCTCAGTTATGATAAATGAGTTATTTAGTTGGGCTTTTACTATTCTACTATATTTTATTCTCTCTTTTTCATTTTCTTATCCATTACTTGTTAAATTTGTCTTCTTCACATTCTTCCGGATTCAAAGAAATCTCACAACAGTTCAACAAACATTTATGTTGCAGATTTGCATTCATTGAGCCATATCTACATCCCATTTGTTGCATTTTAGTCCATGCATAATCACTGCAACTAAAATTTAAATAAATATTCTTGGTTTTTCTTATATGGTTAATCTGTATGTGATTCCCAAGGTTTTCAAGACATAAAACTTGATGTCCACTGTCATGAAGAGCAGAACGTTCTTGCAGTGATGTAGAAAAGAACTTTTGGAAACAAAGGACAGAACTATGAATTACCAGAAACAATTTAGTTAATTCATCTACCTATCTCTGTGCATTTTTGTCTCACTTTATTAAAACATCTGTTCTCTTCTTTTTAATATTTAAAATTTAGACTAGTGTGTGTTCCTCCCATCTTACAGACTTCAAAAAGGGAATGGTGTATTGCGGTTCCTAAAGCAGTATGGTGTGGTGAGAGCTAAAGAAGGATATACCCTCAGATATGATTCTCTCAAGATTAACACTGAGCCAAAAACTAAGATGAACACTATCTCAGACCCATTCTTTCCTGGAATTCTTCCAAATTTGCAAATAGGTCTTACATTCAAAAACACCTACTAGCTACATTAAAATGTGTATTTCTTTTTTATATGTTTTTCGGATTATACATTTATGGACTAAACAGATAACTCGCTGATTAACATATAGACTTTCACAAAATAGAAATATAATGACATTATTAATCTTGTATAGTGCTCACTAACATCTAATGCAAGAAGCTATCCGACTAATTGTTTGACAAAATGCCCATATTAGAAGGTGCATATGAAGGCACAAACAACGCCTATCAACCACTTGTAAAAATTTGGCTCAAACCCTCATTATAAAAAAACCCTCTTACAAGTAAAACCCTCATTATTAAAAAACCCTCTTACAAGTAAAACCCTCACACAAATATTCATAAAAAAACCATAAAAATGGCTCAAAACAAAGCTGAATATGATACTGAATATGATACTACAGTAGTGATATTGAATATGATACTAAAAAATGTTGTTCATGAATGTAAAAACAATCACATTTAATCACATTGCATTGAGTTTCAGACAAACCTACAAACCCTTCAACAAACCTTTCACAAGTCCTCTCCCAGAAGATGAAATCTCAGCAACTAAAGATGGAGCACTTTGTCAAGAGAGGTATCTTCTTACAAAAAAGTACCTTAATCACTGAAGAGGCTGGGAATATTATCAAGCATACCTGCTAAAGACTTGGTCAAGCATATGTTGCTGTCGAATCAACTTCAGAATATCCAACTTTGAATCCAACTTCAGAATCACAGACCCACGAAACCAAAATACAGAAAACCCTAGTTCACAGACCCACGAAAGCTCTGTATCCACAAACCCTTCAACAGACCCACTATTGTATCCATGAAACATAAAATCGTATCCATGAAACATATTATCATATGCACGAAACAATATAACGGGAAGATTGCGGACCCGACCGAGAATCAAATTGGGTGTATAATCGGCCAAAATCGGGTTATCAAAACATATTCCACCTCTTTGGCTGGAAGATACATATTCTCATTTTAGGCCCATATTCAGGTTTTGAGATGATAACCCGATTTTGACTTTAAGGGTTCCAAACAGTGGATATGGGTCAAAATCGGGTTATCATCTTCTAATTCCTGTCATCTTCCAACAAACAAACGGGGCCTATAGGAATTTAATTGGAAAGCATAAGTGAAGCATTAGGCAATACAAGTAAGTGTTTAAAAGTGTAAATAAGAAGGCTACAATCATTGGTAATACATTTGGTAAACTCATTGTGATGAAAGTCCATCCTATATTCCAAACCATCTACCACACTATACATAAAGAAGATATTTGAAAAGGTTGTTGAATTTGACTCTATGCTTGTTGCTACATTCAGCCTAAAAGCTTTTCAATCCTTTTCACCAAATCATTATGTCCATATTCTATGCTTATGTCATCCTTAAGACAATATTTCTCTGAGGGATCCTCCTAAGCAGTTCATAGGCATTGTCTATGTAGCTTTTTAAAATATTCATGCATTGTTCTAATGCTTCCGCATGTGTATAGGTAGAGGAGGGTGCTAATAAAGTTAATGCAAAATAGCTTTACCTATTGTTGAATTTGTCTAAAAGTTTCTAACCCCTTTTCACCAAACCATCTTGTGAACTCTACGAAAATCACATCCATTGAGTTCAATCAGACAATCTAGGTGCACCTATTTAATTTCATATTTTGTATGTATGTCTGACAGGACACTAAAAGTTTGTAATTCCCTTCAACAAATCTACTCTATAAACCTAGTTTGATTGTTCCCATGGTTGCACACACAAATAGAAAAGACGTTGGTAAAACACATAAAATCTAATTTGAATCCTACCATTGTATAATGTCAAAGCTTCTAAAGCCTTCTCACCAAATCAATTGAGTACGGACCCTACGATTTACACTAGTATGAAAGCTTCTAAACCGTTCAAAAATCCAGTTGAGGTAACTTTGCAATCATAGTATCCATGGAGAAAAATTCTTTTGAAGATTTTCTCAAACATTTTCAATATATTCTCTACTAAACATCGATGTCATGTTTTGTGATTCACTGAAGTTTCTCAAACCATTTTATCACCCCTTCAAGCGTGGTAAACTGAACCCTAATGCCCATTTCTCACAGGTTGCAAATTAGGGAAAATTTCATCTTCTCCCCACTGCCTTGCACCAAAATACGCAAAGATTCAACAAACACTTTCATTTCACACAACTCAAAAGGTATTCACAACTTTTCGTACAACTCAAATTTACCTTTCAAACAATGAATGGTGATGATGAGTTTGATGGTCAACCAAGGGATTTTACGAATACTGCATTGTTGATGTCAATTTTTAGCTTCAACACTTTCAGATGGAAAATGCCTACAACGTAATAAATGCATTTAAACATAAAAACATACATTGCTACAAAGGAAAACAAGTGCCACACAGTCGTTAGTACTTGTCTTTAGTTTTGTAACTAATTATAATTATAATTTGTATTTAGAATAATATTTTTAAAATAGAATAAAATGCAGAATATAACAAATTGTTTCAAATTTATGATATTTAGAATTTGAAGCTTTAAAATACTAATTAGGTTGTATTAATAATAGTTATTGTTTGAATAATAGTAAAAATTGTCTTTGTTGAAATAAAGAAATATAGTTTTTTGAAGCATATTAATAGGTGTATTAGATTATGAAATAATTAATATATATTTGAAAAAATATATAATAATTATAATTTATTTGTTGTATATTAAATTTAATAAAAAATCATATTAGAATTAAAAATATAATTTATATAATTTTATAATCTATAATAAAAAATATTTACAATAATATTAAATTTAAATAAATATTTTTAATAATAATTCTATTTTTAATAGAATAAAAAAATTATTTAGATCAATTTCATTCATTCAAATAAAGATATTTTCAATCACACATTTTTTAATGCATAATTTTTGCATAAAATAAAGCAATGTGGAAGAGAAATAGAATTCTAGAAATTTCGGGTATAAGAGTTCAAATGGTTTAGCCAATTAGATTATCAATAAATAATTTTTAAATATTACAAACTTAAAAATATTTCAATTTCACTATACAAAATATGAAATATCCTAATTTCTAATTGGTCCATACACATTGTTTTAATCACCAGTTAAACTTATAAATCCAAAAATCATTACAATAGTACTTGCTAAGCCTATCGGCAAGTACTAATAACTCTAATAGTGGATCAAAAGTTTTCTTCCAGAAGTGACTTTTCAACCTTTATTACATTTTATTAGCTACATAAAAAATATTATTTTTTAGGTTAATCTAACCTACACACATCTTCAACTAATTTTACAAAACTAACCAATTCAGAAATATTTGGTGAATTTAAATAATAGAAGAGGAAAAGGCATACCATTTTATTGATCACCAAAATTACCAAATTTAATATAAAAAGGCCACTGTGAGAATACCTAAATGAAAATGTCATCTTACAGCTTCAAACCTCTCACTTCTCGCCAAATGAGCTTTTACTGATGTTAGTCTCCATTGATTTGGTTTGTTGGTTTTAAATTGGCATGTGAGGTCGTCCATGTGAGGGGGGAAGTTGCAACATTAAATGCATCTAACATAAGATATGATGACAAAGATTTCAAAAAAAATTGAGAAGATTTAGTTTTAGGCAAAAACTATTGTTATTAGTTCTTAAATAATAAACTATTATTATTTAGAACTTCGGGTAGAAACTATTATTATGTATTTGCAAAGATTTTATGTACATTTCACACAAAAATTATGTCATGTTTATATGCTATGTCAAATATTATTGCCGTGTAAAACTCTTTTTTGGTGTCATCCAAAAGTTGCAATGCTTTGCCATAACTTGGAAACCTTTCCAGCAAAGTCAAGTATAAAGGGGAGGCATAAACTATTATTAATATAGTTGTTAAATAATAAACTATTATTATTTAGTTTTAGGTAGAAACTATTATTATGTATTTGCAAATATTTTTTGTACATTTCACACGAAAAGTCTGTCATGCTTATATGATCCTCACGAAACATGAGGACATACACATCAATGGACAACATCATCATCTCTTTAAGTGTGAACAAACTCCATACAAGCTACCTGCTAATATTGTCTAATTACCATGTAGGTAAATCGTGTGGCAATGTGGCAATGTCTACATAGTAAACTAAAATGTAATGCCTCTTACCATGCCATCACGTATTCATATCATGCATCAGATAGTACAACCTCACATCTTCTATCCTACACAACACAAGTTGTCAGTATGGGGAAATTCATTTTCTTGAGACTGAATTTAAGCTTTTTAATCTCAATTAGTTTAAACAATTTTCCCTCCTCGTAAATCTTTACCCACAATTAGTATGTGTGTGTGTGTGTGTGTGTGTGTGTGTGTGTGTGTGTTATTTATAATATATATGTGAAATTTTTATTTTATATTTGGTATTAGAATCTTAATAATTAACAATTTTAAATTAATGTGATTTACATTTAGTCATTCTATTTTGATTTATCAAATTTATATTTTGTATATTAATATATTTTAAATTTATTGAAAGTACTTATATAATTAAAATAAAAATTAATAATTATTATGAATTGAGAATTAATCATATTTAATTATATCTTTGAAAAGTTCCAATTTAATATTTTTAATATATATTATTTTTTAAATATAGAAATAATGATTTATATAAATATCAATATTATTAATATTTATATTAATATAATATAATTAAATCATTATAAATGAATTCAATCTAAGTCAATTCAAGAAATTTCTATTCAAATAAAATTAAAAAGAAATAATAACAATATTTTCTAGTTCATCCATCAGAGTGAAGATGGCTGGAGCAGGAGCAAGTGCTGGTGCAGGTGCAGGTGCAGGTGCTGGAGCAAGTGTTGGAGTGGGCGCAAGTGTGGGTGTAAGGATAGGAGTTGGTGTACGAGCGACCTCTATTGCTGGTATAGGTTTAGGGGGAAATGCAAAAACTAAAATAGGTGTTAACACAGGATCAGGGCTTCCTCTTAATGCCCATTGGGGATCTAAAAATTGTAGAGCCTTTAATCATTAGCACAATAATCCGCTTGGTCACGATGATTTTTCTCGTATTTTCTCCTCAACACCCATTGTGCAGCAGGTAGTAAATGGGCTTGGTGATCTTCATTTTCAAAGCTTCCATTTAAGGGAGTGAAATTAATTTCCTGTGGGAAAGCAGTGGTATAGCCTGCAAAGCCCTTTTTTGTGAATCCTCGCTTTCATGATCATCATTCAAAAGTCAAAATGACAAGGAAGTTTCATCTGGACTCTTCTCAGAACTTTGGGGAGAGATCGAGGCTCTGGCAAGGATCATCCTCTTTTGAAATTGGGGAGTCTTCAAAACAAGCTCTAAATCACCTTCCGCAAAACTTGCATTTTGAAAAACTTTTGGGCGGGATGTCCCAAATTCAAAAAGTTTCAAACCTCCACAATTTGTGTTAGGTTAGAGGAATAGAGGCTTTTCTCATTCCCATAGGAACTGGAAGCGTGGATCTTATGGAACTCATCATTGCGATCGCCCTCAAATTCAACCTATTTTTAATATCTATGAAGGGACGCCACCTGGGTCTCCACTTCAAATTACATCTATTCTTCCTAAGACCATGGCTAAGGATTCCAATGCAAGATAGGAAAAAGGGTCTCCATTATCAGATGAGTCTAGTGGTTTAGAAGGGTTAAAATCACAGTCAGTGCCTACTGTCAGGATTTCGAAAGATTCAATTTTGGCTAGGGCTCCCTTCAATCCAAAAAATTATCACCAAGTATGGAAAAAGAAACAAGGCCCAAAGTGAATCCAAAGGAGTCTACTAAGCAGCCCCTAGATCAGCTGAGAATCACACTTCCGAGCCACTTGTTGCAGAATTCTATTGGACTTCTCCGTCAATCTGCCTTAATAGGTAAGTTTACATCTGGCTCAATGCCTTTTATTGATGTTAAAGTTTGGGCCTTTTCATCCTGGCTAGGTTTAAAAGATATATTCTATATAGATTCAAAGTCCTTTTATTTTGTTGCTATCTTTAGCTCTAAAGAATTCAAGGATTCTGTCCATAAACAAAAAGGTTGGTTCTATTGTGGGTTAGGACTCTTCACTATGATTTGGGTCCCTAACTTTAAGCCACAACCTACAGACATTCAATTTTACCTATATTGGATCTCTTTCCCGCTCCTAACTCTTGACTATAGAAATCCTCAAATTATTGAAATCCTTGCTAACAAATTGGGTATTTTTCTCAAACATGATCTTATACATTTTGATCGCCCACATTTGGATGTCAGAGTCTACCTTCTTTTAGATATGTGAAAGTCTTTTCCTACTCATATTTTGATCAATTCTCAGTGGGGTTTATGGAATCAGTCCATTAAGAGTCAAGATGCGATTACAGTTCACAAATTCCAATCAAGATTGGGTCATTTCAATACTCAATGCCAGCATATAGTTGAGGGCTCAGAGGAAGTATGTTCTGATCATAGTACTGATCCAACATTGTGTTCTTACAAAGATACACCTACAATTCATAATGTTCACAGTGATGCTCCAGAACATGTTAACCTATTAGAAGATCCTAAGATTTTGATCACATAAAATCTTACAGATTTAAGGTTTTCCTTATTTTTGAAATTGGCTATGCCTTTCATTAAACAACTTTCAGTTTGGTCAAAAGAATATAATTCCTTACCTCCATTAACACCTCCTATAATTTTACCAACTTTGGATGCATTGAGTGTAAGGTCTATTAATTTGGATTCAACATTAATTTGCAATAGCACATGGGATTTGCTCAACAAAAATCAGTATACAGAATGGCAAGCACATCAGATTGGAGATCACATTGTATCAACAATAGCATCCAAAATTATCTTTGAAATAGCAGAGGAAGAGGGATTTAGCTTAGGGAATCAAACCAATAATGCTCTTGATGAGCTACTCAAAGAATTTTAGTATTGGAATAATCAGGTTCAGGTTGCCACAAAAACTTTGAGCACTTGTAAGATTGTAGAGCTTGAGGAAACTGCATGTCAAACTTATAAAATGGATCAGTTAACTCAACCTTTTCCTAATGAGGATCCCTTGGGAATAGAGGAGTGTATATATAAACAATTTGCAGATAATTCAACCTTTCAACAGGGAGATTCAAATTTGGGGGAGTCTGAGATCAACATGGATCACTCTAATGCCCATCTTCAGAATTCTTCTTCCTTGATGCTATTTGATCATCATCAATCTCTCTCAATTGTTCAATCTCCCTCCCAATGTTAGCAGGTATCCAAGACACCTAAATCAAGAGGTCGACCAAAGGGTTCAAAGACCAGAACTGAAATTGCATCAGGTATTCAAATGACATTGGATGATAAATTTGTAGTTACCAAAAGAGTGACAAGGAGAAAAAAAGATTCTCCTTGTCCGCAATGAAGATAAACACATGGAATGTCAAAGGCATTAATGCCTCTGATAAAAGTAGGATTCAGAAATTGCTTGATACTATGAAGGCAGATATTATTATGCTACAGGAGACAAAACTATCACAAGTTACCTTTGATAAGACATTAACTAAATGGCCAAGGTGGTCTTCATTGCATTCTCCTAGCATCGGAGCTTCAGGAGGTCTTGCGGTCCTTTGGAATCCGTTAGCAATTTAGGTACAACTTATTCAACAACATTCAAATTGGCAATTATTGAAGATGTCAGAGTTTGATATTTCTTTTATTTTGATAAATGTTTATGGGCCTACTTCTACACAGGATAAACTCAAACTTTGGGATAGCCTTACTCAGTTAATTCAAATGCAAGACTCCAATCAAGTCATCTTGGGTGGTGATTTTAATGCAATACTAAATCAGGCAGAGAAGGTTGGAGGCATTTGTCCACCTCTCAAAACTATTCAAGATTTCTCACAATTTGTAGATAATAATGATCTTATGGACATTCTTCCTTTGATGGGAAAATTTACATGGACAAATAGGAGGTCTAGTTTTGCACATATTGCTGTTAGGTTGGACGGATTTCTTCTTTCTCATGAATGGAAACTTCACAATTATCAAATATATTCAGAGATTTTGTCTTTGCCAGGGTCAGACCACTTTCCAATCTCTCTGACTATTAGCCAACCAGTACAAGTGGATCAAAATCAGTATAGATCCTCTTTCAAGTTTGAAAGAATGTGGCTTCGCCATCCCCATTTTCTTCAACTTTTAAAACAATGGTGGGTCAGTGCACCCTTTGTTCCAGGGTCCAAGATGCATCAATTTGCAATGAAATTGAAACATGTCAAAGAACTTATTAAAAAATGGAACCATATAGTTTTTAAGAATGTATTTCATCAGAAAGAAGTCATCAAATTGCAGCTGGATGAAATTTATAGCAATATCATTCAAAATGGGATGAATAATGATACTTATGTTAAGCAAAAAATCCTTCAGCAAGAGTGGGAAGAACTGTGTAGTAGGGAAGAAGAATACTGGAGACAAAAATATAGAGAAGTATGGTTACAACAAGGAGATAAAAATACAAAATATTTCCATGCTTCTGCCCAACAAAAGAGAGAAGCTAAAACAATATTTCAAATTAAGGATTCAGAATCAGGCAACACTTTAAGTAATGCACAACAAATTAGGGATGAAGGTGTCAAGTTCTTTAAGAACCTTCTTGCTCTAGCTGAATACCCAACACCTCTGCCTTCCCAAGTGGATGACCTCCTTGAAGCGATACCAAAATTGGTGTCTCCCATTGATAATACCATGCTTATGGCTCCATTTACCTTTCAAGAACTTCAAGAGGTAGTGTTCTCATTTCCTCCAAACAAAGCTCCGGGTTCAGATGGCTTCACAATGCCCTTCTTTCAATATAGTTGGGAATTTATTGGTTGGGATCTTCTTGCATCTATTGAGGAATCCAGGAAAAATAGAACTATGCTCAAGTACTTTAACACTACAAATATTACAATCATCCCAAAAGTGAAGGATCCTAAAACATTTGCAGATTTTTGGCCAATTTCATTATGTAATTTGACATACAAAATTGTCACCAAAGCCATTTATTTGCGCTTGCAACATCTCATCCCGCACATTATTTCTCCTGAGCAAGGTGGTTTTGTTCCAGGAAGGGAAACTATGGAGGGAGCAATGGTAGCTCATGAAGTCCTTCATTCCATCAACGTCAATCAATCTGCAAATTTTGTAATTAAGTTAGATATGCAAAAGGCATACGATAGAGTATGCTAGAATTTTCTATTTCAAGTTCTTCAAAAAATGGGTTTTTCAAAATGTTGGTGCAAATGGATCAAAGCATGCCTTTCCGGGCCTTGGTTTTTAGTTATAATCAATGGAATAGCATCAGGCTTCTTTTCTTCTACGCAAGGTGTCAGACAAGGAGATCCACTTTCCCCAGCTCTATTCATCATTATGGCTAAAGCATTTAGTAGGGCTATCAAACATCATCATTTGATAGGCAGGTGGAAAGGAGCAAGCATTGAGGGTACGACTATTTCTATCACACATTCATTGTTTGCAGATGACACACTGTTATTTAGGATCTCACAAGTCTTAGAAGCAAGACAGATTAAGAAAATATTGTAATTATATTCAGATGTTTCAGGCTAGAAAATTAATCCTCAAAAATAAAAAATCTTTCTATTCAATACGAATAAAGTTATATCAGATAGAATAGTGTAGATTTTGGGATTTTCTGAGGACTTTTTACCCTCCACTTATCCCGGAATTCCTTTTTTCATGGGGTCTAATAAGACAAGCTATTGTAATTCTATCCTCCAAAGAATCAAAAGTAGAGTTGTGGCATGGAAAGCAAGATGGCTCTCATTATCAGGGAGGATCCTTCTCATCAAATCAGTACTTTCAGCAATCCCAAACTATTATTTGGCTATTCTTCAAGCCCCTTCTTCAATTCTATTACAAATTCAAAAATTGATCAGAGGTTTTCTATGGGTGAGAAATATGACGAATGAGAAAAAAATACCACTTATTTCTCTTCAAGACATGGCACATATTCCTACACTAGGCGGAGTGAGAATTCATGATTTATCAAAGAGGAATACAGCCTTCAAGGGCAAGCTGATTTGGAAAATGTACAACAAACCAAAATCTACATGGTGCCATATAATGCAACAGAAATATCTAGATAGCAGTGATCCACATAGAATATTCTCAATGTTGGACCCTCCTAAGGGATCCGTAATTTGGGACTTTATGGTTTCTTCAAGAGACATAGTCCTTAAATATATTTCTTGGGAACTAAATTATGGTGACAAGGTCAATTTTTGGAGAGATTCTTGGAATGGACAACCTCCACTCATCACATTGCCAAATACTCAAAATCTAATATCAGTATCAGAATCAATTTGGGGAACTCAAGTCATTCACTTTATAGATGTTGTTTGCCTGCTCTCATGGAAAATCATTTGGAAGGATTCGGACCAACTACCTTTAGATAGGCAAGATAGGGATCTCTTTCGGTCTATCCTTAAAGAAAGACAAGCTTTTATATCAAAATATGAGGATATATTATTGTGGATTCTAGCTAAGAATGGTAAGTATTCAATCAAAGAGGGGAATAAACTTTTACAAAGAATTGCAACAAAGAGAAGTCCATCTCGAGCTTATATGTTTTGTTGGAATCATGTGGTTCTACCAAAGGTAGGATGTTTTGCATGGCTTGCAATTAAGCACAGAATCCTAACAAGTGATCAGCTGGAAAGGTTGAATATTGCTCCACCATTCAAGTGTGTGTTATGTAATGAAGAATATGAATCAGTTGACCATCTCTTTGTAAGATGTCCTTTTGCATATCAGCATTGGGTGTTTGTTCTCAGGAAATTAAATTACATCACTCCATTACAAAATAACATATGGGATATATTCCAAGCTTGGTCGATTCTTTTTCCTAAGGCTCTCTTTGTGGGAATATGGAAATGTACTCCAGCATTAGTAATATGGGCTATTTGGTGGGAAAGAAATAAGAGGATCTTAGAAAAGAATTCTCATCTATAGACAAGGTGATAGAGGGTATTGAAAAATTGATAGCTGAAGTTACTAACGCAAGCCTTAAACTAGATGTAAGACCAATCTAATTATTACTTCATGGGATGGAAACCTTATGCGAGAATGGAAATCATTATTTATTCCATCAGGAATTGGAACAATCAGCAAAAAAATTATAAAAGTAGATAGATCAATAGTGCATTGGCAGCCTCCTTGTTCAGGATTTGTGAAGTGTAACACCCCATCTATACTTAAAGATAAAAGATGATACTAAAGAAGATACAACCATAAACAAAACCACATAGAACCATAGTAAATTTTTTTCTTCTTAAAATTACAAATTGATACATAAAATCATAGCAATTGCTTCTAATAGCTTTATAGTTTTCAATTGAATTACATCAGAGTAATAAGAATACTCTTTATTTAAAGACTTAGTATCAAAACAAAATTTCCTTTTTATCCAATCCTTTACATTCTACGAATAGTTCTGATAACTAAAAACCAAGAAATGATCTGTTTCCCATAAATCTTAACAACTGCTATCCACTATCCCATACTCATTGATTTATCCATCTAAAACCTGAAAATCAAAATGAACACAAACACAAACAGCAAACAGGGCTCAGTCACAATGATAAAGAAAATGAATCATCTCCAAATATCTGCAATCATAAAAGTCAGTATAATATAACATTTATGCAGATTTAAATACAGATGTAATTGAAAAATAAATAACATAATTCCATTCTTTTACACCAAAATCATCAAGCACTATATCTCTCTCTAACAGAAATAAACTCGCAAAGAAAATGACAAAGTAATGATCCAATAGTTCATGGGTGTCCACATAAGGACCTACGCTATGTATCCGTAAGGAACCTCGTAGTAATCCATTATGTCTGATGAAACCATAATGTTTTATCTTGTTAATTGAATCCCATAACCCTTGAATTTATAATTATCACTTAATTAAACAACTGACATAAATTATTTCCCATAAGGATATAGACTAGTGTTAGTCACAACTAACAGAAATTCTATCATCACAAGGTACTAGACTAGTGTCAGCCCCCAATCTAAGGATCATACTTGCATTATCTCAAAAACACTTGATCTAGCAATTAATGAAAATAGTGAAATGAACTACATTACACAATTTCACTAACACTCCGTTTCTATTGCATCAATTTACAAAAATTGAAACAACAATCAGAGATCCATTTTAAAACCATGTTTCCATATTCCTTAACATACATTCATAAACATGATGTTTCTCAAAAGATGAAAAGATCACAATTCTTTCTCCATTACAAATCCAATCAAATAATAATCTCCACATTAACTTAACATTAAATCTGAAAATGTACAATAAAATGTCCATATCAATTTCATGATTCCATTGAATAGAAAAGAACTAACATAATCATATATCAACTGAATCAACACAACACCCATCGCTTTTAACAAACATACAAGCTTGCCATAACTGATTTATTAAACTAATTGGCCATACATCTTGCTCTATTAATTACAAGTTTATACCTTTACATACATGTTGGCTTATGTACATGTATACACCATGGCTTGTGTATACATATACATATCCCAGCAGGTATATATATGTATATATAATTATATAAGCTTGTAATTAATAGTTCAGAATGATAATCATAGCATCTATTATATACATGTTGGCGTATGTACATGTATACACCACAGCTTGTGTATACTTATACATATCCCAGCAGGTATATATATATATCTAATTGCATAAACTTGTAATTAATAGTTTAAGTCCATAAATATACAATAGAAAAACCATACTAATCATCTCAGTTCTGTCACAGAATACATCTACCTTAATATACCACTGAATCTGCCGAATACATAAAATAATGACAGAATAATAATAATAACCAGCTTCTACCTCTAAACAAAATACCAAAGTGGTTTTCCTTACTGTTTGAACAAGATAGTAATTGATTTTCCTATAAATTCCTTACATTTCCTAATGTCGTTACAAACTATATTTCACACTAGTGACAATTTTTGAAGATACATAAAGCTCGCAATCAAGTTTTGGTACAACCAAAGATATCCACATTATCACTATTGGCTGAAACAGATAGTGACAACACCCATTTGACAAAACATCGACACCAGATAACTAAAGGAGTACACCCAGAAAAATACTTTAAATCACACCTATGCTGCGAGAGTGTAAATACACAATACGACAGGTAACAGATAACACTAAGAAATACCTCTAATCCCATTTCCACAATACAGCTCAAAAGAAAACATCGATACCAAAATTTAGTTTATAACAGTGGTAGAAAAGCTCGATTTCACCTTATAACCAAGACTTTTACAAACTGAATACATTATGTTGCTATAGTGTTCCTAACAACAGGTACAGTGCGAGAACACCGTTAAGAAGTTTTTTTTTTATACAACACTCATCCTGTATTCCAAACTGGTTCTCATTCCCGATTAACTCCCTTTATACTAACCAAAGATAAAGTATACATCGACACCAAAACACACTAGGAAATAACCATATATCATCTGCAATAACTATATTCCCATAGTCCGGCACAAACTTAACTAGAACACTGCCAAATCCATTCTCAGAACAGAGAAAACCCCTCAACACATTATGCTCGAAAATGGCATATTAAAAACATGTATTTCAAATTCTTCTACTAAACATAACCACCATAAACTAAATAAACTACTTAATCCAACCAAGAAGATACACCGGTTCATGACCGAAGCTCACAGAGTTTTCAATCACAAACCTCACATTCATCGACTAACAAACAGTAGTATTCAACATCCTAATAATTCATTTGCAGAATCATAAAATGGAAACAGAGGATAAGGTGAGAGATGCCCTTGCCTGGTATTTGTGTGGGGAGATATCCAAAACCGAAATGCCAAAGCTAGCCCCTGCCTGGTGAGCTTCACAGACTGCTAAAGTGTCGTGCAAGAGAGCCCAAAATGTAGAGATAACAGTAAGAAACACCCAACTTCCTAAATGACCATGAACAGAAGGGTTTAACTTTGCCGTGAAAACCCCTTTCCATTCCAAGCCACTTATCATGTAAGATACAACAGTAACACAGGTCCATAACCAACTGTTTACCCAAACTGTCGCAGCATAACATGGTGAAAAATGGAGTCATATTCAACTGCAACTCTTCACCAGAGCTAATGGCGGTCATCAAACACAACAATGAATTTTCATCGATAATTTCATTCAATGCGAGCTTATCTCTTGCAGTAAACACAACACATTCCCTGCCAAATGTCCATCCAAGTATAATTCCATAACCCGAAAAATAGCTTAAACCCCACTAACACCACAATGCGATGATAGTGCATTAAAACCCTGCCGATAAGTCACGTCTTCGAGCCAAATCATAATAAGAAGACTTAGGGATAGATATCTATGTTTAATAACATTAGTCAATCTTACTAACTTAAACATCAAAGATGACAGCGCATGTCAATGCCAAATTACTAACACTTCATCAAACTAACCTCCTACTAACATACAAAATAGGATATACTAACTTAGATAATTCATATAGTTTTAGTAAAAGATAAACAACATAATTACTAAAACAATCACTCATAAATATATGTATAAAAATTCATATATAAAAATTTATTTATTTTGAATTCAAAATTTGATTAACATCAAATAACAATAATTTTCTATATACTGTCTATAACATCAAGATACAATTAACCATAATAATACAACCAATTCTAATTATGCCTAACATATTATTAAGAATTCCAAAACAATGAATCAATAAACAGACAATTGACTAACCATTTAAGTTGTCCTTATTTTCATATTCAAACCAATATTCAAAAGTCTGTCTAAGCCAATTCTGTCATCAGAAAAAGACTCATTAAGCTACAGAAATAGACATAATTCTCTAAGTGTCTGGTAGAATTACAGAGATAAACATATTTAATCCAAATAACAAGGTTCAAATGAACGCAGTTAGAGTTCAAACTCATAGAAATCTAACATAACATAACATAACATAGAAAAGTAAAGCCTGAGACTGTCAGGGGCATGACATGAAGCTCAATTTTGATGGAGACTCCAGAGGAAAACTAGGTAAATCAGGATTAGGGGCATGTGTAAGAGATTGTAAAGGGAAGGTGCTTGCAATTACAACTACACCTTTACCAGTAGGAACTAATAATATAGCAGAGGCTCATGCTTTGCTTTCAGGATTAATTCTTGCAAAAAGAGGAGGCTATCAACAAGTGTAGATTGAAGGGGATTCTCAGGTAATAGTAAATGCCTGTATCAAGAGACAATCATTTTCCTTGCAGCTAGAGTATGTTCTTCAACAGATATGGAACTTGATAGATCAAATTCATGAAATAACTATTTCGCACACATTGAGGGAGGGAAATAAAGTTGCAGATTTCCTTTCAAATTTAGGATGTGATGGTATGATTAATTTCACATTTCAAACGAGGACACTCATCAAACAACATAAGGAGTTGCAAGTGTTAATTAACTCTGAGTTAATGGATTGTCAAATTTAATCATTCTTAGTTGGAGACACTGGACATCATTTCGAGAATAAAGTTTGTAGTTATTAGACTTCATGTCAATTTAGCTTCAACTACCAAGTTCGTTGTGAATAGGATGTCATTTGGGTACGACATACAATTACAATGGCCATGTGGTGTATTTCGCATGAGGTGAGATCAAGCTGGTATCTGATCAAATACTATATTAACATGGCCTTTAGTCCTTCACATTTTTAGCATGAGTTTACATGAATTTGATAGTTATTCACACATGCTTCGGTACCTATGTTCCCTCCTTCAAATGTATTTAATATAGGCATGATAGACCTTTTCTTCATTCAATACATCGGGTTTTGTGAGATTTCAAATTCATTGACTGAAGATGTCGTATCCAGTGGAGTTTTGTGTCAACTATGAGTCCTGTTACCAGTTTCATAGGGCCTTGCTACCTAAAAACTATCAGATTTGGATTATTTCAAGTGTGAAGGAAATGGTTCTTCCCCTGAAAATTGATGATCACATCATGGATGCAATGTTTTCCATTAACTCACCATCTATTCGTCAGGCTATTAGGCATGTAATCGGGGACGGAACTTTATCCCTCACCTCCAAGCACTTTTTATTTCCTTCAAACTTGGTGTCCATATTCTTTTCGAAAGCAATGGACCTACTTCAGTCGGTTCCCCTGTTGGAGAGTTTGGCGAGGAAAGTCATTCAACAATAGTTCTGGAATGACAACACGCTCAAAAGGGCTATGCAGTAGTATGATTTGTATTCGGGTAATGCCTTAGTGGGTGGTTTGTTTTTGAGGTCTCAACTGCTTTAGAAACATGAATTCATGGTCATGTATGATGCATTGCAAAAAACATTCGAGAAGCAAAGCCCTCGCTTCATGAAATCTTCCCTCCAAGCTACAGTGAGGGTTTTGGGTTTTCAATTGGAAGAACGAGTCAAGCGCACATGGTATGCTATTTTGGACATGCTGAGTTTATCGAACAAGGACTATTCATTACTGATTTCAGAGGGGCTCTCGTCGGGTGTGCCTCCATAGTTGTCTCCTGGTGAGCAGTGTACAATGATTGCTTCGCAGGGTTTCACTTTTGAAACTGGTCAGGGACGTGCTCATGGAGTGTCCATGACGTTGGGTGGAGATACTGTTGATTCAGGCTGGTTAACGCCTCATAAAGGTAAACAAATTCGTGCTTGTGAGCCAGTGACACATGCAGGGTATCTAGAAGCTCTAGGTTTGGCAAGAGGGACTAGCTGGGAGGCCACATCACAGCCCCACATGATTGTTGGCTGGGAGACTACATCACGACCCTCGGGTGATTGGGTATCTCCACAAGTAGTGGATTGTGAAGAAATAGAGGAGTAAAATTTTGATAGCTCCAATTTTTGGATATTTTGTATTAAGGATCAAACTTTGTCAGATTTGGAGAAAGATTTTGTATCTCGATTGCTCAAACTATGTCGTCATGGGAGAAATTGTTATCTCTGAATTGTATGTTGGGCAAATATTTCGTTGATATAAGTAAAATTGTAAATATCAATGATAAATTTTTTGTATTTAGTGACGATTTTGGGTTTTCTTACCGGTTCTTTCCTAGTTGAGCTTTTTTGAATCAGCTTTTAAAAAAATATATATATTCAGTGGCTTGTCCACTTTTGCCAAAAAAAAAAAATATATTTTTTAATTTGCCTAAAATAAATAATTACAACTAAAATAAATTAATATTAATCTAATATTTTTACAGTATAATTTTATTTTATTTTGTATTTAGTATTTAATATATATATTTTTATAATTATTTATTTGTTTTAATCATTTTTTCTGAATACAGTTAAAAATTATATTAATATTAATTTTATTTTATATAGTTTTAATTTTTGATTAACAATATTTATTATTTTTAATTTTGTTATAAAATTATTTGACATATAATATATGACATAAATTAAAAAATACTAATTCTTATATATAAATCTTCACCAATATAAAAGGTAGAGATTTAGTAAATCAAAATAGTCAACAAATACTCAACTAAATTAATTAGAAAATAAATATTTTATGAAATATCATATATATTATAAATAATTTATAAATTAGAATTGGAATTAAGTTAAATATTTATTTCACAATATGAAATTATATAATTAAATCTAATATATATATTTTAAAGAAATAATAGTTTATGTATTAAAATATACTATAAAATTAAATATATTATATCATATTAAAATATAAATTGATCTATATATATAAAATCTTATTATATAATTATGATATCTATATAATCCTTATAATTTTAATACTTAGAGTAATACTAACGAAATTAGGTAAGAATCAATTTCATAAAATGAAATACGGTAAGGTTGGTTTACATTTATTATCAAGTTGAGTATTATAAAATTTATCCCCATGGAACTTATGAATTGTCCTATCAACACAAAATTGACAGTGTCTTTTTTGAGAAACGTGCCCAAGCAAACATGTAATATAGATAAATAACATCGGGAGGAGCAGAGATATAATGTGTGGAAATGTGATTTAATAAATGCATATTGGATATGATTTAGGTACTCAAGATTTGATGTACAGTTCACCCCAAACCATGATCAGAAAATAGTTTGTCGGCAATTATTTTCTAGTGTGAAACAGCCTAAAAGCATTTTTAGAGTGTGAGACAATTTGGACGTGACAAAATTATGGCTGCAAGCAATCTCATAGGAGAAGCCTATCAACTAATTATAAATTTTGTTTTACCCCATTCCTATTTAAGTGGAATTGGAATTGATTTTACAATTCCATCTATTTAGATGGAAGATTCAAATGTTGGTTTTGGGGGTAGATAGGAATTAACAAATCCATGTTCCAATTTCATGTTTTGAACACAAATATTGAAAATGTCAATTTTGGGATTTGACAATGTCAATACTGGGATTTGACAATCTCAATTCTAGTCTAATTCTAGCAAACAAACGAGCCTCAGTTCATAAGAAAACCTTGTTGGAATTGAGTCAAAATTGGAATTTTTGAATACCAAAATTTCCTAATTCCATATTTGTTTTTAAAAAATGAAAATGAAATAGGAATTTCTAAATTCTAATTTTAACCCAAAGCAAGCATATGGATCTTCCACCTCAAACCCTGAAATTGGAAAACCAATTTAAATTCCACTTTTTAGAAAATCAAATTTGATACATTTTTCAAGTCCACATATTGTTCGTTGATAGTTAGGGCTTATTTTTTGCAAAACAGAAACGTTACAAACAAGTTGAGTAGATGGAGTTTGGCATAGGGATAGCAATGTATAGGTACATTTTTTTTTCTGAGAAAAAAGAATGCATAAAAAAGTCATTGCAAGTTGTACAGCTTGAGTTTAGGAAACATTGACGGATTTCATTCTATACAGACTTCGGTTTAGGTTTTAGCTTGTTTCACATTTCATTATTGTTTTAAAAAAAATAAAAAATAAAAAAACCTTATTCAGGTGGTATTCCAATTCCAGATTTATAGAACCAAACGCAGAAAGTGCATCTTCTCACTCATCTTCCAGGTGAACCAAACAATTCCAACCATATTCCAAAAACCATTTTCCAGATTTAAAACTTCTTGAATTGGCAAATTCCAATATTTGGGAATTCCAATATTATGTAATTCCACAAAACAAAAAGAGCCCTAATAAACAAAAATGAATAATAATTGGATTAGTTTAGGCTAATTTTGATAAAATGCATTTGATGATTATCTAAACTAAAATTACTAAATGTTATGGGTATGAGAAGCTTGGTAATATATATTTTTAGAAATAAAAGAAGAGGATAAGATGATCAACTTTTATTATTAATCTAAATTATAATTACTAAATGTTGTGGGTATGAGAATCTTTATAATAGATATTTTTAGAAATAAAATAAGAGGATAAGATGATCAGCTTTGATCGAATGATATTCTAAAGATTTTGATGTCCTATTTTGATGAGTGAGATAATTCTGCAATTGTGTTCCTATGGTATACTATTATATTGGTATAGTGCAATTACTTTAATCAATAGGCTTTTAGATTTTTTTAACACCTAACATGTACTATATAGTTCATAATTTTGGGCATTTTTTAAAATCGAAGAAAGGTTATTTATTTGAGTTCTTATTGGCTGCAATAAAAAATTAAACTAAAAAAACACATAGAAAAATCATTTTTCAAAACGGAAATTGCAAATAAAAGTTTGGGCCCACTTCTTGCCAAGACGAATTTCATTGAATTGAAAGCATGTCCGCATTAACTAAGCATTATTGCAATAGAGTGATGTCCTTCTCTGGTTTTGGGCTTTTGTTTTGACATATTGCAAAGAGGTCATTGAAGTTTGGAGATATTTTGGCTAGGGTTCCTAAACCTTGACGATGGTTGTTATTCACAAGAGTTTGTTTACTTGTCTCTTCTATCATTGCTGGAAGGTTTGTTTTGTGTTACCATTTTTGAGTGTTGGAAGGTTTGTTTTGTGTTGTCATCTTTGAGATCTTTTGCTTAGAAGGTTAAAAATCCAATACTAAGAGCTAATATTGTCTTTTTTGTGTGCATTTGTAGCCAGGGAACTTAAATTTTCTAAAAATCTTGTTATTGAGGTGATTATGTGAGTTAAAGTATTGGGTGGGCAGAAGTTTTGAAAAAATTAGAGAAGTTGGCGTTTGTGAGAGGTATTGGCTACTCTTTGTCCTTCGGCATATGTATTTGAGAAACAAAGTTCTATATCAATGAAAGCTAAAATGGTTGTAGTTTGTTGTTTCCTATTATTGATAGCTAAAATTGGTGTTGCTCTACACATTTCAAAATGGGGAAGTCTAATTTTTTGAAAATGTGTAGCTAAAATATTTAAAGATTTGAAGCTTTGAACAACTCTTTCTACTTTCTCTTGCGAATTTGTAACTAGAAAAGCTTAAACTAACATATTTTCTCTTGTGATTTTGTAACCATAAAAGCTTAAACTAACATATTTTAAGTCACATCTAGAAGGAATAGGATTAAGATATATGTAATTGAAAGCTAAAATGAGAAATTTTTTGTATAACTTTTGTATTTTTTTTCAAATCTTTAAATTTATCTATATCTTTTTTTTCTACAAAGGTTAGTTTCCTATTATTCACAAGTAAAATTGTTATTATTTTGTACATTTCAAAATGGGGAAGTCTAATTTCCTCAAAATGTTTGGCTAACTTTTTTAAAAAATTAAGCTTTTGATGACTCTTGCTAGTTTCTCTTCTGCATTTGTAACTAGGGAAGCTCAAATAGTCATATTTTAGGTTGTATGTTGAAGGAATAAGTTTAAGAGCTATGTCATTAAAAGCTAAAATGGGAAAGCTTTTGCAGAACTTCTCTCTTTTGTTTTGTAAGGGTTTGTTTACCCCTATTTTTTCATAAAGCTAAAGTGGTTGTAGTTTTTCGTTCGTGAATTTCTAACTATGAAATCTTAAACTATTATATCAGGTTTAAGATCTATCTTGTTGAAAGTTAAAATAGAAAAAAAATTGCTGAACTTTTTTGATTTTTTAAACTTTTTAAAAAATTTAATACCTTTTGATTTGTAAGGGTTTGTTTCTTGTTATTCACACATAAAATTGATATTGCTTTGTACATTTTGAAGTGGGGGACTGTAATTTTTTTAGAATGTTTGTATAATATTTTTAAAATATTATAAACTTTTGACTATTTTTTCTCCTTTCTCTTGTGTATGTGTAACTAGGAAAGCTTAAACTAGTCATATTTCAAGTTGCATCTGGAAAGAACAAGTTTAAGAGCCATATCATTAAAAGCTACTGCAATGGGAAAGCTTTTGCAAAAGGATCTTTAAATTTGTCAATATCTTTTGTTCTACAAGGGTTTGTTTACCTACATTTTTCATAAAGTTGAAATGGTTACAATTTGTTGTTCCTTGTTATTCACATGTAACTATTATTCACACGTAAAATTTTTATTACTTTGCACAATTTGAAATGGGGAACTGTAATTTTCTCAGAATGTCTATGTAATATTTTTAAAAAAATTAAGCTTTTGATGGTTCTTTCTCCTTTCTTGTGTGCATTTGTAACTAGAAAAGCTTAAACGATCATATTTCAAGTAGCATCTAGAAAGAATGGGTTTAAGAGCTATGTCATTGAAAGCTGAAATGGGAAAGCTTTTGTAGAACTTTTCTAAATTTTTTTCAATTCTTTAAATTTGTCAATATCTTTTGTTTTGCAAGGTTTTGTTTACCTATGTTTTTCGTAACATTGAAGTGGCTGTAGTTTTTTGTTCCCTATTATTCATAAGGTAAAATTGCTATATTTTTTAAAAGCTATCATATTTTAAGTCACATCTAGAAGGAATAGGTTCAAGATGTATGTTGTTGAAAGATAAAATGAGATATATTTTGTAGAACTTATGTGTTTTTTGTTGTAATCTTTAAACTTGTCAATATTTTTTATTTTGCAAGGATTTGTTTTATCTTATTCAAGGATAAAAATTGCTATTGCTTTGTACATTTTGAAAATGGAGAAGTCCAGTTTTCTCAAAATTGAACGGTTATTTGTCCTTTGCCTTGTGCATTTCTGAAAAGGGAACTTAAAATTTGTTAAAATCTTTTTATTTTAAATTTTAAGATTTGAATGACACATATGCTTGCACTATTTGAGAATTTGAAATGCACAAAGATCTTAATGTAACATATATAAGCTTGTTGAACATTTTTCGCAAATGTTATGCATTAATGGAGCAACTTATCTATCCTATTGTTTTACAAATTGAACATTGAAGTCTTTATACGCGTGAGGTTGAGTCATTGCATTTTCTGCTTTGCATGAGCACTTTGAGGTTTTTGCAAAGGTGTTGGTGAAAGAGTAAAAATAATTTTAAAACCTTTTTCTCATAAATTTATAGAATTTTATTCAAAAGCCTTTGCTACCATTTAAAAAGAATTTTAAGGCTTGAATGGTATAGATTTTGCAGCATTCCATGAAAAATCATTTGCAAGGGCTTTTGGAAAAAATATGAAAAGTTCCTGATCATATCATCTAAAATGGAAATTGCATTAAGATTTTAAAAATTTGGTATTGCAAATTGCTTTTGGCTTGGATATCATTAAATGTAGCATCTATGTGCATTACATGTCCATTTATTGAAGAGCTTAGTTGTATAAGCATTTCAACTTGTCCTATTGCTTATATGTCTAATTTTTTTTTTAGTTTTAACTACATGTGTGAAGTTATCATATTGTACAATTAAAGCATCAACATGGGGATATGTGTTTTGTAAATGTATTTAATGTTCAATCATGTCATACTATGCCAATTCAAAATGAAATAGAATTGCAACATGATTCAACACTAAAAATCTATTTATATTTGTGTCTTTCCAATAATAAAATTACATGAAAGTCAATTGTCAATCATGACATAGTAATTTAGGCATATAAGCTATGCAGAAACTCTTAACAATTGAAACAAAAGAACATGTATGACATGTTTACTTTAGTTCTCTAGTGTTCAACATTATATTGTGTCATTTTAGGTATGTGTTCTTTTCAAATTATGACATTGAATGGATTCATGAAATACTGCAAATATGTGTGGCGTTCAAAGCTTAAAATGCCCCGCTTTTTTGTATTTTGAATTGGTCAGGAGAAAAGTATATTATTGCAATGATTGGATGCAACAAAAAACCAATAAAACTTTTTAATTGATCAACATGATTTAATAGTTTCTTCAAATGCTAAGTGTGTTAAATAGTTGAAGTTATTTTGCATATTTATAAAAATGACAAAACGCTCTTGATCTGAGATCCTATTGGAACTTACTATTATTGAGTGCTTTCTCATGAATATCATTGACTTTGTGCACCCTCCTTCTCTAGTTTTGTACTTTTGTCTACACATAATGTATCTTTTGTATAGATATCATTGAATTTAAAGCATGTTTGCATTAATTATGCATTGATGTTGTAAGTTGTTCATCTTCCTATTATGGTTGTGTACTTCATTGAAGTTTTTGGACATCTCTAACAGGGTTCTTGCATCTTCTGCTTTGTATGAACATTTTGTGTTATGTGAAAAAGTTATTTTTATCTATGTCTTCTATTAGTGTTGTAATTGTGTCATTCAATTCATGGCATTGAATGGATTCACGAAAAAGTGCAAAGATTTCTATCATTGAAAGCTTAAAATATTGTGATTTTTTGGTAATTTGTAATTGTTCAAATTTTAATTTTTGTTACTTTTTTCTTGTCTTGTAAAGTTTGATAGCATGAATGTAAGAGTTGATGTTTATCATTTTTTTGCCATTGGAAAGTGTCCAAAACTAATAAATCTTTTGCATTGAACAATATCTTTTTAAAATTTGTTGAGATGGTAAGTTTGTTTTATAGTTTCAATTTTTTCTCCTACATATCTATAAATTTGTAAAAGTGCTATTTATTTTACTTCCTATTGGCTATCACAAAAAAAGACAAAGGAGAGAAATTAATCTTAGAAATTGTAATTACAGAGGTAAAAAATATTGTGCTCTTTATATGCATATGCAATTGAAGTTGTATTCCCAAAGGACTATGTGGAAATGTTGGAGGTATCTCTTATTGAACAATATGTGATAATGAGAGCTACAATCCTTTTTTTGTCCATTTATAACTAAGGAACTTGAAATTTCTAAAAATCATTTTTGTTTAAGGTGAAATTGTGTTAGTAAAAATGGTCGATGGTCATGGCTTTTGAAAAAAATTAGAGAAGTTTCCATTGGCAAGAGGTATTGCTTATAAGCTTCAATTGTGATACTTTCAATGTTATTTTAGACCTTTGTACAATTATATTTGACACATTGAGGCCATATTGCATAAAGATGCCAATTTTAACAAATTTTCAATTCATTGTTTAAGCATTCATGACTACTAACAACTATTTTCATTTGTATAACTTCATATATGTTTTACATTTGAAATTATTTTAATTCTATTTGGTCTTGTGATAAATGCTTTAAATTGCATATGCATTTAAAGATCTCTAGTTTATGCAATTACATTGTGTTATCTTATATCAAATATGCATTTCATTTTTATTTTTATGCAAGGTGTGAAGTTGAAAATATTTTTAACTATGTTCAATAATCTAAAATAGATGAAATTAAAATATTTGATAATATAACTAGACATGGCTACTAATAACTATTGGACATTGGTAGAAACAAATCAGCAAATTTGGTCAGCTACTAATATAAGAAATAATTATAGTGAAACATCTACTATTGGAAATAAATGTTTGGTTGTTTATTGTCCTTGATGTCAAACACTCTAGTCTGGTGGTGTTTGAGGTGTTTTCTCAAACACTATGGTTCATATTTATTTGTTGTTGACATGTTCAGGTATATCTTTTGTCTGGAAAGAAGTAAGGTTGTGTGCTAGACATGTTAGTGCTTATGAACCTACAAAACAGTAGAATACAAGTATGTATGTAGTGCTACAAAATAGTGAAAGACAAGTATGTATTCAAAATAATGGAAGATAGGTATTTATTATGAAGATTGTGAGAATAATGTTTGTCAATATTATTACAAGTAGGGTTGTTGTTGCATCAAAAAATCAACCTTTCAATGCTCAATACAACCACTAGACTTATAAAATCCATAGGAGGTGGTTAATCCATGTCACAAATCCCGTGAGGGATGCTAGCACACTACCAACAATCCCCCTAGCGTCACTCGTTGAGGTCCACATCACTTACAGAGGAGATTCAAACCTATGGCCAAGATTTGTTACCACTTGTTACAAGTAGTGGTTGTCATTGCACCAAAATATTGACCTATTAATGCTCAATACAACCACTAGACTTATAGAATCCACATGAGGCAATTAAGCCATGTCACAAATCCACACTACAAACAAATGATTTAGAGTTATTTTCTTAGGTTCAAAAGTTAATGGTTTTGTCTATATGTAAATGGTTTAATTTAGCATATTTATGCAATCAAAGATGCCATATTTTTCAGTTGTGTTCTCCAGAAGGTTTCTACTCCAAAAATCATGGATGAAGCTATGTAGATGTGATTTGAACCATTTTCAGGTTTTGGTATTGGTTGTGGTGTTTCCTAGTGATTCAAAAATAGTGTCTTCAAGTGTTACAGTTATCATCGGTTTGTGGTCTGGTCCATAAATTTGTTGCAATGAATTCTAACGTGGATTGTTGGCTTGAGTGATATTATTTCTGATGTTGGCATGTAGATCTCACCACGATGTGTGGAGGTTTGGATACAATTGGCAAGTTAGGTGGCTTTTTGGTCAACATGTTACTATTACGTTTGAGATGGCTATAGAAGATGTTCTAGTAATTATGGATCTGGCATTGGGCTATGTGTAGTGTTTTCATGGTCCCTCTCTCTCTTAAAGTGGATCATGCTTCATATTTCTAGTCTAAGTATTGCATTTAATGTCTATCTCTTATCTGAATGGGCTTGTTCTATGTATGACCTATGTATTTAATAATTATCTCTTATCTAGTTGGATCCTTGTTAGGTATAATCTATGTTTTTTGTCTGGATGCTTCTAACATGGGACCATATTATAATTTGATGTTGTCATGGATAGCTTGTAACATAATTATAATCTGCTTTTGACACAACCAACTTTGTTGTAAACTCAAATTATTTATCTTGTATATGAGTATAGTACGTGCTTTGGTAAAAAGTAAGTGTCATGAGAGAATCAATAAATATCTATATGTAGAGTTTCATAAGATGAGTTTGATTTAGGAGGCTTCTATTTTTTAATAATGACAAAAAAAGAAAAGGTAGTAATAGTGTGCTACTAAGGTCGACAATTTTGTGTAGATCAATTGCATTATCAGGAGAATGTCTCTTTATCTATTGTAAAGAGTTTTTTTATTAAGGAAACTACAGGTTTTGAAGGGGCCTCAAAACCCTTTAACAAGACTAAGAAAAGATAAGCATAAAAAACACTTAGAAAAAATGATTTATCCCAGCTAAGGATAGAAACCAAAAGGGACAAATCCTAAATGTAGCAATAAGCTCTATCACCCTAAAGATCAAAATACAAGACAAAAAACTCCCAGCGACATAGAATAGAAAAACAACCAGCAGTTGGATTACTTCATCATTTTAAGGAAATCCTCAGATTCCTCCATTTGATTCTGCATGTTTCTGATGGACTTCTTTAGATTGGCGATGTCTATGCCCTAAGCCATAGTCATCTTTCTGGTGTTGGATCTGGTTCTAGTTCTTGGACCAAGCTGTAGAAGTTCCTCTTGCCCCTGCTCTTTATCTTTTTTTGTTGATAGTTTGATTACCTTCTAGCACTTCACATAGAACTTTAAGATAGTCCACAATTGTTTTCATGCCTATATTGGAAATGGTTATCAGGTTCTTAAGCATGGTTTCATTGTTGTTGATTTCATCAATGATCGGGCTTATCACCGATTCCATAGCCCTTTAATATTATCATCCAGCATAGTGGTATTAGCAGAAACCTCTCCAAAAACTTCCTTCCCTTTTTTCTACATATCAACATCATTCCTCATTTTATCCATGAATTATTCTAGAAGATCATTCCTTGCTTCCAGCTTTTTACATCTATTCTGCAAGTCCTAGATATCATTATGAACCCATTTGTCAATGTTGTAGCCATACATGGCTTTATTTATGGCCATCTGAAGCATAGTCATACTAACAGTCCTCTTCACTTTGAAATCTATGTCCCATAATTCTTCCTGAAGGCTTCTTTGGTTTGGGTGTTCTCTTCAAGCTCACAGAGTTGTTCCTTGGGCTTTCAGGGGGGGAAGATCTACCCTCACATTCCTCTTCATCACTGACAATTTCTTTGTCAAACTCTAGATTATCATTGTTGACCTGAATTTCCCATTCCATCGTCCTTAACTCCTCATTGCTGGTAGCTTCCTCTACAGAGTTAGTAGGACTCTCCTCACTTTCTTTGTTACCCTCATTAGCATCCTACACCTCCTAAATCTCCTCATTATCCTTCTCTTGGTTACTTTCTTCAGTGCCACCCAGATTATCAGAGATGTCCTTGACACTTTGGTCAGCTGTATCCACCTTATCATTGATGTTGTTATTACCCTCCAGGGTATCTTTCTATTGGTTAGTGCCAAAATAAGCATCCATGATATCAATAATGTTTTTATATACCTCCTCATGGCTCACCTTAACCATATCCAGGGTAGCATCAGTTCCATAGGTACCCACAACTTCCTTGACTACGACAGAGTCAGAGATGGTTTGCTTTACCCTTCCCGGAACTCTCACTAATACAATCATCCTCTTTCACTTTATCAGCATTCCCCAAGGACTCCACCTCTTCCACCAGACTGACCTTAGTCTTAGAGCTTTCTACCAAAGGAGAGGGGTCAGAAGCAAGGGTCGATGGATTAAGGGCTTTTTTGTTATAGGAGGTTTTCTTCTTGGAACCGGACGCAACAAGATTCTTCCATTTTTTATAGGTGATCTGGATAGGAATCGGGTTAGGAATGTAATCCCTAGCATACTTAGCTATAAGTAAAGTTAATCCCTCATAAAGGATAGGAGTATCCCTCACCCTATGGTCAATGATACTCTGGTTAAGGGCACTAACAGGAAAAAAGGGAAGGAAATCCTAATGTCATGCCTGAAATGGCTAACCAGGATGAAATGGTAATTGTAAACTCTAGAGTATCTACCCTTGAGAGTAAAGTACTCCATAATGACCCTTATAACCGAGCCCCAAATAACCTTGATATTATCCAAGTTGACATCTATTGTAAAGAGTTGTGTAATACCCCTCTCATAATTTACTTTTCAGTTTAATTGGGCAGACTCTTTTATGCCACTTTTCATGTGTGTATAAATCCTCAGATAGGTTTGATGCTATGTATATTATGTTTATGATTTTACTGACCCCATACTTGCATGTGTATGGTTGGCGTGTATGTTTTATATTTATGTTTGATGTGTCTGATATGGTTGAGGGACGGAGTCGTAGTTACTTGCTTGTGAGATCCACATGATCGATCAATCCCTATCATTGTCTATTATATATTTATACATATATGTACATGCTCATCTTTTATGTAGGATTTCAGGTACCAAACATCGACTTCCCTGAATTGCCAAGATGAGCATGCCTTATCACAATATCTCAATGGTAAGAGAGGGGAGATAACATACGGGTCCAATCCCGACCCAAGTCATTGATTGTCTTAGAATAATGGATATTTATCTATTTTTCTACCTATCTGAATTCGTCAAGGTGACATAAATTTGTGAGCCCTTCCCTTGAATTTGTTTGTTATTTGAGTTAGTTGATCTTTGTGTGTTGTGAGTCAAGTGAGTTTGTTGTGTAGTTATTTGATTAAAATAATTAAATTAAGATTAATTATGAAATTAGAATAATTAAATCTTATAAAAATTAGAATATTAAATATAAGGATATTTAATTATTGAGAGTTAATTAAATACCTTTATTTAATTAAAAAGACTTAATTGAAAGTCTAATCTGGAATAAGAATTTAAAATTGAAATTATTGGCATAATTGATTTATTTAATATTTAATCATCAATTGCATAGTTATTAATGTGCTACAATATTAATTAATTGATTAAATGTTAATATGCAATTTAAGTTGCACATTTAGTTTAATTAAATTGTAGAAATTTAAGTTGAAGGTTGAGTTAAGGCTTATTAAGTGAAAAGTGCATATAATTATTATTATAACTAATTAAATATGCAAAAAGAAAATTGATAAAAACAAGGTTAAGAAGTTGATAATTGGAAATGTGCATATTTTATCATTAAAATTAGAATTAATCATTGTATTGTGTGAGACAAATGTATTGATATTTTTAGATATTAATGGGGCACAAAATTTCTTCAAGACCATTGATTTATATTGAGATCAACAATCCAGAAGAAATTTTAGCTCCCATAAGCATTACAAACGAAACAGTAACATTTTTACCTCGTAGAATATAATGAGGGTCACTAGATTATACTGTAAGTTAATAATGGCAACTAAAAGTTGGTGATAGATCCCTACAGTAACTAATAATCATGATATATTATTGGAGAATTAATTTAAATTTCTACAATAACTTATATAATTATGGCAAATCAAATCTAATCATGTATTGAATATTGTGGCAAATTTTCAAGTTCAAGTTTTTTATAAAATAAATTATTTTGTGATTTAAATATTTTTAAATCAAAATTTTGTAAAAATGTGGCGATTTAGGCTGCCTTAAATCTTGAATTATTAGCCAAATTTGGATTCTCAAATTTCCAAAATTAGCCAATTGACAAATATTACCCACTAAAAATTACTATGGTTGCATATTTTGAAAACCTAGCTTGTGAGGTTTTCTATATTAAGGTGTTTTGGGTTATTATTTCATTATGTCTATTAGGTTTTGGAGAATTGTGATGCTTGGAAGTTAAAGAATTATTTTAAAGCTTCAATTTTTGGGAGTCTTTGATTTGACCTTATTTGATGTATTCGATTGGGGGATTTCAGGTTGGGTTTGAAAACCTATATTTATCGTTCTTTTGAAAAGATTGTCTACTTTGTGATTGGAATTGATTGTTCAAAATTATGATTTTATTTTGATTGAGGATTATGGTTTGATTTTTTATTGTTTTCAGTTTGAATTGGTTATTGAATTTCTTGTGAGAAAAACCCAGAATTTGTTTGAAAAATAATAGGGAAAAACTTAAAATTAATTCATTTAGGGTTTGCTTGTATTTGTTGTTGAAACCCTAAGTATTAAATCAAATTGAAATAGATATATAATATTTGCATACAAGCACAATCTTTTTATAGAATTAAAAGAAACTGGTAAAAAATATATATATTAATTTTTAGATTATTATTGTTATTATTTTATTTTGTTCAAAAAAATTAATAAATAAATAAATATTAATTAATTTTTTTAGATGTGGGTTTTAATATTAAAGTTTTTATTTATATTTATATTTATATTTACAAAATTAATTATATTATTATAATTATAAAATACATGGTGTTTTGATATGCATGGAGATTTTAGTTAAATATTTATTTAAAAAGTATATATGCATGAGATTTTATATGAATGTTTTCTTTATAAGTCAAACTAGACTTTAATGAATAAAATTGGTTGCACTTAAACAATTAAAACTTGTGTTATGGTTTGACTACTTGGTATATTCTATTACCATGTTTGATGTTGTTTATTTGGGAAAATTATGTTGCCTTTAAGAGTGGTATACAGAGGCTTGGGGGGTTTGTCTTCTATGTGACATGTGTATTTTTAGTATTTTTGTAATGTTGACTTGGTCACGATTAATTTTACCCAACCTAATTTCTTAAGCTCATTATTTTGTGAACTCTTTGAGAGGGTGTATTATATCATGTTGTGGTTTGAGGACCAACTTGTAATTATGGGATTATAGTTTGAGGACCAATGTGAGTTCCAGTTATCTTTTATGGAACTAAAATTGATTATAATATTTTATATGATTTGTGAGATCTATTTGTGATATATGAGCCTAGGAGAGGTTAAATAGGTGCATCTTAGGGGAGTGGCTTACAATGGGATTCTGGGGCCCAAAAGAGGCGAGTACCAAGATAACCTATGATAAGTTTTTTAATAAGTGATAACTTAATTATAAAACTTGGTAATAACATCAAATACACGATTAATTATGGATGTCTCACCCGTGCCTTGAGTACTTGTATAGGCTAAGGATGGGAATGGGATGATACATAGAGAGTAGGTATGATTAGAATTTCTCATCTTCATAAGAGAGCATTTTGGTTCTGCATGGGTCACGTTGAGGGTCTGGGGTCCGAGTGACTAATCCAAGGTAACTCAACTTGATAAATGTTTGAGGGTCTAGGGTCTAGAGAGACCAGTATAGGGTAACTCAAGTAATTTTCCATGTGATGAAACTCCTATAATATGCAGCCTAAGTCTCCTTCATAGTTTCTGCATTTTCCTCTAGTGGTATGTCTTTGGAATTTAGTATTTGGTGGTTGGTATTTGTTGTTATTTTGGCATTTGGTTGGTATTTGTTACTTGTTGGCATTTTGATATTTATTATATTTTCTTTATCATTAGTTTATGGTACCTCTTGAGTTAGAGAGCTTTCAGGTTCCATTGCCTAGGTTTTGTGTTATTAATTTTTGTGTTGTTATCCGAGTGGGGTCTATTGTTATCTCCTCAACATAGTGGGAGTGTACCTTTGGTTCCATGAGGTCGGGTGGTAGTGATTCTTTTACCATTTAATATTTAGACGTTCTTGTAGCGGTGCTAGATGCTGCTTGTTGCTGGTATCTTCTTCTTGTTTTTCATTGAATGCTTGCTCATATATAACTTATGGTGTTTATATTTATACCTTATATCAGTGCTTCAGATGTGATTCTTTTGGGATTTTTTACTATACTTTGTACTTGGTTATTGTTACATACCCTGCGACTTGTGCAGTGGATGTTGATTTATTGTGTATACCTTACGATATCAGTTGTATCTATAATTCATTTATATGAGGTTGTACTTGTTATTCATTTGTATATGAGATGTTTGTAATTATACTTAATCTAAAATAATTAATTAATGTATATGTAATTATACATCATGGAACCATTGAGAGTTGTTAACTGTAATAGAGTTGTACTTATGTACTTGTTCATATCTTATGTTGTATTGCTTATGTATTGTTATCATTATTGTTTTGTAAACTCTTAAGTGAAAAAAAATATTTTGTAAACATAACAACATATTTTAGGTTAAATTATCTTGGGTTACCTAGTGGGGCATTACAAGTTGTATGTAATGTTTCCCTAGGATAGTGAGTCTTGGGTGCACAAGTTCTTTGCATAATCTTGTTACTTTGGTAGTGAGCCTCTGTTTACAAATTTGGAGCAATGAGATCCTATCTATATTCACTTTTGTATTAACAGTGAGCCTTTGTTTGTAATTTTGGAGTAGTGAGCTCATGCTATCTTTGTAATTAGACTATATACATCAATGAATTATCTTTGTGGGCAAGTTATCACCATTTTTTTCATAGTTTTGGTTTTCCACGTATAAAAATCTTGGTGTTCATGCGTTGTTATTTAAGTTCATTATTTGCTTAATGTTTTATGTGGTGAATATTGAAGTTAGTTTATTATTGAAGTGAGATTTTGGTTTATTCTAATTCACCCCTCCTCCCCCCACCCTCAACATGTGGAGTTTGTTCAACATCTACTGCCTTGTTGAAAGGTAATACTCTTAAGTCTTTATATTCATGTATTCTTCTTCATGCTTAAATATGATTTTTGTAAATTGCATATTTAACATGAAAGCATTCATGTATATTTATTGTGAAACTTTTAAGTTCAATTTCATTTCCCAATTTATTTAAACCATTCTAACTATCAATATCTATTTTATTTTGCAAGGAACAAGAGACTAAATTGTTAATTAAAAATTGGAAGAAAAGTTGACATAAGGAACAACAAAAGTCAATTGTCAATTGTGAGAGAAATAGGTAAGGTTGTTCTTGCATTTTTCATTATATTTATAAAACTATCTTTGTACAAAGATCACAATGCATAAAAGTTGTCGAAAAAGAATATATTTTTGCTTTCATATTTTGTAATTATAATGATATATTAAAATATAAAGGAAAAATGTGATAGATAGAAATAAGAAATAAAAAGAATAATATGTCATAAAGTACTTACATAAGGGATGGATATGAAAAAAATTGCTATGTTCTAAAATTTCATATAGGGGGAAAGTACAATACAATAACAAGGGTACTTTCTACTAATAAATTAAGCATATTAGTGCTCAATTAGAAATGAGTATAAAGTATTATGTATTGTATATTACAAAAATTGCATTGCATTGAAAAAGATGGAGTCTAAAGAAAGTGTTCTGATACCATAAATAGATTTTGTAGATGTTTATAAATATAAAATTGCACTAGCACTTCCAATATGCAACATTGATGATGAAGGAAAGAAACAATGTTTTATATAGATCACATTTGGACGAATTCACCTAAAAATATATCATCTATTTACAAAATTGAAGCATACTAGATAGATTATTTTGCAACTTTTGTACATACTAGCTTTAAAGTTGCTGATAAACATGCTACATGACACAGTATGTCTTTTTTCATATACTATATTTTATAATATTGATTTTTTGTGGTAGTAATGGAGACACCAAAGCCAGTTGTAAAATTAAAGTGAGCATAAGCAAGAACAAGTATCAAATAGGTAAAAAGGTGTTTTATACATTATTGACATCAAAGATGGTCACACTGATATGGACAAAGTACTAATAGACAAATTTATTCAACCTCCAGCTTTATCTCTCACATTTATTCTTTCTCCAAAAGTTCTCCATCTTTCTATTTAATTGGAAAACTAACTATGTTATTGTCTAACAACTTTATATGTACCCAAACTTTGGTTAACAATTCCACGAGGTTTCTTCAAAATGTCTTCCTCCCACATGTGCTCTCTGTCTCCTGTGCGCCCTTCCTTTGGTGCTATGGAGTGATTGGAGAAGGCTGGGGCATCTCAATATAATGATGGGCTGACACTGGGGCATCTTCATTCCTCCACAGAGTTTCCTTCCCCCTGCCCTGCGTCTACTATTATGGTGACATCTACCTCTGCTATTGTGACTAGGGTGAGTGTTGTGGTTGGAACCTCTTCTTTAAGGGATAATGGTCCTTCTTCTAAGGATTCTGTGGGGTTGGGAGGGTCTTTTCTGACATTATTTCCAAGATAGTTGTAGCTGAGAAGGAACACAGGGTTTCCACTGACAATGGGGCTTCCATTGGCCCAATTCCTATTTGTGCGTCTTTATATGTCAATATGTCTACTACTGATAGAGATTTGATGAATAGCAATGAAATTTTTAAATCCCATGGACTGATTTGTCAGTTCGGGGTTTTTGGCCTAGTCTTCCCTAACTGCATGATTGGGTTTCTTGAAGATGAGAACCAAAATTATCAGGTACGGTTAACATCTATCCAATGGAAAAAGGATTTTTCATTGCAAAATTTGATAATTTTGTGGATAGAGCTATGATCCTATGTGATTATTTCTTTTATTGGGAGGATAAAAAATTTATGCTCATGGTAAATTCATGGCACCCTGATTTCAATCCTTCCACTCAAGTCTTTAGTTCTATCCCTATATGGGTTAGGCTCCCCAATCTGCCCCTTCATCTGTGACATGATTTTGTCCTTGAGGAAGTGGGTGGGGCTTTGGGGGAGTTATTGTTGATTGATAATGAGTTTGATAATATGTATCATTCTACTTTTGCTCGTATCTTGGTAGAAATTGATACCTTGAAGGGCCTCCCAACTAAAATTAAAATTGAATCATCCTTGGGACCTTGGATCCAACAACTTAACTTTGAAGGCATTTCTTTTAGATGTCGTAAATGTTTTAAGACTGGTCATATATAATCCCAATGTGGCTTCATTACCAAGAAGAATAAATCTTCTCCTTCTTGGTGGAAGGGTGCTTCTACCCAATATTACATTGTCTTGAAAAGCTCCTCTCCTCCTGAGATGTAGGTTGCTCCTGATACTGGCAATCGTCTGCCTATTGGTGAGAAAGTTGGTTTATGTCCTGATATTAATGTTCCTAAAGGGTTTGCTGGGGCTGTTGGCTCTGTCCCTATCTTGGTTTTTGGACTTGTACCTTATCTTTCTACATTGGGTGATACCAGATTTTCTGTTGATTCAATGGGTGTTGGCTTTGCTAGAAATGATGGTATTTTATTAGGTGTTGGATTTGACCTTACAGTTCCATTTCTTGATCACCCTTTGGATGGATCTAATGGTGGCCCTGTGCTGGCTATTTCTCTAGGAGACTCAACCCCACTTTTGGGGGCTGGATCTCTAGCTCTAGAATCATTGTACTAGCAGGGTAAGGCTGCTAGTGTTGAAGAAGGTTGGATTATAGTTAAAGGGAAAAAATTTAAGAAATCCTCCCCATCTTTTGACATGACCCTACGATCTCATTTGAAGGGGACAAAAAGATAGCTCGTTTAACTTTTGTTGTGGATTTCCAATGTTTTATCTTATGCAGGGGTTTGGGTGTTTCTTTGGTTGAGTTCTTTAGGACGGTTTCTTGGGGATGGTGGCCTTTTTTTTATGGCTGATTTGTTGTGTATGGTGTACTCCTAATGCTCTATCTTAAGCTTTCTCTTTGTACAGGGTTTCGGGTCCCTTCAAAACCTATTTTTACCATTAATCAAAATAGTTCCATGAGATTAAAGAGCAACTATAAAAAAATGAAATTCCCACCTTGTTATTTAGAAACACTACCAAAAAAGAAGATCTAAAACATGCACTTTAGACTAGATGCATTTCACATATATTTGTAAACTAAATGATAAAAGAACCTTACAAATAATAAAAGGACTATTGCAAACAACATTTTGGGTGAAAAATTATAAATTTATTTTCTCTTTATATCATACCCACTTTCTTACACTTATAACATATTAACATTTCTTAAAGGTGACTAGACTTTCAAAAGTGGAAAATGCATTCTCTATTCCTTTTCATGCATTTTGCCTAAAATTTAATTAGAAATTTGACATCTACAATGCACTTAAAGACAATACTTCTCACTATTCTAAATGTAATAAAAATCACTTACACGTGTACTCCATGCATCTAAAAACTATCCTCATAAATGACAACAAATAGGTAGTATAGTATTCTAGACAAAAAAAATTATATATTGTTCAACAATTGATGCCTTCCCTAAAGAACATAATTTATCAAGTCTATCTTCAAGATAAATTAGCAGTTATATTCACACTACTGGGCTTCGCAATGAGAGGCAATTTCACTCTGAATCAAAATAACATTATTACTTGTGTTGTTGGAATGGATGGATGAACACGATATCTAATGAAACATGTAAAAATGTTCTTATTATAGACAACCGTCATCCATAAAAAGTTCTTATTCATATGCTTCAATTAAAATTAATAATTTTCTTGCACTGACCATGATACAAAATTGCCAGGGACCAAATGATGCAAAAAAGGGGACAATATTTCACACATTTGACTGAACAAAAAATAGCGTGATATATTTACAAATCCATTTTGCACTATGATTATAATGCTACTCACATTACACAACCCTTAAATACTACTCATTCTATTCTATATCCAAATCATTTTCCTCTTTTTCTATAGAATATTAATGACATGTGAACATATTTATTGCTAGTTCTATGGAAAAGACAACTATATTTATATACTATGTTTTAAATGCTTCTTATACTAGTTAAACACTTCTAAACTTGTTATTTTATGTATTGTTTAGATGCTTCTTTTTCCTTTTGCCAAAATACATACATAGTCAATATTTTGTGTTTCAAGTATTCTTAACATTGTGTTTTATTTCACTTTATGCAATGCTTGTAATACTTTGATGCATTTTCTGTTAATTATGTGATCAACTTCTCTATTTCTTGATAATGACATACATGTATAAACAAGATTGGTATGTTTTCACTACAAAATGTTGAACCGGTATTCATTAATACACACTCTACCTTTGATAAAGATAATTTACTTTTAAATTATTGCATTCAATAACTTGTACACATGCATTACATTCTTTTAAACCAATAATTAAAGAAAATAAAATCAAACATAAAACTTCAACCCTTCTCTATTTACATTCTTAAATAAACATGTTATTTGCATGTAATTGTGATGAAACTTGTATGGGAAAATAACTATATACGGTGTTCTTTACATGCATTTGCACCTAATGTTGTATTGAAGGAAGATTGCTCTAGGGTTTTTTTTTGCTCTACTAGGGTTTCATGTGTATGACATCCTGTCTGTATCTTTGCTTTGAGATTTCCATCTATCATATCGCATTTACTGCGGGATTTTTGCATTAGGGTTATCTTTTAGTATGGCTCCGGCCAACTTCGGCCCAACAGTTGATGTTGGTGCATGAGTTGAAGCTTCAAAACGCCATGGTGCCTCCTCTGAACAAACATCCTCACAAGTTTGTCCCAAAGGTCTTTCATGAGGTAACCCTGATATTGTTCTTAATCTTGCAGAATTTGATTCTGTATGTGAATGGTTAGAAAAGCATACTATGATTGGAATATTTTGTGGGTCGCACTCCTCCTGAAAGTATCCTTAAAGATTGGGTAAACAAGAGATGGACCCCTCACGGGGTCCACCTTGATGGTGTGCAAAACCTTACCAAAGGTTTTTTTCTTTTCCATTTTGCTAACCCTTCCCAGGTGAAAGCTATTTTTAGCCATGAGCCTTGGATGGTTAGGTCATCCCTGCTTGTTTTCTAGAGATGGTCTCGAGACTTCACCATCTCGGATGACAAGAAACTTAGGGTCCCTGTTTGGGTTGAGTTTCCTGGTCTCCCTTTGCCATGCTGGCCATTTATTGAGTCTATTGCTAAAACCCTTGGTAAGGTCATTGTCATGGAGCATGATAAATTTTTCAATGCCTGACCCCAGAAGTGTGTCTGTGTTAAGGTCGACCTTTCCAGGGACCTCAAGGACATTGTCAAAATACAAGTTGGTTCTCTCACCATCTCTCAAAAAGTGCTTTATCTAAAGCTGCCAAACACCTGCTATAGGTGTTAATTGATAGAGCACAAGATTAAGGACTGCTCGCTAGTTACCCCTCAGGTAAAGCCATCGCAAAAGGAAGCGCCGGTCAAAAACTTGGACGTTGGAAAAAAAGAAGAATGGACTATAGTTTTGCGAAAAGGCAGGAATGCCTTAGGTTCTAATATGGCACACGCTACTTCTGTAGCTATGTCACCTCCGAAATCATCGGTTGGAAAGCCTTCACCTCTCGCCAAAGCACCGCTGGTTGTGCCACCTACTTCACACCCTATTATTCATGGGAAATATTTGGCTGTGAGGCCTTCCACTTCAGAGGTGGTGCTCGCACCGCCAACTATTTCTTCAGTTTCATCCCAGTCTTTGTGTTGGTCTCACAGTCCTGATGGATGCTCGGATGACCCAGAAAAAAAGTGGTTTATCTCTTCTGGAGATTTAATCCCCAGCTTTGGCTCTGTACCAACTTTCTTGCAGAATAGTTTCTCCTCTCTTGGGGATGAGGAAACCATGCAAGAGTTTTTATGAATTTTTTGTCATGGAATGTGCAAGATCTAACTGACCTCTCCAGAAAGTACTATGTTCATGGTACTCATTGCAGACTTCACAGTCTGGATGTTCTATGTCTCTAGGAAGTTAAAATTTCAAGTTTCCTGCTCAATTCTGCTTGTCGTGTCATTTGGCTGGATGACATTATTTTCTCTTCTCAGCGTGAAGCTGGTAAAGGTGGTGTCATTACTATTTTGTCACCTCACCTTCATTCTTTTATTATTTCTCATGGGTCTGATTCAATGCAGTGTGTCACTTGGATTTTGTTGTCTTTTCACAACCATTCCTTTGGCATCATTAATGTTTATGCTCCCAATGATGTTGTGGAAAGATCTCAGCTTTGGTGTTGGCTAGCTGACAATTTGCTTCCTGCCACTTGGGTTATGTGTGGGGACTTTAATATGGTTGAGCTAGCCTCTAACAAGGAAGGGATTTTTCCTTTTTGATGGACAACTAGGGAGAGAGAAGCCTGGTACCACATGCACAATAAATTGGGCCTTTTTTATTCTATTTCTAACCACTACTAGCAGGGTGGGGTTTGGCATACTTGGTCGAATTTCAGAGCTGGTTTTGATCGTATATTTAAGAAATTAGATCATGCTATGATAACGACTCAATCTTTTTTCTCTTTTTCTGAAGATCAAGGCCTACTTGTCATTCCTCTGACAGATGTTACCTTGTCAGACCACTTCCCCATTTATTTTTCTATCACTTGGCATTCCTCTGCCAAGCGGGTTGCTCATAAGCAATTTTACGTCAACACGTCAATGCTGACGCATGCTTCCACTATTGCTCACATTCTTCAAGTTTGGAATTTAGAGCCTCGACCCCATAATTAAATTGGTTGGATTTAGTGGTGGAATGACGCCATCACTTGTACTGTGAGATTTCTTCGCATTTACGACTACCAGCTTGCCTGCTACAGGAAGCGTGCTTATGAAGCTAACACTAAGGCTCTTCATAATGCTGCTGATGTGCTTGCGTTGAACCCCTTTGACTCTTATCTTCAACTTAAGCTGGCCCAGCTTCATCATGAGAAGCAAATTGTAGATGCCTATGCTACTCGTGGAGCTCAAATCAAAGCGTGCCTCCATTGGTTGGAGGTGGGTGATAAAGCCTCTAAGGAGTTTTTTTAGGCTCTTAAAGCCTGACATACCAATTTTGGTATTCAAAAAATAAAAAAAGGATCTGAAACCCTTACTGAGCTCCCTGCCATTCTTCAGGCTTTTTTTCAACACTATGAAAAAGTGTTTGCTTCGTAGGGAAATTCTGTTGCGCAAGAGGAGGCTCTTAAGGCTTGTATTACTATTACTCCAAACCATGTAGCGGTTGAGAAGTGGGCCTTTGTGAGCAACTGCTTACCATCAGTGATCTCAAAGAAGCGGCTTTTTCTATGGCTGATGATAAATCTCCAGGATGTGATGGCTTCCCTTGCAAATTCTACAAGCACTTATGGGATGCTATAGGTCCTAACCTACATAAAGTTTATCTCGAGGCCTTTCATAATAAAAGTTTGGGTGCTTTAATCAATAAAGGGACTATCAAATTCATACCTAAGTCTAGCGATCCTGAGGATATTTGCAATTGGAGGCCCATCACCTTGTTGAATGTCTCCTACAAGATAATTGCTTATGCTTTAGCTCTCAAAATCAGACATCTCCTTCCTCTTATTGTTAACCTTGAGAAAACTGGTTTTATTAAATCTAGGTACATCCTTGACAATATTATTGCTATTTGGGAAGGGATAGAATGGGCTTGTCAGTCTAAGCAGGCCACTATATTCCTTAAAATTGATTTTGCTAAAGCTTATGACCGCATTGAATGGCCTTTTATCCTTGTCATGCTCCAAGCTCTTGGGTTCGGTCCTAACTTCTTGCAGTTTGTTGAAATGCCTTTTGGTGATGCCTCTACGTGCATTACTATCAATGGGTCTCAATCTGATACTTTTGGGCTTTTTAGATCCATCCGACAAGGTTGTCCACTAGCTCCTGCGTTATATGTGCTTGTTGTTGAAGGCTTTGGGTATTTGCTTGCCAATTCTATTTTCTCTAGTTTGGTTCGGGGCATTTCCCTTCCTGAGTCCTCTTTTCAACTTTTTAATGGTCATTTTGTTGATGATTCCTTTCTCACTCTTATTGAGGACGAGGAGAACATTTCTAATGCCTTACAGTGCCTGGACACCTTTTTTCAAGCCTTTGGATCTACTATCCAATGGCATAAGACTCTTTGTTTTAGATAGTCTTTCCTTCCAGCTCCTCCATGGCTTGCTAAGTTTGACTGGAAATGGGTTCAACATGGGGAAGTTTTCCACTTCTTGGGCATTCCCTTTGCTTTCCATGGATCTTCTGTGGACTTATAGGATGTTGTGATTGCCAAGATTGAGAAAAAGTTGCAGTATTGGATTTGCAAGCCTCTCTCCCTTGCTGGGAAATTTTAGATTTGCTCCAAAGTGTTGGCTGCTACTCATGTCTACTACTCTTCTTTTTGGGCTCCTTCTAAATCCTTGTATCTCAAGCTGGAGCACCTCCTCAGAGACTTTCTTTGGGCCTCTAGAGCTAACAACCATGGGTTCCATAGGGTTTCCTGGGAATATTGTTGTCTTCCTCATGATTCTAGTGGCCTTGGCCTTCTCTCCACCCAAAAGCAAGGTCATGCTCTCTGTGCTAAGTGGATTATTCAGGCTCTTATTGGTGATGAGGCCTGGAAGATTCTTGTTAGGCACAGCATCTCTTCAGGAAACCCTACTCATAGGCTGGCTTGGAAGGGCATTAGTCTTCAGACCTTTCTCACTATGAAAGAACCTATTCAGATTCATGGTACTTTCATCATCAAGAGTATTTGGAAAGCCTATGAAGCTATTAAGCCTTGGCTTCGATGGGATGGTGATGCCTTTCGCAATGGGCTTTCTTTTAATCAACATAACCTCTGGTGGTCCCCATTGTTCTCTATTCAAGGCATCCCTCTGGCCAAGATTCAAGGGGCCAGTGCTCTGCATTTTTTCAAATGTGGCATTCAGACTCCTAATGACCTCTTTTCTAGGGCCACGATGAGTCTCCACTCCTGGGAGGATATGCAAGTGCAGTACCATTTGGCTCGCACAGATTGTCAAACTTTTGATCTGTTGGTTTCTGCAATTCCTGATAATTTGATTCATAAGCTTGGTATTTAGGCTATTTGACCCTGGTGGAAGGATTGGAAATGGTATCCTACACTCCTTTCAGCAACTACAATCCAAGGCTGGGCTATAGATGGTTGTCTCCCCATCTTCCGATGGTGGACACTCTTAACCACAGATGGCATTTTCATTCTTCCACTTCTCATTGGAGCTCTCACTTTTAGACCATCTGGGATGCCATTACAGAGCCCAAGATGGCTCTCTTTGCTTGGTGTTTACTTTTCTAAGGTCTTCCCGTGGGACCTAGGCTCAAACATCTAGGTGTTCATGACCCTCAATGTCCTTTATGTGGTCACCCTGAGATGTTTTTACACATTTTCTGGTTCTGTAGGAGAGCTCAACAGTACTGGCAGTGGATTCATGAATTTTTCAAACCTTTTAGGCCTAAGCCTTTCTCTTGGCATATGATTGTCTTAGGAGATTCTCCTAGACTTCCTTCCAAGTTTACCCAGATTTGGCATACTTTCAGGATGGAGATTTTGTTCACTTTGTGGAAAGATAGGAATGTTGTTATTTTTTCTCATAGCTTTCTTGATATAAATGTTTCTCTGTATAACAAGGCTTGCATATGTAATAATGTCATGATGCAGATTCAGGTTCAAGCTAACAAAGTGGCTCTAGAGGTGGCTCACCTGCAGGAGCTGCTCAATCACTGGGGTAATGCCCCCTGCACTATTTCTAGGGTTCCTTTAGATGTCATGTCTGCTAAAGGTACTCCCCCTAGAGGGTGCCACCATGGGCACAACTCTTCGGCTCGCCGCTCCCGTACCCCGCGATCTCAGGCTCCCTGCCACCACTCTCCTAGAGGTGGCAATGATGGCTAGTGACGCTGCTTGAATTCTCCACCTCGTCATGCTTCTGGGTGGTCTCTAGCTCTGGCTTAGTCTGCCCCTCTTGATGCTTCTGACACTCATCGTGGCTTTGATTGGCATCTTGTCACTTCCTCCAAGTTTCCCCGCCTAGCGCTGCCCATTTCTCTGCCCAAGGTGGAAGAGAAAGAAAAGAAAGAAGCTAAAGATGATGGTTGGTCACTCCCTGACCCTCCTATTAACCCCAATGATGTGTGGAGTTTTGATGATAAAGATCCTCCTCCTTCTGGCACTGCTCTTGCTGCTTAATGGCTTTATGCCTTTTTTTTAATGAATAGTTGTTAGTTGTTTCCGAATTTTCCATGTGAACTCTACGAGGTGATTTTTATGTCCCTCGACCCCTTTTTTGTGAATATGTAACTTTAATATTTTATTAATAGAAAAGGCACTATTCATAAAAAAAAAATGTTGTATTAAAAAATGTGTAAGTTTCCACTTGCCTCAAATTTAAAAAACTAAACACTACTCTTAAAAAGTTTATTTCCTTTTATCGTTTCTCACACATTTGTTCTTTACATGCACTTATAGCTAAAGTTGTATTACAATCTCACTTATTCAATATTAGCTACTTCTTTCTTAGAAGATCCAGTTATCATTTTTGTGTTCTTTGCATTCTCTTGAAGTTAAAAGGCAAACCTTCTTTGCATTGAATGTGTACCAATTAAATAACTTATTGGTATGCTTCTCAATTTATACATTTTAAATTTTTTTTTAAGATTTCAGTTATTAGACATTGCTTGGTGTTGAAGGCTCCTATTACAACTTTCTATTGTTTTTCTAATTTTTAACTTAAAATTTGACAAAATGCTTTTGTTTTCCAGGTCTTTTTGAAATGTAATAGCCATTGGCAAGTATACTATTGCATCCATTAAGGTGATAAAATTGTTCTAAGACTCACCAATAGGGTTTTATGATTTTTTAAGCCCTCAAGTGTACTATAGAGTTTACAATTTCAACATATTTTAAAAATTAAAAACAAAAGCCTATTTATTACAGTTCCTATTAACTATGACAAAAAACAACAATAAGAGAAATATATTTTTGAAATAGAAATTGCATGAAAATCTTAAAATTTTACTTTTGCAAATTGCTTTATGCGCAAATATCATTGAATGCAAACCATGTTCACATTAAATGTCCATTAATCAAGCACATAGCTTGTCATCCACTTATCTTTCTTTGTGTTCATTTTGATACATTTCAATGAGAGAATTGAAGTCTTGATACGTGTCACCTATCTCTCCTACATTCTCTACTTTGTATGAATGTTCAAACATTTCTGAAAGGGTTTGTGTACTTCTTTATTTCATTACTATTACAAGATTTGTTTTACATTCCCATTTCTTAGGTTTGTTTTCACACATTTGCACTTTCAAAGACTTTACAACTTTAAATCATGATGTTTACAAGCACATTTGGGAATAATGTTTAAAGTTTTGTGTCATTGAAAGCCAAAATGGTTGTTTTCTTATGTTCTCTATTATTGATAGATAAAATTGCTAACTAACATATTTAAAGTCCCATCTTGAAGGAATGGGTTTAAGATCTATGTCATTGAAAACTAAAATAAGAAAAATATTTATTTTCTCTCTTTATTTTTGAGGTTTCTTTTTAGACATTTACAATTTTCAAGACCTTACAACCTTAAATCATAATGTTTATAGGTACATTTGGGAGAAATAGTTTAAAGTTCTTTGTCATCGAATGATAAACTGACCATTGTCTTTATTTCTTATTTATTCAAAGTTAATATTACTAAGTAGCCTCCATACATGTCAACTAGGTTTCCTACTTTCGCTGCTTTGCATCAACATTTGCAATTATTGATCCTATTACATGCATTGCACATTTCTCTATTAATTGACCAATTGCACTACAGGTATTTACAAAAGCTACTTACAATAAAACAACATAGATAATTTTGTAAAAATATAATAGACAAATACTCATTCATAAGTTCCAAATAGCTTTACACGTCAACCTTTCAATTCAATCAGGTACACATTGTCATTTTTCAATTCATTGCACATGAAATCCTCATTTTTCCATTTTTTGTAGATATAAGTCATGTCATTCTTTATATATTTTTGTAATGGTATAACACAACGCACCCCATACATAATGAACAACAAATTTACCCTGCTCAACAAAATATCAATAAAGTCATAAACAATGAGGTATGACACAAAAAACAATTATATCTTTCACAACTACATTTATTTCACATTATTAATCCTCAATAAAAAATTATCTTATACTATTTTCTTTTGTTTTTTGACATAGGTGTTCACTCCAAAACCTTCTAAGTACTATATTGATGGATGGAATGTGGGCAATGCAACTTGGCATCCTTGGTGCATGGACAAACCCTTCTCGTCCAATCATCACAACATAGTTCGTAAATCACAATCATTGATCTATGACAACTTGAATTTCTTATTTAGGCTTACCTATAAATGTTGTATTTTATAGTCAAACTCAATTTGTATAACACTTCTATCTAATTTTTATATGCACATGTTCTCAAAAACAAGTCTACATGAGTAGAGAAATGACTTTTAGCATTTACCTCTTACTTAGTTTTAATCAAATGTTGGATTAAATATAAACATGTGATCCTCTATTGCATAAACAATTATGTTTTGTGCACTTGCTATTATTTGGAAGCTATGTTTTTCAGGTCTATGACATCAAAAGTTTAAATGAGATCTATTGCAAAGAATAATATTATATTTATGTAAACAATATTAATGATACATGAACAAATTAACCTTTTGGGAATCAAGGTTTAAAAAATAATTGATAATCCATAGATTATGTTCTCCCACTTTGCCATTAATGAATGATAGATATCATTGTGACTAAATGTGAATATACAAAAAAAGTTTATAAAGTTACCTCTTCTTTTTACTACTTTCTACTAAAATACTCTTTAAAATTATTCATATCGATTCTTTTTAATTATAAATATAAAGTGTTGTGTATTTATTAATGTTCTCTTAATATTATTATTTATATGTTCCTATTCAACTAAAATATAAAGTGCTCGACATCCACACGTATACATTTCAAAATGATTCATCTATACCTTCCATAAAGGTTTTTGTTTATTTAAAATATAAGGTTTTCTATCTTAAAAATCTATGCTCTTTGAAGGTTGTCTATGTACATTTGTAATTAAAGTTCGATTAGCAAAGGACACTATACAAAATATTTAACATATCTAATTTTGAACTTTGTCTATTAAACCAACACCAATGATTTAGACCTCTACCAAATTGAAAGTAACAAATTATATTGACTTATTAACAATAACTTCTTCTCGCACATAAATTACTACATAGATGATGAGATAGAACATTACAACATACTTGTACTCAAATTAATTCACTTTTACAAAATTTAAAAATTTTACACTTTCCAGTTCAAACTTTTACGTGTGTTCCACTTTCGACATTTACAAAATTGAATTCCAAGAACAAATACTCCTCTTTGTAATATTTATTTCAATACCTTACTTTGCAAATGATAAATAAACCAACACTAATGAACTTAAGGTCTACTAAATTCCAGGTTACAAAATTGACAATTAACATATTACTAATAACTTCTTCTCACTCTTGTATAACAAGATAGATGAATATCTAGAATATTACTATCCAAGTCTATTTAAATTAATTCATTTTCAAATAATTCAAAAATTTATCATCTTCCAAATAAAAAATAAACAACATATTTAAGACAACATCCTATCACCTTTTCCTGTTCAAAAGCAATAATTTCTAGACAATTTGAATTTTGAACATTCTCTAATCCTTCATAAACTATACAATTCACATTTTATATTTTATGACCTTTACATACTCTAATAAAATAATACAGCAAATTTTAAAACATTTCCCATTCCTCAAAAATTTATTAGTTCGTTACCACATTCACACCACTGAAAATTGCCCTCCCCCACTTTAGCATAACTATTCATCATACCATTCTCGCAACATTTCAACGATTCCACTTAATTGTAACTTGTTATACCTTTTCAAACTAAACCACTCAATTACGAATTTGGGTACTCTAAATGCTTTTATATTTTATTTTGCAATGAACAAACAAATCAACATCAACAAATTTCACCTATATCAAATCCAAAGTTATAGATTTGACAAATCACTTATCACCAAAAATTTTATCCCTTACATCAATTACTACATACATCAGCATACAATTTTTTTTCTTAAAAAAAGGGTAAAGATTTATTCAAATAAACTCAAAGATACAAAGCACATGCCTCAAGTCCACTAAGATAGAAACAACAAATAGAAGGCTCCAAAATAAACCTCTAGAGATAGAACTACATAATTTTGTCCTCAAACATGAACCTTTCGAAAGTCTCAAGATAACCAGGAGGTAAACCATCCCTCCCCTCAATATCCCAACCATCAACATTCTTCAAAGCCCACTTGGCCAAGCAATCAACAACTATGTTCCACTCCCCGGGGATATGGAAAAAGGAAACAGACTCCAAGGAGCTACTTAGGCTCAAAATTTGTTGAACAATAGAGGCTAATTGTCGACTAACATCATCCAAATGTTGTTTATTTAACATATCCACAATAATATTAGATTCTGACCCACATATAATCCTCCTCCAACCTAGAGAAATGCATTTCTCAATTGCAATCTTAATAGAAAGAGCCTCCATCAAATTGTTAGAATGTTGTCCTTTATAAATAGAGAAGAAAAAAATAGTAGCTCAATTATTACCTTTACCAATACCACCAATACCAGCAGACCTTGGGCTCCCCTAAGAGGAACCATCTGTATTAATCTTCAAGACACCACTAAGAGGAGGCATCCACCTCTCATCTCTATAAACCCTTTGCTTAACATGGTGAGATATTTTGCCAACAAAGAATCTTCATCTACTGTCCCCCAAACTCAAATTCCTCACAATAGAAAAATCATTGGGATCCACATTTTTTGACATATCACACTTTGCATAAATAGTCTCATGGAGTCTACTAGCAATATTCTGCCACAATCGAGGACTCCCCATTTTGGCATCATAGAAAACCCTACAAGTCCTTTCTAACCAAAGGTTCCAAATAATGAGAGCAGGCCCAATAGCCCAAGCCACCTGTAGAAAAAATGTCTTTGTTAGAGGTCTGCCCATATTCTCCCAAAATTCCACTAAGAATGTAGCACAAATACAAGGATGTTGTCATTCCCTCCAACACTTATGGCATATCTCTCTAGAGGAAGGGCACTAAAAAAAATGATAGCTACATTCTTCACTACTTGCACAAAGAACACAAATAGAGGGGCCCTAAAACTCATACCTCCAAAGGTTCTCTCATGTAAGGCATTTCCTTTGAACAACTAGTCATAAGAAAAAGTTACACTTAGGAAAATAAGAGTTATTCCAAACCTTCTTCCACCATCTCACATCTATCAGGCCATGCATTTTCTTGTCCAACACAACATACCCAACAAAAACTTTAAATTTTTCTTTTGGATTGGGACCCCAAGCCAAAATATCTCTTTCTTTAAGGGAATTGCATAATCTTCTCTCTAAGATTTTGGCCAACTCCATAAATGCTCAGCTGAACCACCCAAGGGCTAGTCATGTGGCTCGTTCTAGCAAGTAATCTTAGATTGACCATGATGCTTAATGGTTTTAAATTTATCCACCTTGACCCAATCAACATTAGTAAAAATGTCATAGATAAATTGAAGCTAAGGGAAACTAGACAGAATAGGAGGGTGACCATCCCAAGAGTCCTGCCATAAAAGAGAATCTGAACCCTTATTAAAAATCTAGAATAAGCCTTTCTTAATAATTTGTGAATCTTTTTTAAGAGTGTACCAAATAAAAAATTATTTCCCAGTCAAAATAAGTCGAGGCACATCATGAATTTCGACACCAAGAAAGTACTTGTGGGAAATAATCTTGGCCCAATCCTAGTCCTGATAAGTACACTATCTCTAATACAATTTGGCCTCCAAGGCTTTTCCAACAAGACCAACTGACCAAAGACAAAGGCCCCTAACATGCTTTGGTCTACAAATAGAATCTTAATTGACTAAGCTCCACTTCAGAGAATGAAGACTACCATACCATTAAAATTACCAGGAGAGAGCATCAAACCCCCTAACAAAAATGGAGGGAGGAACCTTCACAAAGCATCTATAGATAGAGAGATCCTATAGACAAGACTTTAGGAGAATCACTCTCCCAACATAAGAAAGTCATCTAAGAGTCTAACGATAGCCCTTACTTTGAAACTTATTTTGAATCCCCTACCAAAATTCTCTAAGTTGATATCTCAAGACAAAAGGAATCCCAAGGTACATTAGAGGCAGAGAACAAATCTAAAATATGAATATCCTAACAATCCTGGTCTGAATAAGATGAGGAGTATTAAAAAAATAAATAGAAGATTTGGCTTCATTAATTCTCTGACCTGAGGCCCTCAAGTAGATATCCAAGGCTCTCCTAAAATTCATAGCCTCATTGGTCATACCCATCAAAGTTGTGTCATCAACGAACTAAAGATGAGAGTAAGGGAGAAAATCATTATTCCATCTCCAACACTAAATAAGGCCCTGTCACACCTGATATTTGATAAATCTACCAAGTCCCTTTTCCATGATAATGAATAACTCCTTATCGAAGCCCCCAAGAGGCTCTGAGAAACTTTGAAGCTTCCCCATTTATAAGAATAGAAAAGGAAGTAGAGGTCACACAATTGAGAACCCAATTAACCTAATCCTCTCCAAAACTAAAGGCCAAGAGGATTTTCTATAAGAACTCCCAGCTCACCCGATCATAGGCTTTAGCCATATCAAGTTTAATAAACATATCCTTTTCCTTATAGTTTTCCACATAATGAATAACCTCCATCTCTATTACCACACCATTAAAAATATGTCTCCCTCCAACAAAACCACCTTGCTCCTCTGAAATCAAAGCACTAAGAAGTGACTTAAATATTTCAATAATCAATTTAGTAATAAACTTGTAGATCACATTGCACAAAGAAATAGGCCTGAAATGATCCAAGTTACTAGCCCCATCCTTCTTAGGAATAAGATCTAGAAAAGTAGAATTCATATACTTAAGCATTTATTTATTCCTCTAAGATTACTGAACCACTTCTAGAAGATAAAATTTATCAATCTCCCATAATTCCTAAAAAAATTCAATTGGAAACACATTTGGGCCAGAAGCCTTACTTTTTTTCATATGAAACACAACCTCCTCCAATTTTGACAACATAATGGGTTGCATGGGGGCATCATTCATCTCCTTGGAAATAAGAGGGGGAATACAATTTAAAATTACCCCCTCCTCCCCAACAGTGGGGTCATCCTTAGTGAGCAACTTTGAGAAATAACTAATAGCTTCTCTAAAAATATCTTCCCTTAAAGAGAGTTGAGCCCCTTCTGAAGAAATGAGGGAAGTAATAGAGTTGCCATACCTCAAAAAAAAAATTGTGTTTCTATCTCCTTCCTGAAGCCAATCAACTCAATACTTCTACTTCCACAAAAATATCCTCTCGCAACTCCCACTCTTCTAACTCCTTAAGAGCTAAGGACTCTACCCTACTAAGATCATGATTCATCCCTTGATCTCGAATCTCACGTGTGACAGTATCCAACTTACACTATGCAACCATCCTCTAAGAGTGAAAATGACCAAAACATTGCTTCTTTCACCTCTTGAATATGTATTTCACATGTTAGAGCCTTTTCCCAAAAGTATACATGGCCCTACCATGAGCACACATCCCCTCATACCACCAGACTCTCATAAGATCCTAAAGAGATTGATCCCGCAACCACAATAATTGAAATTTGAAAGAAGGATTTTTTGACATTTTATATGAGATAGTTGAGAGCTCAAGAGGCCAATTATCATATCCCTTCCAATTAAGAATTTATGAGTTTGTAGACCACTTGTCACTCACCCAATATCAAGACACCAAAAAATTATCCAGTCTCTCTAAAATAGCCTCAACACCCCTTGTTCTATTATTAAATGTAATCACACCATTAGATGGTTTCACATCAATAAGATTCAAGAGGTCAATATTATCTTTGGCATATATGAAGAAGTGTCCAGTCTGGCTAGCCCACCTCATTTTTCCTCCAAGCTAGTTACAACATTAAAATCACTAGCTACAATCCAAGGGAGGAAATGATACAAGGAGTGAACAAAATTAAAGTGAGACCAAATACAAGACTTACCTAAGAGATCAATGGGAGCATAAATATTAGAGAAAAGGCACAGTTCTCCAGTCTCAAAGCTAGAAGCAACCATAGAAATGGATGGGTGGTTAGAAATGTACCACAAAGGGGCAAGATTATTTGGATCCCAAAAGAAAGAAACCCCTCCTGAACTACCAGGGGCACCCACTCCTTTCTGGTGGCTAAGAGGCTAGACATGATGAGACCTACTGAACAAACCATCCACTGTGAGCTTGGTTCCTTATTCATAATAACTATATTTTGAATAGGAGTGAAATTGAATCACCTCCTATTGATTGAAGTTTGAATTTGAATAGGGATAAGATGTATGATATAGGAGTGGAATATAGGACCTATCCTCAATCCAAATTCCCAAATAGAAAGATCCGAATGGATTAACCACAAAGAAGTGATCAATGCACAAAAGAATCAAACAATGGAGAATATGAATAAAAGGGAAAAACCCTATATTCTACTATGAAAAGTATATGCTTGAAATCTGAAATAAATGAAAGGAAAATACTAACCTCAAAATAGGGTAGATCTAGAAAATGCTAATTTCTGATGTCCGTGTATAGTTTCAGGCAATTCTGCAACCTGTTCCGGATTGGTAATGCCGAGATAGAGAAAACCCAAAAAACTTTTGTCTTTCTGGAAGCAGGTAGTCTTTGACCTAGATAAAAGGTCAAAGACTACCTCATAATTTTGAAGGTCATCTTTGACTTTGTTCACGGATCCCGAAAGTTCATCGAAAAGGGTATCTAGATCCAAGCTCCCATTCGCAGTCCTGTACCTGTACCTGCAAGAAAAATGGTTTTGTTGTTTGGATGAGGGGGTTGCCTTAGTCAAACCCAGGTTTGGAATCAACCTTAATAATAGAATTGAAATAGAGAATGCTAGCAAGTAGTAGAAGTAGATCTAACAATGAAGCTATGATATTCAATAGATATGCAATTGTATTTGAAATGCAATCAAGTATGTTAATATGAAAGCTTGGAATCAACACTAACAAATGTAAATCTAAACCTCCATGATTGTATGCTTGGAATCCACCTTGAGGGAAGAATGAATAGATCTTGAAGATGAACAAAGGATCTTGAAGTAAGATCACACCACCATGATGGCTAGATCTAGGGTTTTGAATGATGAATCTTGAATGCTTGAACCAAATTCCTCCAAAGGCTTGAATACTTGAATCCTTGATCTTCAATGGAGAACTTGAATGCTTGAAGAGGACTTGAATGGATGCTTTCTTGAATGGATTCTTGCTTGATCTTTCCTTGAGAAAACCTTGAGCACTTGATTTCAAAACTTGATGCCTTGATCATGAAATTGCTTGGTGAATAATGGTTGTGAAAATGAGAGAGAAAGGCTTACTTTTATAGTGATCTAGGGCACAATCCTCTAGAGGGGCCACCTTGGGGAATTAAATTCCAATTAGGCCTCAAACCTTTAGGAATGGACCTAAATTAAATATAATTTAAGAGTTTACCATTTTGGAGACCAAAACAACCGACCCGAAAGTGGGAAAACAATTCTTTCCAAAACCCGACATCCGAGAATCATGGGACCTTGAAATTTGGACCTGGGGTCAAGGATGAGGTCGACCTTGACCTAGGTCAAGGATGAGGTCATCCTTGACCCTCAAGGTTGTCCTTGAACTTGAGGTCACAGATCTTAGGGTCTCAGTCTAGAGTGCTAGGAAAATGCAGAAAGAAAGTGGAAAAGGGGGTAGAATCAAGGGAAAATGCCAGATCAAAGTCGGGGACCCATTCAAGGTGCTTGACATGATCCCAAAACACCTAATCAGAGGGATAAATGCTCTTAACATGGAAGTGCTTCCATTTTAAGATGATACATATTCATAGAATAAGATTTAATTAATCTATGAATAACTATTTGTCTAGGGATGTTATTCATACCCCTCAAATTCCAAGAGATGACAATCATTTAAGTGCTTGAGGGAAATGATAATAAATGGTCTTAACATAACTAGATTCCACCAAAGTCTCACCAATTAACTTTACTTTCACCTGATCTATCTTTTGCCCTACCTTTGAGATTTTCTCTGCAAAGTTTTTCTTAAGGGGTTTTTGAAGCAATCCCAAGGTTTGAGAAGAACAATTTCCTTTTCCATGATCCAAAGCCTCCTTTGCTGGATGAGAAATCAGTTCTATCCCAACACCACTACCCATCTAAACCCAAGTACCACTTGAGTAATGACCTTCAAGAATCTGAGCAAGAGCATCAGTGTCCATTTTCCTTCCTTATTCATCCTCTGTACATATGCTCAAATTATTGTGTCCTCCATCATCTATCATTGTCGCATCCTTTGTCCCACCACCCAAGGAAAGACCAACCGAAAAGCCTTCTTCTTGAAGAATACCCTCTAGAGCCTCAAACCTGTTTAAAGTATCCTCATTTCGTGTATCACTCGAAGTTATTTTCTTCCCTCTCCCCTTATTTTGAGACTACATAGGAATAAATACTTCCTTATCCATATTCACTTTAGCCATAGGTAATTTCTCCTTATCCTTTCTAGGAATAAAACCAAAGGGGGTTTTCAAATCTAGAGTGTTAGAGATAAATTGGTGACATTTCCTTTGCAAATATTCATACTCATGGCATATACAACATCTGAAGGGGAGTGTCTCATAATCTAGTTGTTGGATCCAAGAGGAAGTACCCAAATAAATTTTAATAGAATCTTGTAAAGTGCTTATTCAAATCAAGTTCAACATAAATGTGAGGAAAAGAAATTACCTTTCTGTCCTGAGTTTGCATAGCTGATCCAACTAGTTGATCGCACAAGAGAGAAATAGAATGTATAGTATCACTCTTCCAGATTTCAAGATGAAGCCTAGGGAGATGAACCCAAATTAGGACTCTAGAAGGAAGCTCCTCTTCTGAATTGAAGCCTGTGTGGAAAGGTTTAACAAACAACCTAATCTTATTTCAAAAATAAGGATCACCCTTGAAAGCCCTATGTCTATCTTAAATGCATGAGAAGATAACTATGAAATAGTTCTTAGTATCCAACAAGATCTCCATATCCCCTTCAGGATTCCACACATGTCACACCCACATTTCTAAGACCGGTAAGGAGAACCTAAGCCCCAAGAATGTGCAAATTAATGCATGTTCTGACCAATAAGTAATATCATCTAAAATAGACTCAGGTTGAATAACTAAAACAGGTCGATCCTTGCATTGAGCCAAACACACATTTACTTTCTTGATGTGAGAAGAGCCATTATTGTTTGTAGACTCCTCCCCCAAATTCTTAGTTGCATGCCCAAAAGAAGAGGGTTCAAAACCCATCATAGTTGAATCCATGAAAAATGGGGCAAACCCTATCCCTTTCATGCCAAGAGAAAATATCACAACATCAAAAAAACTTGTTCACACTAAAACCAAACCAAAACCCTACACCCAAAATGCACCATTGTCACACCCCATGACAAAACATAGGGCAAAGAGGATGTAAAGCAGCTGCAAAAAGAGGGAGATCTTTCCCACATCTCCTAGCAAACATGCACGACCCCCAACACCAATAATGATCCCACCAAACATGCCAAAGGAACTAAGTGTCACCCAAAACACTAATCAAGGTAGGAAATCGTGCAACTAGGGTTTCCCCTAACCTGCGTATGAATGTAGAGCACTCAACCTCATTTTTCATAAAATCCAAAACACCTTCATCAACATACAAAAAATTACTATATAGTAGTATTTACATTTTTTTATTTACAAAAAATACAAAATTTTGACATTCACTAATTCAAAACAATCCACACATCTCACATGGAATTTTCAATCACTCTTTCACACTCTGCATTAAACTTTCACACACAAATACACTATAAAATGTAATTTATCATGAAAGGAATATAAACTAAATGGAAATATTTACAATCATTTCGAAATATAGGCATTCACTACATATCAACAAATTCTACAACTAATGTTCACCAAACTTCTCACCTCTCCCTATCTCCTACCTACCACCACATCACCTACACCTCAAACTCTTTCACCAACAAAATTAACAAACTAATGGTAGGAACATGATGATTTGGAGCTCTTACATTATGAGTTTTTTAATTTTATTTTGTGTTTATTTTGTATTCTATGATAAGATATTTTTATAGTTCTATATGAAATCGTGATCACAAATTAATTATGTTCTTGTGAACTCTCTCAATATTCAAATGCACTTCTATTTATTTTTTCCATAATGCTTTTTACTAGTTCCTTATCCTTGCTAGGTATTTTATGACACGATACAAAGGCAATTTACCTAGATCAACCTTGTAAGAGTGTACAAGAATAAGGACAACAAGCAAGCCCCAAAATATAGATTGTTTACTTCTTGTAAGCAATAAATCAAAATGTGTCCTCACTCTTTAAATATTTATAATATACTTAAGTGAGAAGATAATTTGAATGTGATAGGTGTCTAAATGAAATCAAATAAATGTATTTAAATATTAGTGCATAATATCAAATTATGAAAACATGTGTTTTGTCAACTTTATGTGGGAAGGAAAACATGACCAATCAACCATATTTTAAGTTTTAGTTTTGATTTTGGTTGGGACAAATTCATACTTGCAAGGCTGTCCTTGTAATCGTGAACCTACCTTGGGATAAATAATAGGCTAGATCATAGTCAATGACTATTATCTCAAGACAAGTGTATAAATATGTCTAATAACTAAATGGATAAATCAAATATATAGATATATGCACACAATAAAGATGAGATAAGGCTATGCTCGTATAGGGATTTTTGTCCATAATAATGGATAATAGCAAGGTAAACGGGTCTAACTTTATACAAGATTAAGTCATTTTTCATGCATGTACATGTATTAAGATATTTTCTCACAACTAATACAAGACTAAATGGGAAATAGCATAGAAAATAAATTTTACCATTAAATTTTACACCCGCTTTGAGGTGTGTGCAAATCCTCAATGATAATACATCTCAAAGCATATGAAGGTATTAGAATGAGTCATCCAAATTCTAAAAATCTGATCCAAGTCCTATTTTTTCTTGGTCATCCATTATCTTATGACTATATTGGAAATAAGTGCAATGATTGAAATTGCAAGAAAAGAAGTGGAGAGAGGAAAAATAAGAAATGCAACACAAATTAGATTCAAAAACAAAATGGAAGGATGATGAAATAAGGAAACTAAAAGGAAGATTTGAACAAATTACCCTCAAAATACCTTAAATTATTAATTATAGACCACTTGCAGAAGTTTATACATTGGTTTTAAGAGAAAAATTCTTGAATTTTTATTTTATGCAACTAGATTGTGAGTTATCATTTTCCATGGTTGTTCTTAGGTGCAAGAGAATCCTGGGTGAATCAACGATTGACATCAACCAAAAATATTTCCATTATGTTTGCTTATTTTTGTTTTGTTTTATTTTGATTGTTATAGCTTTCATATAATGCCAATGTAACCAAGGTGGAACTTGTGATGTAACCATGTGGATGCTAGCTTGGACCTTGATGTACACCTAATTTCCTATCTAATATGTCTCAACTACAAGTCCAAATCCTAATTGGTCATATAATTTGTGTCGGGTTGGAATCTTATTTAAATTCTCCTATATGAAAATAGTTGCTAATGTAGAAACATAGACTACACACTTCATCATTCATAATGAGTCTTCACAAACCATTCCCAACATCCACGTGGCAAGTGGAAGTTGTGGGAGATGGGTGTAGGAAGAAATGATTCCTTCTTGTAATTGTTAAAACACAAAATTGAATGAAGGAGATTTGTAACAAAAAATGAAGAGTTTTTTCACAAGGAAGAAAGATCGCAATAGGGGATGTGTAAATCATAGAATGAAGGAGTTCATTGTTAATTGAAGAAAGAGTCTTCCAATAGTATAAATGCCTAATGTAGCTGTTTAATTAACATGGGTTAAATAAAATGATGTTGTATCAATTTTGTCACATTTTTTTTTCTATCAAACTGGGAATAGCAATTTTGGAAATCATTAGACATAGCAGTCATTGGGAAAAAGTGTTAATGTGTTGTATATGGAAAGAGGGGGTTGTGTAGAGTAAGGGAGGTATCAAATAGGCCTAAAAATGAATTTGAGTTTTTGGATGGTATGTAGTTGCATTTAGACTCTTTGCATATTATTGTTGTGTTTATAATTTGAAATAATAGACTGTATTTGAATTGATAAGGACTTTGTTATTTTCATCTTTTGTTGTTTTCCATATGTCTTGAAGCTTATGCTAACGAGGATGTGTTTCTATAGAAGTATGTTATATATTGTTTAAGTTCATGTTTCCTTGAAAATGAAATTGTTGAACTTGTCTATGAATGAGGAAATTGTCCCCATCAATTGGTATCAAAGCTAGTGTTCCTAAGTGTGCAGGCAAGTTCCTCATAGGGAGGAATTTTAGACCAGGACCTATGGGTGAAGGTTGGTGAAGAGGGAAGTAGTGATAAACATTTGGCTTTATGAGAATCATGTTGGATATCTTCGAATAGAGATGAGGCTGGGTAGGTTTGCAAACTTATTCTACTAAGAGGAAGTGAGTAAAAGTGGTCTTGGAGAGGTGCATCTTCTAGAACCTTGTTGGTTAGGGGATAGCAGTGAGAGTTGTGTAAAGAAGGTAAAATAGTGAGAACTAGAAAAATTCAAAGTTATTGATAGAGAAAAGAAGAAGAAAAAAGTGAGGTTTTGTGATTGGTTGGGTTTTTATGATCCCTGTGTTGGAGAAAGGGAGAAGAATAGATGTATGATGGCTATTGAGAGGAAAGTGAGGAAGTTGAGATAAGAGGTACGAGTGGTCATGGAAGAGATAAAAGAGGAGATGAGAATGTGAAGATTGGTAGTAGTGAAACAATGTCGTTTGGAGGACATAAATGCAAAATATGACCATATGTTTGAGGAAGAGCTTAAAGTGATGCATAATGGACTAGTGTTTGATGTGGAACCTATAAAAAAAGAAATATTTTCTCAATAATAATATCAAGAGGATTGAGCACTTGTATAATGTAGTAGTGAATGAAGTTGCAGTAGTGGTAATTGAAGAATTGAATGAAAAGGGAAAATAAGTAGTAGTAAATAAATAGGAAGATATTGGAGTAGCACTGATTATAAATGATAAAGGCAAACCAAGATATGACTATACATTGAAAATTAGATTTAAAAAGAGGAGCACCAAATAGAATTAGGGAGGAAATTTTGCAGGCACAATTTTTTGCAATAGAACAAGAGTAAATGGAAAAGCTTGAAGGTATGAAGGTAGATGAGATAGTGAAAGATAATGAGGTAAATAATGATGAGTGTTATGATTTTGAGATTAGTTTTCCTTTGTTAAAAAGTGGTCTAATCTATAGTTGAATTTTTCATGTGAGAGTTAGTTGGTTGCATGTACAAAATGTGGAGGATGTTGTAGGGCATTGGTGGAGGTGGTCAATTTTCTACCAGATACCACAAAGAAGGGTAGGAGAGTAAAGGGTATTTGGAGGAGAAGAAGAGAGAAATATTAGAGGAAAAATTCAAACTATAGTGGGCATGAGTCCACGAGAAGGAAGAAGAGAAGATAAAAAACATGGTGGAGGAGGATGAAAAGAACCCTAGCTAAGTGCTAGAAGAGGGAGAAGAAGAAACTATTTCCATGTAAATCAATCATAAAGTTTATTGCATGTCATTGTAACCTAATAGGGAAGTCCTACTACCCAAATCCATTTGTAAGCAATGCTCACAAATCTTTCCTACTTGGGGAGTTTGATGTAGGATCATCCTAGAAAAATCAGTGATTCACATCAACCAAAAATATTCCCATTTTGTTTGTGCCAATTTTGGTTTATTTTGACTCTGATAGCTTTTGTATGTGTACAATTCTAAAAAGTAAGCACCCTCAATTAGGTGCTCATTTTAGCCCTATTTTAGTGTATATGGGTTCCCACATTGATTTCATGTTCTCCTCAGTGCTTATTGGACTTCTTATTTATTTAAATTAATGTTTAAATTAATTTATTTTAGCACCTAAAGTGGGTTGGACCTTTATTAATCTAAAGTAATACTATGTGTCCTCCTTTATTAACTTAAATTAATATTCAAATTAATATTATGCATCCTTTATTAATTTAAATTAATATTAATATTGACTCAATTTATTCCAAAACTCAAGGTTAGCCCTTATTTCTAAGAATGCTCCATTATTTTTCCTTTAACTCATTTCATCCCATTGGACCTTTATTAACTTAAACTAATATTTAAATTAATATTATGGGTCATCCGTTATTAATTTAAATTAATTTTATGTGTCTCCTCTTATTAGGTTAGACCTTTATTAATATTTAAATTAATATTTCATGTCCTCTCTTAATTTATTCTCACAAGAAATCTTATTGTGGCCAATTATTTTATTTCCTCACTTTAAGATAGGTCTCACCTCATTTTAAAGTTCATGGCATATTTTCTACATCTATTATGTCAGCCTAAAGGTAATTTCACTTTGAGATCTCTATGTAAAGGTCTCTCTTCTCATTCATTCAACAACAATTATACACAATCAATCAAGCAAATCCTCAAGATCTTCAAGACATTCTTCTTCCTCTTCATCAAGCATTGTGAAAAACTACAACATCCATCATTCAAGGCTTTGGTTTCAAAATTTCCTATTAGGTTTTTGTGGAGTTCAAGCTATTACATCAACACTTGTGATCACATCCAAAGAGGCATTGCATCATCAAGATATAAGGTGATTTATGTTTTAGATCTAGCTTCCATTTCATCTTTCCTTATGCAATTTCAAATCAATTTCAAGATTGATTCTTAAATAGGGGTTTGACCAAGGCAAACCCCTTTCCATAACCTTTTTCCTTGGTTTATGTGTTTAGGAATAGGTTAAAAAGTTACGATTTTGAATATGAGAAGTACAGGTGTAGTCGCATGATCTGGAAAAATTTCATTAATTTTGGCGCTACCAGGAAAACGTCAACTTATTGACATGTCCTTGGGAACAAGTTGACTTCTTGACTTTTCCCTCAAAAATTAACTTGTCCCTACACTTTTTGACTCAAAATTTTAGAACAAACAGATTCAAGCCCCTGATTTCTTGATCTAAGGTTACAGCTAGATTCAAGATTTTGGTGATAGTCAAATTCAATTTCAAAGTACCATCCTCTTCATCTCATTATAGGTGCATTTGTTCTTTCTTCTTTTCCCTCACACTTACTTTATTAGATTAGATCTATCATCATTAAACAATCTCTATTAGTCCATCAAAACCCCACAAAGCATATATCTTGCATTGACACCCTTCCTCCTTTAGTTGTACTATTTAGATTTTCTTTGTGAGGGTTTGTATTTTAATGTATGTAGGACTTGGTAAGTAATCTACATCTTAGCACTTCTCACCATTTTCTATTATACATTATGATACCAGTGCAACCATTGTGGAGATTGTGATGTGACCATGTGGATTCTAACATGGACCTTGATGTAGACATACTATCCTATCTAATATGTCATTAGCTATGTGTCCAAGTCCTTAATTGGGTGTATAATCTATGTCGAGTTGGCATATTTTTTCCATTATTCTATATGGAAATGGTTGCTAATGTGGAAACATAGACTTCACACATCATTATTCACAATGAAACTTCACAAACCATTCTTGTAGTGCCCACCCATAGACATCCCGATCCCTGCCATATATATTTATACACATGCTTGTATTTTATGTAGGTTTGCAGGTACCAGGTATCAACTTCCCTGAATTGTCAGGATGAGCATGTCCTATCACAAGTTTCAATGGTAAGAGAGGGGAGATAATGTTCAGATCCAGATCCCAACCTAAGCCAAACTATTGTCCTGAAATAGTGGACAAGTTTCTAATATTTTACCCTTCCTGAATTCGTCCAGGTGATGTGAGTTCATAGTCTTTCCCTTGAACATAGTTATGATTTTATTAGTTCAGTTGATTTCTAGTTGGTTGGTATGTTTGTTATAATTAAATAATTTATTTAGATAAATTAAGTGATTTAAATAAATTAGATCTTGCTATATATAGTTATTCTTAAACGTGAGAGTATTTAATTAATAGAAACTAAATAGATACATTTATTAAAATTAAATATTTAATTAAAAGCTTACTTGTGGAAATAAAAGTATTAAGTTAATGAAGATTAATTAAATACACTCTCTTAAAGATTTAATTAATTATCAAAAATTTAATTTTTCAAATAAAAGATAATTAAAAATAAAATATCATGTGAAAAATAACATTAGACTAAATGATATTAATTTAATTTAATTTAAATGCAATTTAGTTTCACAAATCAATTACAATAAACAAATAAAAGAATTAATTAATTGAGAGTTAAGTGAGTTGACAGAAACAAGGAAGGTAAAACACTTGAGTTACAAATTGAAATTGAGGGAATTATGGAGTTGATGAAAACAAGGATGTAGAGTTGAGTTGAGTGCCAAAATTTGCATGTAGAGTTCAATTCCTATATTTGGAAAGGCTTGGCCATTATTCTCAACAAACAGGTTTAAAGATTTGGGAGAAGGAATCAAATTGGAGAATTTTTCTGTGAAACCTTGGATTTTTCTATGTTTTTGGTCTTCGTCATATTTCCTCAATTGGTGGTTTGAGGTAGGATTTAGAAACCCTCGTAGTGTTAATTCTGGTATTTCTGAAAGATTGTCTTCTTCGTGCCTGTCAGATTTAGATGTTATGGTTGTTTTGAGATTTCCTTTCATGTTGAAATTCTAAAAATTAATTGTAGGAAATTTGGTGTTTGTATGAATTCCATAATTAATTTTTTTGGTAAATTCAATTAGGGTTTGAATTGATAGTATGGTTAAAATTCATAATATTATTCGTATGTGAATTCCTCTTTGTTAAATTCTGTGAAAGAAATTGTGCCTGGTAAACCCTAGGTTGAAAATCTACAAAATATCATTTTAGAAAATTTAGATCTGATAAGGGTTTGGACGAATTATTAAAATAAACACTAGAAAATGAATTAACAATTGATTGTAGAAAGATCGAGATTAAATCAAATAAAATGGGTTCTCAATTTGTCTGTATAAAAAAAATAGGCATATATGTCTTCGTAGTTGATCAAAGAAAATATAGCCTTGGTTATTCTTAAATTATTCAAATATATATATATATATATATATATATATATATATATATATATATATATATATATATATATATATATATATATATATATATATATATATATCTATATCTATATCTATATCTATATCTATATCTATATCTATATCTATATCTATTTCAGTATTTCAATTTATAAAAAAATAAAAAAATAACCTTGCTGGAAATTAGGTACAGATGAAAAAGTCTGTCAGAAAGTTAAAAAAAAAAAAAAAATTAAAAAAAAAAAAAATTAAAAAATATATTAATGTGTGGGTGGGGACACCACCTCTCACCCATGGCAGCTAATGCTGCTGGCAGCAAGGGTGTCAGATGACAGCCCTTGGCTACCATGGCAGCTAAGGCTACCAGACGGTTGGCCTTGGTTGTTGAGGCAGCAAGGCTCCCAGATATTAGTCTTTGACTGCTAACGACAGCCAAAGGGCCCACCTCCCCTTTCCTTTTAATGCATTATTTTTAAATGTTTTTTTAAAGAAATAATAAAATAAATATAATATTAATTAAAACTAATATAATAAAAAAATTATATATATATATATATGTGTGTGTGTGTGTGTGTGTGTGTTATTAACAATTATAAATCCTCCAACTATACACACACACACACACACACACACACACACATATGGTTTAGTTAATTTATTTATATATTTAATTCTGTTAACTTTTATATGGAAATGATTTATTTATGGCATTATTATTTTGATGAATATTTTTGTTTTTAATTAAATGAAATTGGGCAATTAAATTGATTTCTTTAATTAAACTTATGATAAAATTATATTATCTTTAGTAAATTAAATCCTATGATCAATTTATTTTAATAATGTAATAAATTGATTTATTAGGTGAGTAGAATTTAATTTGATAATTGTAATTATAGTTTGTTAGTGATTATTTAAGAGATTAATTTTTGTAATGAAACTTTACAAATTAGTCCTTTTCATCGTTTGACATGACTCTTCGTTCTCATAAAAAGGGGAACTTTGGATAGTATTGTCGCTATCTTTTTAGTACTGTTGTTTCTAATGTTCATATCTTAGCAGTGTTCTGGGTTTGTAGTTTGAGTGTCCTGCCATTTCTTTGGTTGGACTGATTTGTCTCGGGAGCTTATAACGTTCTATCCTAAGTTGGTATTTGTTAAAGGGTTTCGAGGCCCCTTCAAAACCTATTGTTACCTTAATAAAAAACTTTAGAAATTAGTTTATTTATTAAATTCTATTGTATGTTTTATTTTATTCCTTCTGCGTTTGGGTTAGAAGAGAATCTTTTATGTTAGCCTATTAAGATTCTTACAAGAGGCGAGGTTAGGGTTAATATGTTTTATTTTGTTTGCCTTGCATACTTGTATGGTAGTTGATCTTATTGTAGCCCAACCTTATGGAATGGATTTTTATGATGGAAATTGTTATTGTGTGTTCCTGTTATTCTTTGGAACCAGATTTGGATATTATGATTTATGATGACCTTGAGTTATAGTTTTGAGATTATGAAGCTAGGGTAGGTTATCTAGGTATTAAAGGGGAAGTGGCTTGTTTTGGAGGTGTCAGAGCCTAGAAGTGGCTATCTGGGTATCCTTAGTAGGTTACTTAATCAAGTGATAATATAAATTAAATGGGGTTAAAATAAATTAATAAGATAATGGTTTCCTCGCCCATGCCTTGAGTGCTAGTATAGGCTAAGGATGGGAGTGGGAGAAGATGTTTGCCCATCTAGTAGGGGCGGTGAGTTTGGCATGATCAGTTATCCTTGTCTACATGAGAGAATTTTAGGTTCCATATATGATCACACTTAGGAGTCAAAGCCCAATGAGATCATTCTAAGGGGTGACATATGTGATGACACTTCCTTGATTTCATCTTGTTAGAAAGTAAAGTCCACCAAGATACCTAAGAGGGGGGGTGAATCAGTTATCAGATAAATATAAATTTTATCAACTTCAATAGATTTTAATTATGTAAGCAATGTAATCAACAACCATAGAAAGATATACATACACAATAACACAATGACACAAGATATGTTGACTAGGGAACCTCTTGATCAAAGAGTAAACCCCGGTAGGAATGATACCCACAAAAGATGCACTAATATGAAAGTTCCTTGTGAGAGGATGGACTCTATTAGGAGTCTTATGAAATACATTCAGTACATATGAGTCCCTGTTAGGAGACTTTGAATCCATGTTAAAAGATTCTAACTCTATTAGGAGTTATGGAAGACAGAAGGACCCACTGCCCAAACAACTTCAATGGCAAGATCACTGAACACACTGTCCAACTGATCTCTATATTATTCAATAGAATAATATCAAAATATTACTGATCTCAACAACTTGTTACTTCTCCTCTAACTGTGCCAAACCGCACCAACTGCTTCATTAGATCTCAATACCAGATCTCTGTACTTCGCATATCCTCTTTCAACAAGTATTGCACAAATCCGCAATTCACTTTCACAATTTTACAATTCAATTCCACATTCTTACATTACAACAAGGAAAAAATTCCTTCCTTTATACCACACTCAAGTAATTACAAATGACTCAGCATATACATTATAAAATAAAAGTTTCCACACGTTACATAAGAAGTACACAAAACTGTCAGCTTCCAATTAAGATAATTCTTCACTTGTGTGACCTCAGACCTTGCGCTCACATCCACGTCACTAAAAACATGTCTTCTACTACTTCATAATTGTACATGATCAGATTCAATCCTGATTAGGAGATGTCATCCGGTTTCCACAAAACGCTACTCAGGAACACTGCCTGAATACTGCTTCCACTGATTTCCTCATAACTATCATGAATAGATGAATTTCTATATGTGCTCTTAACCATGATCATATAACACATCATAGAGTAATTCCCAAACTCCATATAGCTAGATCTTCAATATCCCACGTGTGCCAACTCAAACATTGTCTGCTTCTTTGTTAATCTTCAGTAGATCACTGTGTTGACATCAATGACAATCATAGTCATGAATGCAACAACAAATGCTATAGAATGGCTGTGAATAATCCCCCATAGGTTATATTTAGTATTCATTCCTAACAATCTCCCCCATTGGCATTGATGGCAACATAGATGAAAAAACATCCAAGTTCCATGAATACCAACCACTGCAACACTGTTGCTATGAAAATTCTTTTAAGTCCTCTTCATCAATCAAATCTTGCTTCATTTTCCTATCAATTCTCTCCAACAGATGGTTTTTTCATCTATACTTCTCCCCCATTGACATCAATGACAAATGCTTCATCACTATGTCATAATAACTTCAATGTCAAAAGACACTTTTTTGAGAAAATACATTTACTAGAGTCCTCATGACTCAGCTCTGAAACACATACTCCCCCATAGAGGAAGTACCAATCAGTCCAGAAGAAAGATAAGGCTCATATACCACTGGACAGATGTAACAATCTGCATCACTTCTCAAAATAGGTTGGGGCATAACCCCAAGCATACCTCTTAGATACTCAAATGTATCCTTAGGTAAAGGTTTTGTAAATATGTCTGCAATTTGCTCCTTTGTGCTTATGTACTCAAGTCTGACTTCTTTCTTTGTGACTTTCTCTCTCACTACATGATAATTTATTTCTATATGCTTTGTTTTTGAATGTAGTATAGGATTCTTAGACATACTAACTATGCTGGTGTTGTCACAATGTCTAACAATAGGCTCAACAAATTTTATTCCAATATCCTTCAACATTTGTTTCATCCAAATTATCTGATTACAATTGTTTGCTGCTACCACATACTCTGTTTCTATTGTGCTTTGTGAAATACAATTCTATTTCTTGCTTAGCCAAGAAACTAATCTTCCTCCAAGTAAAAATGCTCCACCACTGGTGCTCTTTTTATCATCAACACTACCTCCCCAATTTGCATATGTATATGCACATAGGGTAAAATCATCAGATTTTTCATACCACAATCCATATTCAATTGTGCCTCTAAAGTACCTCAGTATCCTCTTTACTGCTGCATAATGTGATTCTCTAGGTTCAACTTGAAATCTTGCTACAATTCCAACTGCATGTGATGTATCTGGTCTTGTATGAGTTAAATATTGCAATCCTCTAATCATAGATATGTACTTCTGTTCCACTACATGAGTCTCATCTATGCTAGATAATTTGTGTCCGGTTACCATAGGTGTTCCAAATGGTTTACAGTTCTCCATTCCAAATCTCTTTAGTAAATCATTCAAGCACTTTGTCTGACTCACAAAGATACCATCACTACTCTGTGTTATCTACAATCCTAAGAAGTATTTCATTTCACCAATCATTCTCATTTCAAATTCAGTCGTCATTTCATCTACAAATTTATCACTAGCTTCATCTTCTCCTCCAAAGATAATATCATCAACAAAAATAACTACAACCAACAAACCATTTTCAATTTCTTTTGTATACAGGTTGCTATCAGTTGTGCCTTTTGTAAATCCTAATTTTATCAAATACTTATCCAATCTTGCATACCATGTTCTAGGTGCTTGTTTTAGTCCATATAAAGCTTTCTTCAGTTTGCATACCATATCTCCTTCTTCAGTTAAAGGAAAACCTTCAGGCTGCTCAATGTAGACTTTTTCCAATTCTCCATTCAAAAATGCTGACTTCACATCCATCTGATACACTTTGAATTTCTTATAAGCTGCATAAGCCAAAAATATTCTTACTACTTCAATTCTTGCTACTGGTGCAAAATTTTCTTCATAGTCAATTCCTTCTTGTTGTGAGTATCCTTTACATACCAATATTTCTTTGTTCCTTATAACTTCTCCTTGTTCATTCATCTTTTTTCTGAATACCCAATTAGTTCCTATAACATTCTTATCTTTAGGCCTAGGGACCAATTCCCAAGTCTTGTTCTTTTCAATCTGATCTAGTTCTTCCTTCTTAGCTTTAATCCAATGTTCATCTTCACGGGCTTCACTAGTAGATTTAGGCTCAATTTGAGAAATTAAACACAACTGTTCTTGTACCTTAATTCAAGTTTGAACTCCTCTGTCTATGCTTCCAATAATCTGCTCAACATGATGATTTCTTGATAGATTCCTGTTAGGTGTCACTGTCTCAGTTCTTGTTTCTGCTGTAGGTTCTTTAATGATTTCTTCACTATAGCTTTCATTCAACAAATCACCAACAATTTCATAGAATAATTCAGTGTTCTCTAGATTATTTCTAGGATGAGTTCCTTCATCTGATTCATAATCAAGCATTCTTTCCCAAATTTTGAACTTTTCATCAACTTTAACATTTGCGCTCTCAGCAATAGTTTTAGTCCTTTTATTGTAACATATATAAGCTTTTCTCTTTAATGAATATCCTAGAAATATACCTTCATCACTTCTAGGATCAAACTTTCCAATGTCATCATCTTTCTTAATATAATGTGCTTCTAAAAATTCTAAAATACTTAACTGATGGTGCATGTCCAAACCATTATTCATAGGGTGTCTTGTCTGTGTCTACTCTGATTTGTACTCTGTTCATTGTATATATTGCTATGTTCACTGCTTCTCTCCAGAATATCTTCACCAAGTCATTCTCAAATAACATAGCTCTTTCTACCTCAATCACTAATCTGCTCCTTCTTTCTGCAATACCATTTTGTTCAAGTGTCCTAGGGGCTGAAAACTATCTCTTAATACCATTCACTTCACAAAAACTGTTAAATTCTTTTGAAGTAAATTCTCCACCTCTATTTGATCTCAAACATTTAATCTTCATTCCAGATTCATTCTCAACTTTGTTCTTAATAATCTTAAACTTATCAAATGCTTCAGATTTTTCTTTAAGAAATGCAATCCACATCATTCTTGTAAAATCATCAACAAGAATCATAAAGTACCTTTCTCCATAGAATCCTCTAGTCCTTGTGGGACCGCTCAAATTTGTATGAACAATTTCCAACATCTCTGCTATTGTAAACTTCTTGCTGTGAAATGAGCTTCTCTTCTGTTTAGCCATCACACATTCCTTGCAAATCATGTTAGTAGGCTTCATAATTTTAGGCAAATCTCTTACTATAAGTGTAGTACTCACTTTCACAATGTTATCAAAGTTTATATGAAAAAATCTTCTGTGTCATAACCAACTGTCATCAATTTTAGTAATCAAGCATGTCATCTCAGTAGGATTCAACTGAAATACATTACTTCTGGTTCTTGATCCAGTACCAATCAAATTTCCATCCTTGTCTTTGATCACACAAGTTTTTTCAGTAAACCAAACCTGATATCCTTTGTCAACTAGCTATCCAACACTCAAAAGATTATGTTTCAATCCATCCACAAAGTAAACATCACCAGTATTAGTCTTTCCATCAAGAGTAATAGATCCTATAGCTTTTATCAAACAACGTGCATTGTTTCCAACTCTAACAATTCCTCCATCATAATTGTTAAACTTTATGAACTTTTTCATGTCTCTAGTCATATGATGTGAACAACCACTATCTATAATCCAATTAGATTTCTTTTCTACTTGAGAAACTAAGGCTTTTTCTTCCTTAACTTCTGTTTCAAGATTTTCTTCTTTTATAGCTACAAATCCTATATCATCATTTTCAGTATCACTTTCACTTAAAGTTTTCTCCAAACTAACTTCAAGTTCTTCATCATTAGCATAATAACATTCTTTAGATATTATAGGTTTAAATTTGTTTCTATACTTCTTAACTCTCTTAGGACATTTAGATGCAAAATGACCATATTCTTGACAAGTCCAACATTTAAAATTTTTCTTACCGTTTGGTTCTCTTTTCACAAGCAAGGCAATACCTTCTTCAATCTTCTTATCTTCTTAATTTCTAGATCTATTGCTGCTAGCATAATCTCCGCTTACACTGATGCTTCTTGATAAAGTAGGGTGAACACTAAGTGCACTGAATGTTGTCTCCATCCTAGGTAAATCTCCTGATAGTCTCAAGTTCATCTCTACTACTTCTAATCTTCCAAGAAGAGTTCCTTTGGTGAAGTTCATAGTACAAGGTATAACTTGTTCAATCATCTGTGTTGTCTGCTTAAATGCATGAGTCAATGTCCTCAGAATTTTCCATATCACTTCATTCTCTGTCTTGGTTCCTGCACAAGATTTTATACCTGCAACAATTTCTGACATTCTACCAATATAGCTTTGAATAGATTCATCTTCCATCATTCTTATATCCTCAAATGTGCATATCCAATTATGTAATCTATCTTTCTTTGCATGTTCATCACCTTCAAAAGTAGATTGTAAAGCTAACCAAATTTCATGAGATGTTTTTAGATATTTTACCTGACTATACTCATTTTTCGGAAGGGCTAACAAAAGTTCTTCTCTGGTAATTATGTTACACATGAATAGATCTCTTTCTTCAGTAGTACATTCTTCAATCTTGTCTTCATCAATGATAGTCTTCAGATTCTTTGTGATCAACCGATATCCTGGTCCTAAAAAAAGTAAATGTGTCTTCATCTTTTCTTTCTAGCTGTCAAAATTTACTCCATCAAACTTAGGGCTTTCTTTCTTGAAATGACTCACCATGGATCTCCTTAAGTTATTAAACTTTTCTTTCAAGGACCTGTTGCTCTAATACCAATTGTTAGAAAGTAAAGTTCACCAAGATAACTGAGAGGGGGAGGGGGTGAATCAATTATTAGATAAATATAACTTTTATCAACTTCAATAGACTTTAACCATGTAAGCAATGTAATCAAAAACCATAGAAAGATATACATACACAATAACACAATGACGCAAGATATGTTGACTAGGGAACCTCTTGATCAAAGAGTAAACCCTGGTGGGAATGATGCCCACAAAAGATGCACTAATATGAAAGTTCCTTGTGAGAGGATGGACTCTGTTAGGAGTCTTATGAAATACATTTAGTACATATGAGTCCCTGTTAGGAGACTTTGAATCCCTGTTAAAATATTCTAACTCTGTTAGGAGTTATGGAAGACAGAAGGACCCACTGCCTAAACAACTTCAATGGCAAGATCATTGAACACGCTGTCCAAGTGATCTCTATATTATTCAACAGAATAATATCAAAAGATTACTAATCTCAACAACTGTTACTTCTCCTCTAATTGTGCCAAACCACACCAACTGCTTCATTAGATCTCAATACCAGATCTCTGTACTTCGCATATCCTCTTTCAACAAGTATCACACAAATCTACAATTCACTTTCACAATTTTACAATTCAATTCCACATTCTTACATTACAACAAGGAAAAAATTCCTTCCTTTATACCACACTCAAGTAATTACAAATGACTCAGCCTATGCATTATAAAATAAAAGTTTCCACACGTTACATAAGAATTACACAAAACTGTCGGCTTCCAATTAAGATAATTCTTCACTCGTGCAACCTCAAACCTTGTGCTCACGTCCACATCACTAAAAAAATGTCTTCTACTACTTCATAACTTCTCATGATCAGATTCAATCTCGATTAGGAGATATCATCCGATTTCCACAAACCGCTACTTAGGAACACTGCCTGAATACTACTTCCACTAATTTCCTCATAACTGTCATGAATAGATGAATTTATGTATGTGCTCTTAACCATGATCATATAACACATCATAGAGTAATTCCAAAACTCCGCATAGCTAGATCTTCAATATCCCACGTGCGCTAACTCAAACACTATCTGCTTCTCTGCTAATCTTTAGTAGATTACTGTGTTGACATCAATGACAATCATAGTCATGAATGCAAAAACAACTGCTATAGAATAGATGCGAATACTACCCCATAGGTTATATTCAACATTCATTCCTAACACATCTTAGGTTTCCTACATGTGTTGGTTGCCTTTGGATTAGTGTGTGTACATTTGATTTTGAGATGTACCCTTGAGATATGAGCTTCTAGGATCCTTGCTTAGTTTTACCTGGTTGGTTTGGTATTGTTATCCGAGTGGGATCTGATGTTATCTCCTTAGCATGGTGGGAGTGGAACCACAAGTTTCCATGAGGTCAAGAGGTAGTGATTCTTTTACCATTTGAGACTCTGACGTTCCTATTCTAGTGCCAGATGATCCTTGTTGTAGTTACTTTCTATTCTATCTTCTTGGAAACTTATTCTTGTACTTTCACTATTTTGTACTTTGTATTTAATTGTAATTACATACCCTACGACTCGTGTAGTGGATGTTGGAGATTATGTATACTTCATTATTTAGATGTATTTATGATGTAATATGTAGATGATTTATATGATTAATGTAATTAGTAAATTTAATTGTATTTATGTTGTTTCTACGTCAAGGAACCCTTGAGATTTGTAATCTAAAATTGAGATTATGTTTTTGTGTACTTATGGACTTCATGTTTTACTTCCACTTATTTATTCATTATTGTTTGTAAACACTTAAGAAAAAAATTATACCGCTAACTTAGTAACATGTTTTAGGTTAATATCTTGTGGGTTCCCTGGTGGGGCATTACAATTCCCAACATCCACTTGGAAAGTGAAATTTTTGGGAGACAAGTGTAGAAAGAAATGGTTTTTACTTCTAAGTTTTAGATGCCAAATCTGAATGAAGGAGATTTATAATTGAGAAATAATATTTTGGTATAGGAAAGAGGGATAACAATAGGGGGCATGAATCATATAATGGAGTTCACTGTTTATTGAGAAAATAGGTCGCTAATAGTATAAATGCCAAATATAGTTGTTGAATAAAAGTGAGTTGAATATAACAATATTGTAGCAATTTTCTCACATTTTGTTTTCTTTCTATCTTTTCTATCAAACTGGGAACAATAATTTTGGAAGTCATCAAACACATAAGTTATTGAGCAAAAGAGTTGAGGTATTGCATAGGGAAAGGGGAGGTCACATACATTAAGGAAGGTCTTTGGCAGGCTTAAAAATGTAATTTGAGTTTTATACTTGTTGGATGGTACTATGGTTGTAGAGAGTCTCTGCATATTCTTGTTGTGTTTGCAAGCTAGAATAATAGAGTATATTTGAATTGATAAGGACTTTGTCAATGTGATGTTTTGTTATTTTTTACATGTCTAGAAGCTTTAGTCGTTGAAGATGTGCTACTACAGAAGTATGTTATATGTTGTTTAAGTTCTTGTCACCTTGAAAATAGAATGTGTTGCACTTGTTTGCAAATACGAGAAATTGTCCCCATCAATTTTTCAAGGACCTAAATTATAAAATTATAATACCCTCTATGAGTTGTATTTATAAGATTATGCTCTAATAGGTGTCACTTTTGTGTATCCATCAATAGACAACCCTTTTGGGGATTCCTTGGGGACCAATTCATGTGTAGATTAATTGAATGCAGAAACCCTAGAATTGGTGGGCAAATGTGTTTTTCACATGATTCTCTTTACTCATTTCAACATTCTCATTCCTTAGGGGAATTTATAATTGTTATCATAATACAAAATTCATTCAAAATAAAAATTATAGAGGACAATATTGACACTAATAGAAAGAAATGGAAAAATTAATTTCATTGAGTATCACCATGGAATCAAACACCATAGACATGATATTGAATAATTGGTTTAAAATCATTGGCATGTCAAATATTCAAGGATAGATTTTGGCAACTAGACATTTTATATCATATAATGTTTGGAAAAATGGGAAGAATGGTAGGAAGGTAATCCCTAGGATTCATTACAAGCAATGACATGAGTTAATAAATGAATTAAAAAAAAAAAAACCCACTTCTTGTATAACTATTATGCAGTGATTCAAAGAGCACATAAATACATCAATATAATATAAGCATATGAAGTACTGTAGGTACCTATAATGTTTCATCCACTATTATAGTGGAACATTTCAAATTAGCAAGGAAGCATGTCTTATGATAAAAGGGAAAACAACTCCTAATGGACCATATTAAAGAAAAGTTAGAGGGATTTTATTGGAATTAATAGAATCAACATAGTGTTACTATAACTGATAGTAATGATTGGAGATTGTTTAACTGATGGTGATGATGATGAAGACCGACCAAGATCACATGAATACAAGATAGAAGAAAGGTTAGATCAGTTATTTTCTTGTCATTGATGTCAAGCAATTGATTTCTGGTTTATATTATGTTGCCATATCATTCGGTATATGATATAAGTTGAATGAGTTGAGAAGAAGAAGAAATGAGATGTTGTGAAGTTGAAGAACTTAAATGGGAAACTAATACAAATAGAACAATGCTAAGATTATGTTTATATAATTATTTTATACCTAACATATGATTATGTTAAGTTGATAAAGCATGGTAATGAAGATTTGTCAAGTTAGTAAGCAAAACAGTTTTTGCTATCGAGCAGGAAATGTCACTTGATAAAGGCAAAGGAACTCAAGACACCGAGAATGAAAGTTTTAGGCATTGAGTGAAGTTAACCAAAATTCAAAGTTATCTACTGAGCAAGGAACAAGAATTAATTACAAGGATTACAAAAATATTTAATGATTAGCTATGATGAGCTGGAAGGTTATGATGATAAGGAAAGTCAGTTAAAGAGATCTATGATCAGGAAAATTCATAATGATGATCTATGACTTAGATCTAAATGGTTAAAATAGAAGGAACAAGTTTCAAGAAAAGTTCAAGTTCCAAGATGAAAAGAAAACGTGTTACCGAGATCCAGATTCGATGTATAAGATTGTAAAATGAATTGGACGACTAAGATTGATCAAAGGAAAATATAACAAAGGAGATTAAGCGACAAAAATTATCTATATAAAGGATGGATTTGTATGAACAAATGGATGGAAAAATTGAAGAGTTGAAAAGTCACTAACTAATGCAGTGAAGAAGGAAAAGAGAGATTTCGAGTCAGAAAGTAGGATCTGATGAAGTGTTGAAGCCAGTGGAAAGTGAAGAATTGAATTGAAGATAAAAGAGTGCACAAAGGATTTGGTTATGCAAAGATAGTTGCAAATTTACAAGTTAATAGATTTATTGTTGCTTATTAGCATTTGTAATAGAGAAATCTCTTAATAGAGTGGACTTAACAATATTATTGTAAAATCCTTGAAAAAGGTAACATTCTAAAGAGTGTTTGAAGCCCTCTAACCAGGCCACTCCTAACAGAGTGAAGATCATAACAGATCTAAGGTAAATCCCTTGATTGGGTCACACCTAACAATGTGTATTGTAATCTTTAACCGGATTGGCTCTTAACTGAGCATACTTCAGAAGAGTATTTTCTTAGTGGGTGACAATTCCCGCAATGTTTTTTCCCAAAGCTAGGTTTCCATGTTAAATACTAGTGTTACATGTGATGAATGGTTTATGTGAATGATTTTCTTATTGTTAAAGTCTATTTACTATTGTTGGTAAATAGTAAATCGAGTTTAACCGAGTTGTCACCGATTTAATCAGAGAAAATATTTTTAGGTATTTGGAATTAGGGATTACTGATTCACCCCCCCCCTCTCCATAATCCAACACATACATTATCACATCTATAGCTAATTTTAAGGAACTATCTTTTATGCAAAACTAGTAATGTAGTCTAGAGTCAAGGACCTAATGAAGGGAGGTTGACTCTAGTAGCTTCCAAAACTCAATGAAAATAAAGTAGATTGCAAAAAAATTGAGATCTTATTCAAAACCCATAAAATATTCATTAACAGAGGCCACTAATACATGAAAATAAAACTCAAACAAAGACAAAAAAAAATGACGAACAAAAATAATCTAAAGATACCACAATAACAACTATAGTATAAAAAATCTCTAGAAAACAAAATGTTCCAACACACCACCACTTCTCCTTTTACACACCAACACCCCCCTAAGGCACTAGATCATTTATTTCAACACCTACAACATGCTCTTATAAATTAGCATCACATTTGTTAACTGAGATATTTCCTAAAATAACAACCTATTACAATCCTCCACTACACACCAACAAATTAGTATGACCAAGTTTGAATGGTTGCTCTCAAAATAGACTCTGCAAAAAAGAAGAATAAATGACTTCTGCCCCACTACTTCAGTCAAGAAATGAAAGTAGAATTTTCCATTGCATCAGGTGTCCCAATTTGAAGAAAATGTTCATGAGTTGAAGAATCATGAATTTTTAAGTGTTCTTTAGTTTTAATTTCCTCTCTAGCCATTTCCAATTCCTTCATCCAGGTAGCCTCTTCTATGGCTTTGTGTCTCCATTTCAATAGGTATTCTTGATACTCTCTATCTCATTTCCTCTTGGTTATTCAAAATTCAATAACAACTTTGATTTCTTCCTTCTTTTTCTCAAGCATTTTCTCTATCCATTTCCCTCATTGATTTGCGATACCTTTATCTTTATTTGATTCTTCATGATAAGGTAGTAAACCCGCAACATTAAAAATTGGAGAAATATCAATTCCTTGTGGAAGTTCAACTTCAAAACATTAGATAAACAAATTCTAAATACTTTGCATGGTCTAGTCTTCTTCCATTTTAGCTTCTTATAAGTCCCTTGAGGAAATCTATCTCTTTTTATATACACTAACACAAGTTTCCTATTCTGAAATTCTTGATTTCTTCTATTGCGATCAATATATTCCTTGTATTTTTGTGTACTCTCCTCCAACTTCTTGTTGACTTCTTTTTTTAATTGATATATGTATTTTGAAAAATCTTTAGTTGTGGCACTTATTTTGTTAATTGCAACATTATTTCTTAGAATATCTACCTCTCTTGGGTGATATCCATAAACAATTTGAAAATGAGTCTTTTTTGTATTTATATTGAATGAACTATTGTAAGCAAATTTTTCTTGTGCTAAGACTAGATCCCATTGGGTAGGCCTCCTTCCATCTAAGAATTTTAACAAATTCCCCAGACTCCTATTCACAACTTCAATTTGACCATCCATTTGTGGAAGATAAGATGATCTCAAATTTATCTTAGAATCTAATTTCTTCCTCAATGTTCTACAAAAGTGACTTACAAATTTAGTATCACAATATAAAACTATAATTTTTGGTAGATCATGAAGCCTCACTATCTCCTTAAAACAAAAATTACAATATAAGAAGCATCATTTGTCTTTTTTCAGGGAATAAAGTGAGTCATTTTGGGAAAAAACAATCAACTACAACAAAGATGGAATCATTACCTCTTCGGGTCCTTGGTAGCCCAAGAACAAAATCCATGCTTATTTCTTCCCATGGTATTTCAAGAATGGGTAGAGGATGATACAACCCACTATTCTAACTTATTCCTTTGCCAAGTTGGCAAAACTGACATTGTTGAACTATGTGTCAAACATCTCTACACATTCTAGGCCAGTTGTAATTTTCTATTATCTATGCCAAGGTTTTATCTACACCAAAATGACTAGCCAAACCCCCATTGTGCTTTTCTGTTTTTAAGTTTTCTTTCATGGGTCCTCAAAGTATGCACAAACATTTTCCTTTAAAAAGAAACCTTCTTAAACAAAATACTCTAGCCATGGGGCTCTATCTTGACCCATCAATTTTTTACATGCCACCCAAGCCTCTTTTAAACTCACATCTTCTTCATATAGATCTCTAATTGCTTCAAATATAATAACTTCAATTTTTATTTCAGTCAATAAGAACTTTCTTCTACTCAAAGAATTTTCTACTTGATTAGTCTCCCACTCTTATGTTTTATGACAAAAGAATAACTTCGCAAACATTCAACCCATTTCAAGTGCCTTTAATTAAGCTTACCTTGGCTATTAATATATTGCAATGCATGATGATCACTGTATAAGACAAATTCCTTGGGTAGCAAATAGTATCTCCATTTCTTTAGCATCTGAACAATAACATAGAATTCTTAATCATAAACTGAATATTTCCTTTTGGCTTCAATTAACTTTTCATTGAAGTAGGTGATGGGTCTTCCGTCTTGGCTTAGAACCCCTCCAATGGCTATGCTACTTACATCACAATCAACTTGAAACACCTTGTTAAAGTTTGGTATGGCCAAAATAGGTTGGGTTGTTACCTGTTGATGTATGTAGCATCGGTCAGATAAATAAAATTGACTATATGATTATTATGAGAAATGATTTATTATATATCTATCTATCTATCTATCTATCTATCTATATATATAATAATAATAATTCATATTATTTTATATATTAATATGCATATATATAGTTAATCTATATTTATTCTTATAATAACTATATAGTTAATTAATAAATTAGATTAATGAATAGACATGAGCCATGCAAGGACATGTCTCTTCTTGTCTTTGCCTTGTATATATACAAGAGATCGATGCATTTAGAAAACATACAATCAGATAGTGCTATTACATTTGCAATGATCCTAAAACCTTAACATGGTATCAGAGCCAAGTTGCAAATGTAAGAGAGTAGTTTATTGATGGTGAATGTGTGACTGTCACAGAAAATACAGTCTCAGTACGAGGACCATATCTCACAAATGCACCATTGGATTTTTTTGAATTTGGGATATGTTGGTGATAATTTTTTTAGAAGAATATCACTGGAGCGATTTGAGAGAAAATGTCAGATTCAAAAGTTATGACTGAATGTGTACAGGTCTATGCAAAAATTTGTAAAAGAGCGAGGTTCCTTCTTTAAAAGCCTAACCACTTGAAGGGAGATCCGATCAAATTGAAAGTTTTCATAGTGTATAGAACCTTTGGATTTTCAAGACAAGTCATGTGAATAATTCTAGTAATGTTCAAGAATGACGACATCATTATGTGAATTTGCATGATATTTTCTATATGGGCTCACCTTACAAAATGAAATACTTGAAATTTATAAAAGATAAGTATTTCATGTTTTATTAATGTACATAATTTTTGAGTTTGTAATTCATGCTATACTATTGGTTAGTAAAATATGGTATGCTTCTATCATTGGTATTTACGGTCGAGATAGTTTAGTGAGCTATTTGTAATATCTCTCTCTCTGACATACCTTCAGGACAGAAGCACAAGATAATTGCATTCAAGAGAGAAAGAACTTGATGCTTGCAAACAAATTGATGATTGAGACTAGATGCACAGGGAGTCTGATATTTCAAAAGAGGTCAATAAGTTGATAAACTTGAGCTTCAGAGGGAGTAGATGGTCCAGTCAACTTGTGACAATCTTGATCATATTGATTGAGAGGGAGTTCACTATTGAAGGTGAAACATTTATGAGGTAAACTTTATATAATTGATTATTATACTAATGGATCATGAATATTTTTTAATGGGTCTGCCCCCTGTGTAAATCATGAGGAAGTGACGACTTCCAAATGATTATAACTTATATTTGTAAAAGTTATTATAAGGTGATGATCTTACAATAACTTGACCTTCTATTGTGATAGACATCTTGTGATGGTTGAAACCGATCACAATAAATGAAACTTGTGTATAGAATCACTGATTGAGGAAATCCACATTAAAGCTTGAGAACTTGTGGATACAATCGCCAATAGAGGCAATCCACACTAAAGATCGTGATTTTGTGGATAGAATCATTGATGGAGGCAATCCACATGAGATCTTGTGGATATAATCGCTGATAGAGGCAATCCACACTAAAGCTCATGAGTTTGTGGATATAATCGCTGATGGAGGCAATCCACACGAGAGCTTGTGGATAGAATCACCGATTGAGGCAATCCACCTAAGAACTTGTGGATAGAATCGCCGATAGAGGTAATCCACACTAAAGCTCATGAGTTTGTGGATAAAATCGCCGATGGAGGAAATCCACATGAGAGCTTGTGGATAGAATTGCCGATTGAGGAAATCCACTCGAGAACTTGTAGATAGAATCACCGATAGAGGCAATCCATACTAAAGCTCGTGAGTTTGTGGATAGAATCGTCGATGGAGGAAATCTACACGAGAGCTTATGGATAGAATCACCGATTGAGGCAATCCAATTGAGAACTTGTGGATAGAATCACTGATAGAGGCAATCCACACTAAAGCTCATGAATTTGTGGATATAATCACTGATGGAGGCAATCCACAGGAGAGCTTGTGGATAGTATCACCGATGGAGGAAATCCACCTGAGAGCTTGTGGATAGAATCATTGATGGAGGCAATCCATACGAGAGATTGTGGATATAATTGCTGATGGAGGCAATCCACTTGAGAGCTTGTGGATAGAATCCTCAATGGAGGCAATCCACACAAGAGCTTGTGGATAGAATCATTGATGGAGGCAATCCACATCTTGAGACTATGTTTCTATTGATTACATCATGAGGACGATGCTATTAGGTGTCATAAGTGTTGACATTGGATTGATTTATCCTCCCTAGCTAAGAGGGAGTGTTGATGTATGTAGCATCAGTTAGATAAATAAAGCTAACTATATGATTATTATGAGAAATGATTTATTGCATACACACACACACACACACACATATAATTGATATTATTTTATATATTAATATGCATATATATATATATATATATATATATATATATATATATATATATATATATATATATATATAGTTAATCTATATTTATTCTTATAATAACTATATAGTTAATTAATAAATTAGATTAATGAATAGACATGTCCCATGCAGGGACCTTTTTCTTGAGAAGCTAAAAACTATTTTCTATGGTTGTTGTCCATTAAAAATTAGTCCTTTTTCATTTCATAGTTTTAGTAATAAGGCCACAAATACTTCTAAAATTTCTTATAAATTTTCTTAAAAACTAGCTAGGCCACGAAAAATCCTTGCTTCAAATGTTCTTTTAGGTGATGACCACTCTATAGTGGCTTCAACCTTCTCAAGGTCCATTTTTAGTCCTTCTTGAGAGATCACAAAGCCCAAATACACCAACTCCTTCTTCATTAAGTTACATTTCTTCAAGTTAATCAATAAATTCTCTTCCTTTAACCTTTGTAAAATCAATTTCAAGTGTTTCATATGCTCCTCATTTATTTTATTAAAAATCAAAATATCATGAAAATAAGTGATCACAAACTTAACAAGATATGACTTAAGCACTTCGTTCATCAACCTCATAAATGTATTTGGCGCATTGGTGAGTCCAAATGGAATGAGAAACTATTTGTATAGTCCATCCTTGGTCCTAAATACTATTTTATATTCATTACATTCCCTTATTCTAATATGATGGTAGCCACTTTTTAAACCAATCTTTGTGAAATACCTTGCTTTGCTCAAACAATACATCAAGTCATCCATTTGTGGTAATGAGAATTGATATTTGATTATGATTTTATTTATAGCCCGAGGATTTATACACATCGCTATTCTCCATTATTTTTTGAGGCTAAAATTACCAGAACAACATATGAACTCATGCTTTATTTGATCAAACCCTTATCTAATAACTCATGAACATGTCTTTTTACTTCATCATTTTCCTTTGGGGTTATCCTATATGCAACCTTATTAGGTAAACTTTCCCCAAGAATTAAATCTATATTATGACTAATGCTTCTCTTTGGAGAGAGACATTATGGAAATTCATGATACATGATTTTAACATATTCTTCAAGTAATTTTTGAGTTTCTATAGGAGTTTCTTCTTCCCTTTCTGTTGTTGCTCCTTTTCCAGAAAACTTAGAAATAATAGAAAAATATAACATTTCATCCTTTATTTCATTCAAAAACCACTTCCAATAAGACATACCTCATGTTCCTTGCTTTCTTCTTCCTCTCTATCCTTTAGCAGTTGTAAGATATATTCCTTGCCATCCTTGGTGATGGTAGAAGTGTTATTCTCACCATCATGATAGCCTTCCTATCATATTTCCATGGCCTTCTAAGTAAAATGTGACAAGAATCCATGGGCATTATATCACATGGGATTTCATCATGATAAGACTCAATAGGAAAAATAACTAAACATTGTTTATTTACCATTAGTTGATGTTATTTTTGTAACCATGATACCTTGTAGGGCCTTGGATGTTTGAGTCTCTTCAATCTCAACTTTTCTACCACCTCTATAGATACCAAGTTATCAACACTTCCACTATCCACCATAATTTTGTAGCACTTACCTTGTGATTTACAAATAGTTCAAAAGATATTTCTTCTTTGTACGAGTTCAAGTTCTTCCTTCTATATCTTTATTAGTATTCATTTTAGCATGGAGGATTCTCCATTTTTAGGTCCTATGCTGTATCACAATGGTGGTCCTTCATTAGCTTCAAAAACATGGCTATGTCTATAATCAAAAGGTTCTTGAGGACACTCATAAGATCTATGACCTTCTTCTCCACACCAATAAAAAGTGAAACTTCCCCCCTCTTCCTCTCCCAAGAACTCCTCTTCCTCTAAAGGAACTTTGTCTACCTCTATTATGTGGAGTATGTTATCCACTGCAAGAAGTGCTTGAATCTCCTTCATTGCTATTTTTTTATTATCTTCAATGAATCGACCCCTTCCCCTTGATGATCTTCCTATTCCTATGGAATTAGTTGATTGTCTTTTGGACAATTTCTCTTTTACTCTTAAGAACATTGGTAAGCTTCTACACTTCTAAAATTCTAAAATTTAAAAAACTAATTTCATCTTGGATATTTAATCGCAATCCATTCACATACCTTGATCTATCTTTTTTGGATCATCTTTTATGTGTCCAACTCTCATGGTGAGTTTATAAAACTCTTTAGTACAACTCTTTATGTTAGAGATTTAGGTGACTCTACAACACCCCAATGATCAAAGAAAGATCAAGATAGCTTCCATAAGAGAATGGGCCAAGAAGATTGCATCAAAATACGAGAATGATGATATTACTAATGGACATAATGAAAACATACATAATAGGCCTTGCTTATAAAGGCAATTCTATAGGAATAGAGAGAACACAATGATGACATGTTCATCAATGAGATCCAAGGTTAGGTGGGAGAAAATAATAGATAATTCCACTAAAGGTGAATCACCCACATAAGGTGGAATGATCACTCCACTATAAATGGATATGAAAATGTGATAACTAGATCACACCACCAAAGGTGGAATTTCTCCTACAAGATGTGCAACTAAATGTGCATCTCTCTAAGTGTCTCAAATGCAAATTCCTTTGAAATGTATTATCTTAAGTAAGCTTAAGAAAAGTTTAATAATGTGAATAACTAATTAGTGTGACATCCCCCGTAAGTGTAACTTATGGGAATGCATACTTAAGCTCATAATGCAAGATGTGTCTTGGATACTAGGCCATGTTAGGTACCCGTGTAAAATGCAAATGCAATCTCTCACAAGTGAAGAAAGGGAGAAAACCACATGGGGAAAAACTCCACTCCAAAATCTTGGAGTGAGAAAACAAACAAATAAATCATGATGCATGAAGGAATGAAGACCCCCAAGGACAACATACATCATGTATACACAATCAAGTATCCCCCCATAGGAAGGAAAATGAGAGACATAATATCGCCCTCATAATAAAGAAGGTCCAATGCCAATGAAGTATGCCTGAAAACAAAACATGATCCAATTTCCACAAGAACTATGCATTTTCTTAGGAAGAAACAAGCCCACTGAATGATGAAGAAGCCACTCCATGTCCAACTAAAAGGAGTAGGAAGGAAGTCTCCAAGTATGCATCTTTGAAAGCTGAATAGGAATCTCCAAGTTGAAAGAATCCATCATATAAGCATGATCAAGATAAACCAAGAATTGTGACAAACCAATTGAAGGAGGAGATTTGTGTGTCAATCACCAAAGAAGATGAAGAAGAATCTCCAACTATGATAAAGTTGTCATAAAGAGAAGAGAAACCCCCTCAAGCATGTCTCTAAAATATGCAATATGAGACTCAACAAATAAGTCTGAAATGCTATCCAACTAGTCATCCCACATTGCAAGATTTGAAATAGTATGATCATTCTATTGAAGAGTAGAACTCAAGTCCAAAGAAGCAGGAGGTGGAGGAGTAGGAAGCTCAACACTTGTCTCAAGAACTGAATGATTCAAGTGTCCAAATTTCTCCTCATACACATGATTGACCCTTGATGGAAGACTGTTAATATGAGGAACACCACCACCATCATCAACAACAACAACAAAAAAATATGAAAAGGAATACAAGCAAGATTAATGATCCACAACCCTTTTAGCTATGAGATCTCTAGTCTCCATGTCCTTAATGTAGACATAATTAGGAGTGAACTCAACTATTTTACCTTGTTCCCCATGACTAATTTGATAAATTGAAAGGAGATTAGTAGTCAAAGATGGTATACAAAGAACATCATTAAATTTCCCCTCTCCCATATCAATAGAACCTTTCACACATACCTTCATATATGTGTTGTTACCCATCAATACATTAGGAGAATTACAAGGCTCAATAGAAGAAAACATATCCATAGAAGATGCTATATGATGAGAGGCACCTGAATCAAGAAGCCATTTCCCACATTTAGGATGTGTATAAGCCATATGTGCTTTACCTTTCCACTTATGCATGCCATGTGAAAGTCTTGTTATTCATGATGATGTAGATGGTGAGGTTGCCAAATGTGACGAAGAAGGAGGAGGAGACACTGATGAGGGTAGTTTAATGTTATTCTTTTGAAGTATGTGAGTGAACTCATCAATCTTCTCATTGTAACACTTATGCTCATTATGTATTGGCTTTTTACAATATGCACATTTCACCTTCTTCATTCTGGATGATTCCTCTCTAGAAGAGGTCTTGGACTCAGGAGTATGCTGAGAAATGGAAACATCATTTTTCTCATGAGCCTTAGGATCCTTATGTTGCTTCTTTTGTTCTTCTTTCCTTTGCTACTTGAAGCCTTTGGAGTGGAGTTATTTGCAAGAAGTACACGAGGCTTTAAAGAGTTTAATCTACCCATGTTTACCAACTTTAATTGTTCCCTTGTGAGTTAAACTACAAATTCACCAAGAGAATGCATTTTGTGTGCACTACCAAGAGCAGATCCACAGTAGCATAAAATGTTGAAACAAAAACTAAATATTCAGGACCTAGCTTTGAGAGAATATAAATAACTAATCATGAATCCTCTTTTATAACCTCATAATTAGAAAGATCCAATCTAAGAGACTTGAGCTTAGAGAAGAAGTATTGCAAAATCACAAGAATTTAGATCTATTAGTTCATTCTTCACTTTAATTTCCTCATCTTATCTAGCTTACAAAACAAACTCTCTATAGTAGTCCAAATGTCACGAGGATGTGTATAAGATGCAACATGATATCTCAAATACGAAGAAATAGACATCCTGAGAATGTTGAGAGCTTCATCTCTTTGATCAAACCATTTTCTCTTTTGGGCATTGAAAAGTAAGGCCCAAACTGCAAAGTCGACACAAATAATCCCAACAAGTATCTACTCAGCAAGCTACGTACATACACTTCTATTATACACACATTGTGAATGATAAATGCTTATTTAGACAACCCACAAATGTCTCGACACCCGAGCTTCATTTTTATGTGGAGACCTCAATACAGAGACAATGTAAAATAGATCCACCCCAGAAATGTTGGATTAAACTTTGTGCACTTCAAAAAATACACAAGGAAAACAATGCTCACCTAAGCAAAGTGGGACATGCATTGTTGTGCAGTCTACCAATTATGCAGACCGAACCACAATCCGCCAAATCGTCTTTAATGGCATTTTTGTGACCAAAAGAGTAGCGAGCAAGAGCCAAGGAGATTTGACCAAAAGAGTTGTAAAGTGTCGTTGAGAGAATCAAGCCAATGTAGTCGCATGCATGGTGAAAACCTGTAGTGTGGCCAATATAACAACACAAAAGAAATATAAAACTACTACTTCTAAACACGAGTCTGCTAAGGGTCGATAAAGGAGATAAAAGTTAACCAAATTACCAATCGCGGGCCACGAATAGAGTTGGATATGCATTTCTGTAGATTCAACGGGTGTGGGGTCCCAATGGAGCATGTAGTTTCATCTGGTCTGAGTGGCACTTCAAAAGGCCATCCACCGTGCATACTGGCCTACACCAAAGGATCTCAGGCCAAAGTAGTGAAATGAATTGAGCACAGTCAAAAACAGATTTGGAACAAAAATGAGGGTTTGCAACTGGCGAACACTCCAAAGAATTCTAGAATGTTATTACACCCTACAAATAGATACAAATAAAGCCCGATCTTATATAATTCAGGAAATAATAAGGTGGATTTGACAATTAAAACTTATGCAAACTATGTAGATCATATAATGAACAAGTCTAACAAACAGTGTCCAAGTTTCTCATGATACATAATATTGCTCAAACTAATAAATTTTGCCCTCTTTTGATAAAATAATTGCAAAAGTAATAATATGATACAAAATAAAGTTTAGTGATTTGCAAAGTGGGGAGGGGTCAAATGGCCCTCGATTACTTTTTTTTTTTTTTTTGTCTATAGAAACAGTTTTATCCAAATATAGGTGTATCTAGAGTCAAAATTCATCGGAATGACTTCCTAGAAACAATGGTGATGTCTACACTACCTAATTTTGCACCCATAATCGAATCAAGTCAACTTTTCTACTTTTGAGAAAAAGTCTTCACACCTTGAGAGCGCTGATACCATGCTAGAGTTTTAGGTGACTCTACAACACCCTCAAGATCAAAGAAAGACCAAGATATCTTTCACAAGAGATTGCATCATAATTCAAGAATGGTGATATTGCTAATGGACATAATGAAACTATACATAATAGGCCTTGCTTATAAAGTGATGGAGAGCATCCTACAATCCAATCACAACCCAAGGATCTTGCTAGTCCATTGATACATTTATTTGTAATAGAGGCATAATAAATAATCACTGAACTAAACATCACAATATCATTTTATCCATATTTTCTAAATTCATATTCACAACTCATTTCTGATTTCAAGAATCATAACTATTTAACAAGTTCTTACCTTCATACCATTAAACCACATGTATCCTGATCACAAAAAGATAAATAAGATTACTTAATCCATATACAAGCACCATTTAATCTATTGAAAACATAAACTCGATATCATATTCATAATCAAGCCACAACACCTAAATCTGATCATAAACAAGACCTTGACAAGCAACTTTCATTAGACCATCATTCTATAGTTTTGATAGTACAAAACTTTGTTGTTCATAAATTTTATACTAGACATCATTTGTCCAATCTCTTTGGTCATAATGCGTATAATTTTACTTCTTAAAACATATCCAAAAATCAGCCAAATCCAATGGTTCATTAAAGAGTTATGTGCCTTGCACAGAGATTGAATTTGAGTGTCACAAAATAAGAAAAGTTGCTTACCCAATCAGCCTAGGGCATCAAATATATTCCAAAATATAAAATAATTTCAAGTAAAAACAAAACAATATAAAATACCCTTGAATCCACTTGAAAAATCCTAGAATAAATTTTTTCCATTGGCTAAAAATAAATATATTATCAAACCCTTATCAACAACTCCATTGAAGAGGGTTTGAAACCACTTTTCACCAAAACTATCATAACTTCTAAAAAACTTAACAAAAATGCATCAAACCACTTGCATCGTGAATATAATTCATCCCTCTTTTCATAAATATAAGTTTTATTCCATTTAACAATCATTACATGGTCGTACATGTTGTTGCAACATGACTATTTTTCAGAAAATTTGGAAATTGTGATCCATAAAATTTTCATAACTCATTCAATTCTTCACCAAAATGATCCAAACTAGAGCCAAATGAAAGATTATTAACTAATATATAATATGAAATTAATAACACACCATTTACATGTCATAAAAGGCCTAGAAACAAAAGACAAATCTATCTCGGAACTACAAAACAAGAGATTTAGATTACCAAACTTAATCAAAATGTACTCCTTCTCATTTATCTCCTATTTGGATAAAGATTACATAATTTAAATAGTGTTTCTCATCCTTAGTAATGTTCATAACTACCCTTTAACCAATTTGAACCTCCTAGGTTGCATTTTTGCAACTCTTTATTCATTTTTGCTTTGATAACTTTATACAACAAGTTGACAATTTTAATGTTTGAACTCCGAACTTGACCAAAATTTACATGGACAATATTATCACTTCAAAATGGACTCAAGTAGACATTTTACATAATTTCTCACCCTTTCACGGGTCTTTTGACACATTTTGACCATATAGACTCAATTAGGGCCTTATTGAATTACTTAGTGCAAATGGCTCAAGTTGCCTTACATAATGACTCAAAAGAACTCATAATACATAAAAATGACCTTATTACATCATAAATGATTTAAATATAGTCAAATTAGTCATTTTCCAACCTTTGATCTCTTGGTACTCTTAGGTGCTCCTACACCATACTCCTCATTTGGAAAAGTTTCCAAGTCCCTTGGAAAAGTTTCATCTTCTTGATGCCTCTACTAATTTTACCTTCAACTCTTCCTTTAAGGACACAAGACTATCCTTGTAATCACCTTCTTTGTTACTCCTATCAATGGAGTATTAGTGGCTTCAACTCCATGGAGCCTTATTATTCATAAATCCACCTTTAACTTTATTGCTTCAACCTCACCCAAACAACTCACCCTTGTGCCTCACCTAGGAGTCCCATCCTTCCTCTTTCCCTAGTCTCTTGGAACACACAAGACCACTCCTTAGCCCTCGAAAGACCTTCCTTGTTTGTACACCCACACTAGAAACCTTCCTTTTGTAGCTGGTGGATGAGCACCTTCAACCAAACCATTAGCCATAACTGAATACCAAACATCTTGCTCAACCCAGATCTTTTGCTACACTCTGATACCAATATGATGTAGAGCATCCTGTAATCCAATCACAACCCAAGGATTTTGCTGACCCATTGCTAAATTTCTTTGTAATAGAGGCATAATCAATAACCACTCAACTAATCATTACAATATCATTCCATCCATATGTTCCAAAGTCGCTTTCACAACTCATTTCTGATTTCAAGAATCATAACTATTCAACAAGTTCTTACCTTCATACCATTAAACCACATGTATCATGATAAAAAAAAGATAAATGATATTAATTAATCCATATCCAAGCACCATTTAATCTATTAAAAACATCAAATAAATATAATGTTCATAATCAAGCCACAACACCTAAATTTGATCATAAAAAAGACCTTGACAATCAACTTTCATTAGACCATCATTCTGCAGTTTTGATAGTACAAAACTCTATTGTTGATAACTTTTATACCATAAAAATTGATCTAGTCAGAATGTGAAGAATTATACTTCTTAAAACACATCCACAAATCAGCCAAATCCAATGGCTCATTTAAAAGTTATGTGCCCCGTACAAAGATTAAATTTGATTGCCACAAAACAAGAAAAGTTCCTTACCCAATCTGCCTAGGGCATCAAATATCTTACAAAATATAAACCCATTTCAAGTAAAAACAAAATATATGAAAGCCCCTTTAATCAACTTGAAAAAATCCAAGAATCAGATTTTTCCATTTGCTACAAACAAAAATATTATCAAACCCTTATCAACAACTCCATTGAAGAGGGTTTGAAACTAGTTTTCACCAAAACTATCATAACTTCTACAAAACTTAACAAAAATGCATCAAAACACTTGCATTGGAAAGATAGTTCATCCCTATTTCCATAAATATAATTTTTATTCCATTTAACAATCATTACATGATCGTACATGTTGCTACAACATAACTATTTTTAGAAAATCTAGAAATTACAATCTATAAAATATTCATAAATCCTTCAATGCTTCACCAAAATGATCTAAACCAGAGCCAAATGAAATTTTATTGACTAATATATCATATGAAATTAATAAGACATCATTTATAGGCCGTACAAGGCCTAGAAATAGAAGAAAAAACTATCTAGGAGCTACAAAACAAGAGATTTGGATTACCAAACTTAATCAAAACATACTCCTTCTCATTTCTCTCCTATTTGGATCAACATTACATCATTTAAATAGTTTTTCTCATCCTTAGGAATGTTCATAACTACTCTTTAACCAATTTGGACCTCCTAGGTTGCATTTTTGCAACTCTTTATGCATTTTTGCTTTGACAACTTTATACAATAAATTGATAATTTTTATGTTTGAACTCCAAACTTGACCAAAATTTACATGGACAATATTATCACTTCAAAATGGACTCAAATATAAATTTTACATACTTTCTCCCCTTTCATGGGTCTTTTGACACATTTTGACCATATAGACTCAATTAGGACCTTATTGAACTACTCAGTGCAAATGGCTCAAATTGCCTTACATAATGACTCATCATGACTCACAAGAACTCATAATACATCAAAATGACCTTAATACATCATAAATGATTTAAATACAATCAAATTTCTCATTTTTTGACCTTTGACCTCCTGGTACTCTTAGGTGCTTGGGTGATGGTACACCATAAAGGCAAGGCAATAGGAGTAGAGAGAAGACAATGATGACATGTGGCTTAATTAGATGCAAGGATAGACATGAGAAAATAATAGATAATTCCACTAAGGTGAACCACCCACATAAGGTGAAATTATCACTCCACTATAAGTGGATATGACAATGTGATAACTAGATCACACTACCAACGGTGGAATTTCTCCTACACCATGTGTAACTAAATGTGCATCTCCCCAAGTGTCTCAAATGCAAACTCCTATGAAATGCATTATCCAAAGTAAGCTTAAGTAAAATGTAATTATGTGAATTTTTAATTACACTAAAACTTTACATCCAACTCCTTTTGTCTCAAATTTTGCAATTTCTTGAATAGGTTCAACTGATAATCTGAAGGTAGAGTTTTTCTTTCAGTCTTGATACCATCTTATCCCAACTTTTAATCTTTCCCTTCAACTTGTACATAGTCCCACTATATGGCAACATGTCCCCTTAAATCTAGTACATGCAAGCTTTACCTTTTTGGACTCTTCTATTCATTCATAATCAAAATATCTTTCCATCTTTGTAATCCAGTCTATGAGTTCCTCACCATTTAAGCTCCCATTGTAATAGGGTGTATCAAACTTGGGTGCATTCACAATCTTTGTCTTGGCTCTAAGAAGTTTGGTTTCAACAAAATCTCCCACTTCTTCTTCTTCATGGCCTTGAGCTTCTTGAGTCATGTCTCCCTCTTCATCACTTACATCTTCAAGATGAAATCTCTTCCTTTGGATAGTCTCTACAATAACTAATCTCACTAGCACCTCTCTCATTCCTTAAGTTAACTTTGTAGTTCTGGATGCTTCACCTCTTCCATGTCATCTACTAGTACCCCATCTAAGATCCATTTGTATCCTCTGTTCTTGAATAATTAGTAGAACTTCCCACTCCGAGGAAAGAAACCTTAAGCTCTGATACCACTTTTGATGCAGTCCATAATCAAGGACCCAATGAAGGGAGGTTAACTCTAGCAACTCCCAAATCTCAATGAAAATAAAGTAGTTTGCAAACAACTTGAGATCTTATTCAAAACCCACAAAATATTCATTATCAAAGGTCACCAATACAGGAAAATAAAACTCACACAAAGACAACAAAATGATGAACAAAAATAATTTGAAGTAACCACAACACCAACTACAGTATCAAAATCTCTGGAAAACAAAATGCTACAACACACCATCACTTCTCCTTTTACACACCAAAGACCTTCTAAGACACTCAATCTTTCCTTTCAAAACTTACAAAAAGCCCTTGTAAATTAAGATCACATCTATTACTTGAGTTGTTTCCTAAAATAACAACCCGTTACAATCTTCCATTAGCTGCCAACAAATCGGTCTAACCAAGTTTGACTAGTTGCTCTCAAAATAGACTCTGTTAAATAAAGAATAAATGACTCCACCCCTCTACTGCAATCAAGAACTCAAAATAGAATTTTCCCTTGCATCAACTAGATGATACCTCCTACTCGAGGAAATTACAAATTAAGATTAGAGAAGTGATAGCTCTCAAATTGACCTTAAGTTATTAGTACTTGCCGATAAGGCATAGTGCTATTGTAATAAATTTTGGATTCGATTAAAAACAATCATATGAACCAATGATAAGTAAGTTATTTTTTATTTTTTAAATTTATTTTATTATTCTAAAGTTTACATGCATGTTATTTAAGTTTTTAAATTCTACAAAATATTTTTCGTCATTATGAATCATTAATAGATTTGAGGTGTTATACATGAATTTTTAGGAATGATTGTAGAATATGAACAATTCTTTCTCCGTATTTTTTTTTAAAAAAGAATAGAAGAGTATGTTATGTTGTATTGTAGTTTATTTTAATGTTTTTTTAAAAATTAACTATAATTTTTATATTATAATTATATTAATTTTCTTATTATAATTTTCTATTATTAAAATAATAGTTAATGTCAAATTATATATTATTATTTTTAATTTTTATATTTTAATATCAAATATATAAAATTAAGTCAATTATATTACCTCTTTATTATTTAAAATATATAATAATATTATATTTATAATTCATTCATTTACAATATTTATATTTTAAACTAAAGTAAATATATATTTTTTGATGGTAATGTACAATATTGAAATATTTAATTAGATGGTGAGCTCAATGCAAATCAATATATGTCATTCTATTTTGGATGACTATCATCTAAATTATACTTATAATTAATTAAAATATATTTATAATTTTAAGAAATTTATCAAAATTTGAATTAGATAGAATTGAATATTAAAATTACAATTATGACAAAATTAAAAAGGTCAAAAAATTACTTTACATATAAATTATTATTTAAATTAATTATATTGTTAATTGAACTTTAACATAAATATAAACTAAATATTTAACCTAACCTAATAATATATTAAATAAATTTAAAAAATTATTTCGTTTAATTTTTTAAAATTATATGTTAATACAATTAAAACTACAACTAATTACATAACTAAAGGTAAGTACTAGCCACTAAGTGACACTTGTTTCTTTTTGTTATATTACTATCCACGATTTCTCAAAATTTTAGACATTTCTACAATAATTTTCAAAACCTAAATGTAATTGTTAATTTTATATTTTTTTTTTTTGATAAATCTATGCATAAATGTATGTAGTTATTGTTTAAATTATGATGAATTGTGATCGTTTTAGTGTTTTGTGGAAATTGCAAAAGGCAGAGAAAGTACACTTGAGGGATCTATAGCAAACGTGTGAGAAGAAACACACATATAGGATCAGCTGCTGAAGAGGATGCGCCATCTTTAGTTCTACCTTTAATCTCCGATCTCCTACCAACCGGGCCACCTGATCAAAATCTTTTCCTAATCTTATTTTGATACTTTTCAAACCTCTTCTTTTCAGCCAAATGTTGTAGAAGCTCCCACAAACAGGTACAAGGGTTGAGCAGATCTGGGTCATGGGTAGCCACAGTGGGGTATGGGCCGCTGGCCAGAGCATTCTGGTAGCACTCTTTCATTTAATTTAAACCCTCAGTTTCAATTTGACATACTCACTGGCTGTGAAAATGTGAAACGCAGGAAGTTAATGGCCAGATGTGTTTTCTTCAATGTAAGAGAAGGCGAGACATTTTGTCTTCATGGTAGCTCTATTTCACGATATACAATTTAATTCACTATTTATATCTGCAGTTCCAGGTGGCGCCACTAGCATAGAGTTAGGCATCAGATCATGGCGGCAGGAGGCAGAGATGATGAGGGAGGTAACATGACATTTCAACTTTGGGTATGGCATGATCAAGGTCGACTCAAACATATATCATCCTTCCATGCTTTGTTAGATGCATAAATCTGCAAAAAAATGGGGCGTTTGGGCTGGGGATGCCATGCTTGAAGGTCAAGGCTTAGCACATGAAATCTCCAGTTGTAGGTTTCAATTCTTCAGTGGAAGCATGAATTCTTCCCTTCATTTGTTTGCAGGTTAGTCAAACAGAGATTTCTACTAGCTCTAGTAGATTTCCCCTCTTACTGTTCTCTTTTTTTTCGTCTTTTTTCGCACAGTCCTTGTGTGGGCTCCTGCAGGGTAGTCCATTTGGCCAATTCGCCTCTTTCAATTTCTACTTCAACCCTCTGTGCTCTTCGAAGGCAGATGTTAGAACTGGGGCATATGTAAGGGTTTTAAAATGTTGTTAATCTATTTTTTTTTTGAATCAAATGTTCCTGGGAAGTGGGACAAAAGCTACCCCTACATTTCATTTGAATGAAACGTGAATGGCACCCATGACACACATACGCAGGGGTTTTTATGGAAGCCTTAAAACCGTCAAGACCGCTGCACTGACCCCTATATCCCTATTTTATTGTAAGCTAGGTATGATACCAGGCCTAACTAATTTCATAATTATTGTTGGATTTGTATCATAAACATGTTGGACTATCTGCACATTCCAAATATCTACAACACAGCTATAGGTAAACTTGTATAATTTGTTAAACAGATTTTACCCAAACACAACAACAATATTTTATTAGTTCAAATTATTATATCAATACATGTATGCATCCCTTGCTATGGTATTTTATCCCATAAAGTTTACATAAGTATACGAGTATTTATCCCGATCAATTTCTTTGATTCAAAGTTATTAGGATATACGACCTTATTTTCCTCTTCCTAAACGCCATAGTTATACCCTGGATATACTCCCTGGTGTCAACCTAGACCTTCATTTTTTCTTAAATTTTTACAGCAATAAAACAAAAACCAGAGAGATCATTATACTTAAATTAATTTCTGTTTTTTTTTGTCTTTGTTGTGCAAAGAATAGATTTTTTTGATTGGTAATGAGTTTTTTATTTAATATTAATTATTTAAAAAGAAAATACATCTATTAGTTTTCAAGCAGAGATCTAACCAGTCCATCCATCGTGGGATACATGCCAGTTTCTATGTCTACTGACTACCAAAATACTACGACAGGGAAGCCATGATTAACCATGCTTCCAGACACCTAGAACAGCTTCTCAATCTAGTATCTGCTTACTTTGGTATCTATTACAAATTAAGCCCGTAATAAACAAAAAGGGCTGAGATTAACCATCAATTTCCTTTCTATCATACTTAAATCGACACCAAAAGATCAAGAACTGCGCACTTAGCTGGGTCTTGCTTTGACCATTGGTTTCTTGCCATTGTCTGAGATGAAAATGCCTCCCTTTGTTTCCAGCTGAGGTTTCTTTGCCTTCTTGTCCTCTTTCTTCTTCTCAGCTACCTCCTCGTCCATCTTCTGCAACAGCTCTTTCAGCTTCTCCTAGCCATCTCTAGCCTCTGCAATTTGAACGTTCTTATGGGTTGAGCTGCGCCATACTAAGAAGGGTTTCAAATGTTGAGTAGATCCTTCAACAATTCGCCACAGACCTTCCTCTGTAGTCAGCCCTGCCCCCGGTTCTGCCATACCTACAACAGGAACCATGCCTCCACACCATTCTGGTTTTACACATCTTGCATTACCATCAGAGCTTCCTCCCTTGTACCCAATTGAAGTGCCCACGCCAAAAATCCAGAGGAAATATCTATGTTTGTCTGGAACCGATGGTCTGTTGTAATAAATTCTTCTCCAAAAATCAAATCAATGCAATCCCAGAACTGAGGATCATCGATGGTGAAAATTCCCCTCATCCACCTCAGAGTTGCTTCCCATCAGAAGACCAACACTTGGTTGCGTGTGTACTGATGGAGCCCTATTTTTTGCAAAAATTAGGACCTCCATTTGAGAAATAATGTTGGAGACTTGATGAAGTCTTTCCACTGATTCATGTTATGGAAAGCAATGGTCATTACATAATAGCACTATTCCTATAAGCAAGTGCAGCTATGATTATTTCCAAATAGTAAATAAAAGGCAACAATGTTTAAGAAGTGAAATAATATTTTAAAGGGAATACCAGTCGAAGTATTGGTAACGCTGAGAGACTACATATTATCTGCAGTCAAATAAATAATAAATAAATCTACGAAGAAGAGCCACTTAAGACAGCAATGGTCTACGCACATAATATTATACCATGACTTAACCGAACGTGTATTTGGATACGTCCAGCGTATGAAGGTATGATAGACGGTGAGGAGCACTATGAATTGCAAACAAAGCAACTAACATATTTCACCCAGTCAACATGCACAGAATCGAATGGAAATACCAATATCCGTCAAAGATGCAAAGATATATTCTCAGCAGCGGAGTGTGTGCTGTCAGAGTACATAGGAATAAGGAGTGGTGTCAATAGCAAGAAAACAAATCAATACCGTAAAGTAAATACATGGAAACAACAACCCCTTGCAACGTCACACTGTAATAGCGCAACTTGGCTTATTTGGAAAGTAAATGACATACAGCGATAATCAAGTCGAAAGATATATTGAATATCTAGTACTTACTATATGCAGAGATAATTGCGTCAGCCTTATGATATATTAAGACAACGATAATTTTGTAATGATATATGTTCAATGGTTGTGACGAAAGTGTTGGTAGTCAGCAGCCATGAAGAGAGTAGGAGAGTCAAATAGCAATAGAAGCCTGACAAATAAATTAAGTATTGTGATGAAATGGACTCCGCACACTTAAACCAGTATGAAAGATGGAATAAACGACACAGGAAATTATAAGAACAATGTATGAAGTTGATTGCAAAATAAATTATGGCAATGTTACACGGCGATAATTTGCATATGATAGCGGCAATTAGTAATAGCATCAAACGGGGAAAGCGCCAGCACAACAAAAGACATGATTTGGAGGATCGGACGTGGGTTAAAGAATATCGAGCTATTCATTTTGAGTGCCATCTACAGAAGTATCCCCGCAAGATAGTGTTGTCAATTTCTTAATTAATGAAAGAAAGCTATGCTATCGGTAATAAACCTATCGTATTAATAAATCTATTACCATACGCAATAATCATTAAGACTTAAATTATGAGTTACGATTACGGTAAAAGGGGATTATTTAAATGAAAAGATGCGATAAGGTTATAAGAGATGTCTCTTTTACCAAAAGACACAGCTCTTTGAAATTAAAAGATATATATAGGCGGATGTTTGTTTGAAAAGGAGGGACACTGAAAAAGAAGACAGATTTCAAGAGAAGCATTTTATATATTTTGTATGGAGGGATAAGGAGCATAATATGATTTTGTAAATATAAATTTATTTTATTTTAATAATAAAATAAAATATTATTTGTTTATTATTAAAGGCATAGAGAATTAAATTGCAGATGAACAATCTTTTGTAATTATTATTTTTAAATATTGTGTACAATTTAAAATCGGATAAGTGGATATGGTCAAATAGCATTCTAAATTCAATTTGGAATAATTTAGGATTGCATAAATATTTGATTTGTCACATCTTGATTATTGAATTGATTAGCAATGTAAATGTGTTAAACATTATAAAGTTGTACGTAAACCTTCATTGAAGTTGACTCTATTGCCCTAATAAGCAGAGGCACTGGTCTTATTATTGTTGAAATATTGGGTTTATATATAAAGTTAGAAAATCTATCGATTCCTTCCTACAACATTTTAATTCAAAACATTCAGCATTCAACTTTATTTTGATCGAGTTCAAGGAATTTGTCAACTGGAAAACTCACAAGCTTAAATTCGCTATAGAAAAACCTTGAAGAAAGTGATCAAGTTCGAGGTGAAGGTTTACTTGCCTAGGTGTAGCGAAGCCTAAAGTGCAGGGGAAATTGAATTATTCTCATTTGTTGGCCAGAACTGATTTGGAATCCTATTGGAGAATTGGCAGGGTCTTGGATTTCCAATATGTGGTTTTGGGAACCAACATGTACAACAAGAAGTTAGCTTCCATTCTGCTATTGCTCTGTCTGCTACCACCTGAAAAGATTAATTCACTGGTTATTGATTAAAAAATACAAATGTCACCTTTATACCTCCCACAATCACACTAATCTTCTTGTGGAGGCTTCCTCCCATTTCCCAAAATCATTTATTTTGCACAAGTCGAGGGCCTAGATTTTTCTTTTATCCATATTAACTAATGATCAATCACATACTTGACTCCAATTCACTTACTCCCATTTAGCTCTTCATCATTAAGTTTGTGGCTTTAATACCCGGTCCAACACTGGTAACTAAACACCTTGGTGTGCAATGGCATCTTGGTATTGTTTGTACAACACAAGTGTCAACAAAGAAGATAATTAGGCTCCATTATCAATAGACTCATATTATGTAAATGTGTGTGCCTGTGTGTGTGAGAAATTAAAAACATTTAAAGAAGGAATAGATTTAGTCATGCAAAATTGTTTAAGCCATGGTAAAAATCATGATCAAAATAACACTTAAACCAAAATACTCCCCTTCATAGCTTCCCTTTTTGTTCAAATGATTATCTTTTTTTTTTTTGATAATTTGCATTGACATTACTGCATATTGAGTTATTATTTTCTAATAATTTTTTATTAAAAATAAGAGATACTTTTAATCTATTTTTGTGTGCGAGTAAGTAAGAGAGAAATGATGGAAGAGTGCTAAGATATAGAAAGAGGGATAGCTTCTACATTTTTTTATTGTGTTTAAGTTTTTCATCAACGTTTAGAACACACTCCATGATCCATAAAACCTATAAAATAAAAATATAACAATTAAAATTTTCTAAATATATAATTAACTATTCATATATTATATTATATAATTAACTTTTCATACATTCTTATAATAATATAACAAGAAATTTATTTATAATATAAATTTTATATAAATTAAATATATATTTCAATTGTTTTTTAAATTATATTTAATAATTCATAATACACAAAATATATAATAAATATAATTATAATATAATACCGACCCAAAAAAAATAATTATAATATAATATTACCATTAAAATTAAAACTATAAACATATTTTAAATGGATATATTTAATATCTTATATTAAAAATATATATATTTACATTATATAGAAATGTAAAATAAAATTTAATTATGATTTGTACGCTAAAACTAAATCTATATTAGAACAGATGATTTAGCTATTATTTACAAATATTTTTCCTTCCATGTATTTTGAACATTGAATTTTTTTTAAACATTAAACACTAATATTTTAACCCGTCACTTCCGACGAAGACAATGCTGCATAAAGTGTGTTGTGCTGTAAGGGACACTTTGCAAAAAATAAATAACCTTTCAAAAAAAGAAGAAAAATGATTCGACGATCGATGACATTTCAATCATCTTGCACTACTGTCAGCAAATGTAGACTATGGATGTTGGACATTAGGTCGTTCATTTCAAGTATGAAATGCCCTTGGTGTAATAAATTTAAATTCATATTCAATCAAATTGAACTCTTCTCATATGCACTCGGCTTACAATATTGAGACACAACTCCATCCTATCCAACCAGACATCCATTTTTCCCTTTTACCTCTGCTTCAAACATCCATCTTGGCTCCTTCAATGCAACATAAGTCCTCTATTAATGAATCTTTTCCTTGATATTTTAGAGCCACTCCTATTTTGGACGTTGTGTCTGCAACCTCATTGGCTTTTCTTTTCACATGCGTTATCTTGAACTCTTCAAACATTCCTAGCAAGGTAATTTTTATCCTCTGAATATATTTGTTTAAGTACCAAACTCTAGATTCACCTTTAATTATATCATTAATAACTTGTGAATCTCCTTCCAAGTGGAGTCATTGTACCTTCAATTCCATTGCTACTCTGATAGAAAATATGGATGCTTGTGCCTCAACCTCGTTGTTGGATCCCTCCAGTAACCATTTAGCTTCTAGGAATAATATGTTACCTTCCCAGTCTTTGGCCATAATACCCGCACTTGAGGGCCCAAGATTTCCCCTTGAGGCACCATCAAAATTGAGCTTTATCCATCTTTTGTTAGGAGAAACCCATAAACTGGGGTTTGCCCCTACTATTATAAGGCATATCAACCTTAATATTCTTTGAGGGAGGATTATCCCTCAAAGTCCCATTAACTGGCCTAAACTTAATATGAGGCCAACAAGATTGAATCCTTGAATCTTCTTGATTAAAGGACACTTTGGAAAAATTAACTTGGTAGGAAGAGGTACTCACTAATTCCAAAATTTCTCTTTCTAGCCATAAATCTCTTGAGATCTTCACTCTTCTCCTGAAAAATAATCCTATTCCGTTCCTTCCACAATTCCCAAATGATTGTTGAGGTGTAGATCTTCCAATTTCTTTAAAAAATTGATTTGTGCTTCGGAAAATGCCATCCTTTTGCTAACTCATACAAAGTAGTAGGAAGCGGGCCATACCATTCAAGTTGTTTCAATACCAACTACCAACATTCTTGGAAAAAATTATAGTTTAGTAATAAATGATCCAATGTTTCCTCATTTTTATTGCAAAGTGCACACTTGAAAGGACCTGCAAAACCAATCATCTTTAATTTGTCCCCTACGAGAATCCTCCTCAAAAGGCCAACCATGCAAAATCCCCAACTTTAGGTAAGTAATGCTAAACTTCTAGGCCAATCCTCTATTAGAGATTCATTCTCCAACATATTATATCCTATCTTCACTAAATACTCTCTTCTTTTCGAACAACACAAAATGAATTCATCTGCTACATCAACAAGATTCAAAGGTCTTTTGTTGAATATGTTTGTTAAAATTTGAGTTTCATTGACATCTAGCTCCAATTCACCTGGGTCTTTCCATCTACATTCACTCCCCACTCTCTCCTCTGGAAATTGTACAAAGTTGCCGACTATAGTTCTCCACCTCTATTTTGAAATTGCCCTAATCCTATTTATATTATTAAGTTCCATCAGAAACTCTTTTCCATCCCAAGAATCAGACAAAAAATTAGTTTTTCACCCATTTCCCAATTGCCAAGAAACATGATCACTAATTACCCTTCAACAAATCACTATAAAGTTCTATAGAGAAGAGCCATTTGGCAGATCCTAAATGGTTAAAATCTGCGTTCTCTCGTTATTGTCCAAGTACTTAGCCTGTAGAATCTTCACCCATTTCTGATCCAAAAATTTGTACATCAAGGAGACTAGCTTTTCTCCCATTGCTTCATTCATTATTTTTGGGTTCCTTAGTTCCATCTCACCTGACTCTTTTGGTTTACATATCTGGTCCCAAGCCAAGAGTGGAATCTTGTCCTGATTTTGATTCCCATTCTAGAAATTTTTTCTCATCCTTTGCTCTAAAGTTCAGATCACCTTCGCTAGAATCTTCAGGCACATCATCGAATAAAGAGGCATTACAAATATTACAGATTTAAGCACGAGTACTCTTCTTGCCAGTGTTAACCACCAACTTTTCCAACCTTCCATTTTTTTGTTGGATCTATCCATAAAACTATGCCAAATGGAATATTTACCTTGATTATTTTTTCATTCTTTATGTTACTCTCATTTGAAACCTCCATTAAGGATGCTATGGAATTGGCCAGAAACCTAGACAAGAAGCCCATTTCACTCCACCAATGTCTCATCTTTCATCTCTACTAATTCCATTTAGCCCTTTTCCCACCCAAACACATTTTTGTGGTGGACTCCCCTGTCAATTCTAATTCCCTTCATGTGTTGACACAACAAGAAATAAAGTTTCTATTGTCTGAATCAAGATTCTTATTACATGAACATTATAATCAAAAAGAAAAACTACATGCCTCAGGCTACAATACTTTCAAATTATGGAGAAAACCCCTTTTTGCAATACCCCTCTCAAAAAATGCCTTCCCACCATAAAGATTGGTCTTAAATAACCTATTATTAGTTTTGGAGCCAAATTAAAATTTATATTTTAAATTTTGATGGTTGGGCGCCGAAACAGAGGATTTGAAATTCAAATTTATACCAGGTTCGAAAATAGGACATCTCCCAAAAAGTGGTCCAACTTCTAGGAGGCATAACTTTTGATTTGGGATCCAATTGATGAATTTTTTACATCATTAGAAAGATCTCTGAGCTCTCTACAACACTATGTACAAGAAAAGCTTGTAACCCAATTTTCTGAGGCCATACAAGATTGTTTAGTGCCTCAAACCTAACTCCAAAGATTTTTTGGTAGATTTTTAGAAATGTCAAACTGTAATAAGTTTCAAATAGTGAATGATCTTGACTCGATTCTTTCACCAAAGTGATTAATATTCCATTTACAAGCTTCCCTTACATTCATCACTACTACATTTGGGGCCAATTTTCGACAGAAACTTTTGACGGGTAATTTTTATTTATGAATTTGGTATTTTTTTTTGTAATAGGCCCTGATGGTGTCAGTATTTTGATGGGTGTTTAATTGACCATTGGAATTCCAACATGTTCGGGGTATAGATGAAAAAAAAAGTGAAACAACCTCATCATTTTTATTTCGATTGGACAGAGTCGAAGGATCAGGAGAAAAGGAGCGATAACTGAGTGCGGGAGAAGGTATGTGATTTCTTCATCTTTCGAGCCTCTGGCATCATATTCAAATGCATTGCATTTTATTTGATCATGAATGCTCTCTAAAATGACCATTCTACTAGTGTCGAGCCCTAGACAGTGCTTTATCTTTATTATTTGATGTTATTGGTGCTTGTGCTCAAGGATATCGATTCACTATTTTCAAATGTTTGGATTCACGTTTGTTGATATTATTGGCATGTTTATTGACACCATTGTATATTGATGTCACTGGAATGACCACATTCTACTGGTGTCATGCCCTAGCCCGTGCTTTAACTCCATTATTTGATGTTATTGGTGCTTGTGCTCAAGGATATCCATTTTTTTGAAATGTTGACTATGGTTATCAAATGGACAACTCGTGAGCTTCTAGCTAGGCTCTATTTGTATTGATAGCTTAGGGCATCAAATGTATTGTATTACTAATAGTTGAGACTTTTTTAAAAGGAAATAGGACAATGAATGATTTTGATTTAGTTTCTCTATTTTGATCCCCAAGTGGCTTACAACCCTAGAGAAGTATATGCAGATTTACGGATGCAGTTGCAGGATACATAGCAACTGATAATTCATAAGAAATCCATGCATCTAATTTGAATAGAAATTAATAAAAAGAAATAGGGTCCTCCAATGGCCCCCAATCATCCAGACCTTGACTGTCCCCTCAACCAGTGACCCTTCAAAATTGGGTTATCATGCAATCAGTGAGCGATTCTTCATTCTCCTCGTCTGCCCTGCATCCAAACATATTGGAAATATACAATACAATGATAACAAGTCTTTCACAATCCCCCTTCCCTCAAGGAACACTATCAACCATCCCTTCCACATAGTATTTCACTATTTTATGAGTGGATTGTGCAGGAATAGTTAACATTATTAAACAAGGAGCAAACTCCTTAACACATCTTGGAAACTATTGAATTCAATAATAAATGAAACCTAACACCAACACTATTCCTTCCATTCACTTCTACCAAGAATAAAGCATTTAATCCATTCAACATTACATATAATCATTAGACAGTTACATTTTCCGACTATGTAGAGGAACAGTCACAACCAAAACGATCAAAACTACTTTCACCCTAGCACAAGCTATTCCAAACTTAAAGTAAAATGAGCAATATGCTATATCAAATCATTCATACTCATAGTAACCATTCAAAGGATCATTTTTTCAATGAACCCTTTGACTGTACCCCCGCGACAGAGAAAGAAAACCTCAAAATAGAGAAAGGAAACTTAGTAAAACCAGTCTATGCTGCTGTTTGTGAGGGAAACTTAGTCATGACATCAAGTATCATCTCATCATGGTCTATTGACCATGTTTCAACACCCCATTCACTCTGATCTATTTAACTTACACCATTCTTCTTCTCTAGGACTCAAAGGCTTGAAACAGTATATGTGGTAAAAATTCATGAAATACTAAAGAAGACCTGCTATTTGTCAGACAAATTTTCATTGTCCCCCACAAAAAACTAAGTAATAACTACTCTACCCTTAATTTGTGTGGTACAAGGAAGATTTAACTGATTAAGAGTGAAGCCTTCTTTAGAATCTCATATAAATTTGGTTGATTAAGAGTGAGGCCTTCTTTAGAATCTCATATAAATTTGGCTGATTAAGATGAGAAGAAAAACATAATTCATTAGTTAAATTTTTCAATTTCATGTATTTTTTCTCCTATTTATTAGGTGCATGAGTTGAAGGTTGAATGTAAGAGTCTTATAATGTTGTGTTACCTTTGGATCTTGAGTTTTTGATACTCCTATGATGATCTTTGTCAACAAGTATTTTATTCTATTGTTGTTTTTTGAATAACATATTGGGGAAATACAAAACTGTGTACTTCTACAGGATAGTGAACACAAAATTGAAACAAGACTTGATCAAGTTGCAGGTGGAACGTGCACTCAAATAGTAAGTAATGTAGAATAATAAAATAAGTAATCTGTCGTGTCTACATTTTGTTATTTTCTGAGATTACATCAATGTTCTATATTCACATAATGGTTCAAAATTGAAATTTACAATTAGATAAAAGTACTGACGGGTGTTGTTCCCTGCACCCTCAATCAACAACTTGCCTCCATTTGTGGTCTCAAGTTACCTCCATTTTTTGTTCCTTGCACCCTCAAAAAGCGTTAGATAGACATATTTTTCATTTACAAACTACTATATTATTTGAATATCTTTCTTTCTTGCCATAATAGGAAAGAGTTTGAGGTGGAAGACTATAATAACATAAGTGTTTCAATTTGGTATACTATACTACAACATCATTTCATAACTAAGTTTTCAATTTCTATATATAATTAGGTTATAGATAATCTAAGTGAAGAAGGATCATGTTAGACAATCCAAGTGAAGAAGGTAATGGGGATACAATCAATAGATTGTGGTTGAACTTGAAAAGAAAAGGTGATGAAAAATGTTATTGTCCCTGCAATAATTGTAAGGGTTTAAAAACTAGAAGATTGCTAATCAAAATAGCTAAGAGACATTGTAGGGTAATGGTCACATTGAAGGAGGGTTTGAATATCATGAATTGGTAAGTTTTTCATTATATTTATTATATATATATATATATATATATATATATATATATATATATATATATATATATATATATATATATATATATATATATATATATATATATATATATATATGAAATACACTTGATGATGAGATCATTATCATGGTTTATTTGTGTTCATCATTTTTATATAGGTCAACCTCCCTAGGGGAGTACCTGATATGGACATGGAGGTGCGAATATGGAGAATATGGCTTTGGAAGTGGAGGATCATGGAGTTGCAACTATTGAAGCTGAAGATTATCATCCCATGCAAGATGATGATGATGCGCTAGATGATGGTACTAATACATTGATCCATGACACATTTGGTATTGGCCCAATCGATGATGATGATCAGGATGATGTTGATGTCGTCCATGATATACCTCTACTTGAGAAGGCAACCATGCCCCTTTATGAAGGCTCCCAAACAACTCTTCTCTCTGTTGTATTATTGTTGTTGAACTTGAAGGTTATGAATGGTTTATCCAACACAACAATGTCACGAATGCTAAGGTATGTCATATATGTCATTATAGTAATTAAATGGTGAAACATGTACCGTGGTCATAAATATTGTTAATATTAACAACTTATATTTTTTTCTATAGATTGATAGGTGAGTTTTTGTTACCACCATCGAATATTCTCCCTTGCTCATATTGAGAATTATGTGCCACTATGAAAGATATTGGAATAGAGTATCAAGCAATAGATGCTTGTCCCAATGATCATATTATTTATCATAAAGAACATGAATTTGCAACAGAATGCCCTGAATGTCATACGAGTAGATATTGAACAGATCAAATAACAAAAAAGGTGGCTCACAAGGTTCTTCGTTACATCCCTATTATACCATGTTTGCAAAGATTATTCAGGTGTAGTAGCTTGGCACAATTTATGGATTACCATGCATGCAATAGGAGTCAAGATGACATTAGTCGAATGCCTACGGATGGTTCTGTATTTAAGGACATAGAGGAAAAGTGGCCGCACTTTATCGAAGAACCTCAAAATCTCAAGCTTTCAGTGGCAGCGGACGGTGTCAATCCATTTGGAGAGCTAAGCTCTGTTTACTCTATTTGGCCTATTTTTGTCATCAACAATAACATTCCTCCATGGATGTTAATAAAGAGGGAGCACATTATGTTGGCAATGATTGTTCCAAGTATTTGATCATTTAATAGTTATCTACATGAAATTATAAATCTTGTAGTAAAATGGTCACAATAATTATGTAATGTTATTATACCAAGTTAAAGATATGAATGTATATATTGAGCCTCTTATCGACGAGTTGGTGGAGTTATGGAAAGATGTCACTATGTATGACATCTCTAGACCAATAAGAGTCAAATAATTTCAATTTTATGCAATTCTTGTATAGACAATACATGATGCCCCAGGGCTAACACATTTTTCTGGTATGTTATGGTGAATTCAAGTTGCACATGATAATTATAGAAATAAAAATTAACATATTTAATCCAATTGTATCATTATCTTGTAGGTCTTCAAACAAAGGAAAAATTTGCATGTCCAGTTTGTGGTCCAAAGATGAAATCTTGTCATTCAAAAAGTTTAGGAAAGTAGGTGTTTGATGAGTATAGACACTTTCTCCACAAAAATCATAACTATCGAATTAACGAAAAACATCTTTTCAATGGGAAAGAAGAGGCTACATCTAAGCCACGGAGAATGACACCTCGCCTATGGAAGTTGGAATATAATACAATTAATCATCAAGGTAATATCATTCTACCTAATGGTTTATGTTTGGAATTTTTATATTTATATTGTGTTTTGTTTGCTAATTATGTGATTGATGATCATGAATGTCATCAAGGAAACACTACTGAGCACCTTCCAAAGGGACTAAAAAGTTATCCCAGACAATTTAGTAGGTTTCCCTACTACGAGCATCTGCAAATTATGCATTTGTTTGATACTATGCATATTAGAAAGAATGTAACGGAGACATTGTGGAAGATATTGGATGGAAGGCGTGACAAAGAAAAAATTGTCAAAATTTGTAGTGACATTCATGAATCCAATCATGCAATAAAAAATTTCATTGAATCAAATAGCAATGGAGAAAAGATTAATATAAGTGCCCTTCCTTGGTTATTAATAGAACAACAAAGTGATGCCATAAAAGAAGTAATACGAAAAATTCTATTTCCCACAGGATTTGCTGCAAACATAAGCACTACCATATCAAAGAAAAGTGAATTTGGGCCAGGGTTGAAAATGCATGATTGACATACCTTCATCAAGGTAAGTCGTGTTCTTTTGTATTTAAAATATATTTGTAAACTGCATGTACTTCTCATTGTATTCTATGAGAAAAGAATGACATGATTATTTTTATAATTGTTGCAGTACGTGCTACCCCTATCTCTCCTAGAGATTTTTGACAATAACATCAAACAAGTGATATATGATCTTGGAAAATACATGAGGTAAGCAATGATATCTGTTCAATTTGTTGTATATATTGTAAATTCTTGTGTTTATATATTTTTGTGTCTTGAATGTCTTGTAGGTGGTTGTCATATAAAGAAATCCATAAAGCAGATATAAAATACTGGAAGATAAGAATTCCTCATCTAATGTGTGAAATACAAAAGTGTCTACCTTCAACCTTTTTCAATGCACAAGAACACTACCTCATACACCAAGTTGAGGAGATTGAAATGTGTGGACCCTTACACACTTGGTCAATGTGGATGGTTGAGAGGCACCTGAAATCTTTGAAGGCTTTGGTTCGGCAAAGAGCACGTCATGAGGGTTCTATGGTGGAGGGATATATGGTATACCAAACTATGGTGTACGTTACTGAATATCTTCCTAAGCTTGCAGCAAAGATCCATATAGATCGCATTTGGGACCTCGACACCATTAGAAAATTCAAAGGGGAGTACTTGGTGGGGAAAGGTAGAATGAGGAAAGTGAGAGGTAATAAATTATAAGATGTTATTGTAGCTGTTAATTAATTTTTAATTTTCTAAATCAATCGGTTGTAAGTCATCTATTTTTTTTGTACAGTTGCTTGAGAGTGGGATGCAATACATTTGTATATTGCAAACAATCAAGATTGGATGACAAAATGGATTGAATGATGTCACCATTTAGGTCACACATTAACATGGGAAGCTGTGTCTTCATTGGTTAATGAAGCTCATTGTAACGGAGATCCAAATGTTACGCAAAGGGAAATAGATTTAGTACATGGTTTAAGAGATTTTTAGGTACATATAAATTTGTTAATCACTCGTACGTTTATGAAATCTCAATGCATTAATTTATACATGTTTGACATATTTTTTCAGGTCAAACACCACAAGGCTATGTTTTGCAATGGTCATAAATTTTGCATCAAAAAGTTGGATGGCATAAAGAAAACTTGTGATTCTGGGATAAGTGCAGTCTTTTAGGTGACTAATATTTCCTCTAGAAATGACTTACATCCTCGAGAGTCTAAAAATTGATACTATGGCATTTTGGATGATATACTTGAGTGTGACTTTAATTCCTTGAAATTAGTTCTCTTCGTCGTTAGATGGTACAGGCTATGACTTAATCAAAATGATCCTGATAGAACTGTTATGGAACATGACAATGGATTTCTAATGATTAATACAAGGTGGTTTGAGCCAGTTGGGGATGAGCGGGCTATGTTCTTCCAAGCAATGTGAGCAGGTATTTTACTCAGAGGTTCCACATAAAGAGGGTTGGGCGTTTGTTGTTAGACATGATCCAAGAGGAAGGCCGATGAGGTATAATGCGATAGAAGAGGAAGATTGCAAACAATTAGAAGATGATGTAGATGATGATCACGAACAATAGTTAGTCGATGATATTCTTGACGCAAGTTTTCTTGAAGAAGAAGAAGATGATGACGATGATGATTCTACTAATGATGATGATGATGATGATGATGATGATGTTGCCGATGATGATGATGATGATGATGATGATGATGATGACGACGACGATGACGACGATGATAAAGATGATGACAATGACGGTGGTGGTGATGATGTTGACGTCAACGATGATCATGGTGATTAGTTGGATGAAGAAGATGATGAATGACATGAATGAAATGTACAGTTACGTGATCATTGCTTAATCTATTTAATATTGATTTCTTGATGGAAATGTGTAGTTATGCAATCAATGCTTACTCTAATTAATTTGTGATGTACTTACTATGGGATGCTTATGGTTTTTAATGTACTTACTATGTGGTTTTGAGTATATGTATCATGAATTTTTTAGCTAACATTAGATAATTGAATTACATATGTAGGTACTTGGACCCCTTTCACGAGCATCCCACACAATCTCATAGATCGACAGGTATAAGTCAATACACCCTATAGAGATTAATGTATCTCACAATTTGCAAAATATCTTGAACATTACTTTCTATCTCTCTCATTTGATGGAGTGCAGGTAGTAGAAAATAGGTATTTGTCAGATGTGTCTTCCTCGAGTGAAGAAAGTGAGTCATTTAGTATGTCTGAATTAGGAAGATCAACTAGAGGTCAAAAGACTAAAAAGAAATTCAATAAACGCATGAAATTTTTCCTTGCTCAAGAGGGGTCATGTTCTTATGATGATGAGAGTAAAGGTGACATCGAGGTGCCCTCTAGGTACCAAAATCTATAGAAACAATGGGTCCCCAAGAAACTTCCTCTAATAAACACTAATTTTAGTGTTAAAGGCAAGATATATCATATTGCACCATCGTCAATACATGGTTTGGGCCTATTTTCCATGGATGGCATAAAGGTCTCATACAACAAAGTTGTTGAATTGATGGAGTATGTTGGACCTTGTTACGATTACAAAAGTTGGATGCAAATTGTTCAATATAAAAAAAATATGCGTAGATATGCACTCGATAAATTATATTCAACAAAAAAACAATGAGAAAAGTAAAAGAGTGGCTATATACATTGACGGAAGACCAAAAGCATCAAAGAATATTGTAGGTTTTATAAATAGCACGTGACTTCTATCAACTATTAAGCAACCCAATTGCATATTTGAAGTGCGCAAGGGAAATCATGTATTTGTATGTGTGATAAAATTAATAAGTGCAGGGGAAGAGCTGCTTATTGATTATAATTTGAATTGCATAGATACAAATGATGTCACTATCATTAGGGTGCAGGTACATACTATGTACCATTAAATAATTGAGTTTTTTTATCAGCCACATTTAGAGAGTCTCTGACCCCATCCACCTCATCTCCATCATCATCTTCTAATGAAATTTATTAATGTAGTTCTTTCTAATTATTGGTTAACTTTAAATGATAACATAGGACCACAATATGGAGCAACCACGTAGAGGGGACAATGATGATCGTGCATGCAGTTCTTCCCAGCAGGTAAACCTCTTTGTTATTGTACTACAAATTAGATAGAAGCAAAATGTTAAATAATTTTTTTTATTATATTCATTTCATCACTATTTCAGATTAATTCTAATAGTGTTAGTAATATTGTTGTCACAGACAGGTGGTCAGCAAAGAAAGGGAAAGGAACCCGCAATCCCTGAAGAGGAGTATTTTGATGAGGACTTAGTTGTTGATTTTGCTACTTGTGATGACCCTACCTCTGCAATTAACAAATGCCTCCACAAAATTGGAAAAAAGTTGGCTGAATTGACATCTATGATGCTAAAAATACTTACACAATCGAATCTAGAAAACTTACTCTGCATTACTAATGGATTGTGGAAATCTTATGTTGTTAATCTATATTCCCCACGACTCTTGAGTCACAAAAGAGGGCAACTAAATTGATGCACCTAACTCAAAATTATAGAGTAAGTATTAATGTAACTTTTAATTATAACAAAAGTTCAATAATAGTTTTTATGTTATAGTAGTCTTTTATGTCATTAAAAAATAAGCGGATGTGTTGCTCTTACAGCTTTTTTGTGTAATTTTGAACCTCATGGCCATGATGAGGGTACTATAGCTGGTTCAGGTAGATCACATGTTGGACTATTTTTTTTTTACTCTCTAACAATATTGTCCATGCTAATCACTACTTTTATTATGCTCTAACGAGCACGTGTCAATGATCATTTACTTTCACCACCTCATACGATGGCAAGCTCAGATGTACCGCATCTTGCAATGTTGGCAACATGTAGCATGGACATAGATGCCATGGCACCACCAACTTGTACACAGATTTTATTTTCTCTATCATTATATATATGTTTATTTCCCTTGAAGTGTTCTTAGGCCCATTTCGAAATGGATTCAATTTATGCAACAGGGGATGCAACACTTGATGGTGATTTTCCTAGATGTACTAGTATTCCTAGTACGAGAACAGTGAAGGATTGCATATTTCTTGTGAGCGATGAAGGAGTTCCCTTGAAAATAGCAAAACTTCTAGGTACTTTAAAGATTGGACCTTTCTTTTACTATACAATCATATGTTAATTACACCTTGCATTCAATATGAGAAGCTTACATCTATTGTATTCTTATTTTATACTATTATATCCTTTGACTAATGATCCCATGATTATTTTGCAGGGAATGATGTTTTTATGGTAAACTTAATGATGAGTGTTTACGGATATTTAGGCCCACCATCTATACAGGGTGGGACATCATATCCAAACTAAAACCCCAATCCACTATTTTGATTTCATATCATTGCTAGGATAGTTATCATTACATCCATGTTTGAATCTAACATTTTTTTTTTGTAAAAGGTAGAAAACCCAAAATCAAAAGTTAAAGGATGATCTCGTAGAGAGTATGACAAACTTTTTTGGACCTCATGCATTTGAGAAGGGTAAGCTCCTTCAAAAAGTCAGCTTATGTTTGAGGTATATTAGGGACCAATACAAGTGTACATTAACCAAAAACCTGAATTACCAGCGGCCCCCTTGCATTCCTGATTTAGAGTGGAAATCTCTTATTCTGGATACAAATGAGAAAACTGAAATAAAAAAAGGAAATACACCACCAGAGAATAGAAGAAGGTATGTGATACTGTTAAGAATGTAATTGTGTACTAAATAATCTTCATATTTATATGAACTAACATATTTCAATCTCTTCATAGATTGCCTAACACATCAAAGGCAAGGCTACAAAAGCACGGGCAACACAAGCTAGGCTCTGGTGGTTATTCGAAACTTGTTGCATGAGTTGTAAGTGTTAATATTGTCAGAATTGAATGAGGAAAAATACAATCTGTAGATGGCTTTAAACACTGAAAATAATTCTTTGATCTTTATAATATTTATTTATAATTTGAAATCTTTTTTTATTTTGATGAAACAATAAAACAAAATTTGACGATACCAAGGAAAAAATGTAGGGCACGAAGTTCAATGTAAGTCTCATAGAAGAGGACAAGAGAATTGGCTTCCAACAAGGCTATAAAGCCGTGGCAAAAAGAATAAGAAGTGCACAAGGTTCTACTGATTGATCTATCGCGGTAAGTAAGCTAAATAGATGATATTTCAAATTTAATTATTTACCAATTAGTTTATTTGATGTTAAGTTCCACCATAAAGTGAGTAAATTTGTTTTAAGTAAGAAAACAATGATAACATGAATGCATATGAAATTGAAATACAGTCTGCCGATTCTTGCCGTACACAACCTGTGCGTGTTGATGACAATGAGGATAGGCATAAGAGTAATACAAGTAAACATCTTAAAATGATTGCTGTAGTAATACAAATTTAATTGCAATTGGTGTTTGGATTAATTGAATAATTTGTATTGTAGTTGTAGAGAGTGTAGAGGCCACTGTTAATGAGTAGGTTGAGGTTGAGGTCGAGGCCAGACAAACTAACCTTGATGTTGATGATGTGACTAGATCAGGTAAAGAGCTATACGATTATGGCCTGTAAAGTACTGAAATACTTTAAAATGTTTAAAATATTTTTAATTATAATAAAATGTTTTTAATTTAACCCTTTTATATGTTATTGCAGATGACCCCCCTTTGCATCAACAGAGAACTAGGCGTGCATTGAGATCTAATGATAGGGTTGATGATCATCATGATGATATCGATGTTGCTCTTAGTGATTACTTATTAAAAATTAGAAATCAAAAGAAAAAAAAGCAATGATTGTCATCTATGCACCTTAATTGATAATGATTGATTTTTATATGCCAATGAATTTAATAATGTGGTATTGAATGTTCATAAATTTTATAATGTATTAATGAATGTTATCTTGTGATAATTAATGAATGTTATATTTTATTAATGTGTTAATGAATGTTATCGTGTGATAATTAATGAATGTTACATTTTATTAATGGATGAAATAATGAATGAATGTTAGATGTTAATAGGGAGTTTAGAGTGATGTTGGGGGGGGGGGGGGGGTGGGGCCAAATGAGCTTCCACCTTCACGTGGTTGGCCCTATTTAGTACAGAATATAAAACTATTCTCAAAACAAAGTGAAGCTCAATAAGATTGTTCCTTATATAGGTTCTCAAGTGCAGCCTTTATCCTACTCTCAACATTACAAGGCTTCAAGTGGTATTTTGAGATTGGTTTCTCCATCTCCCACTGACATCTTGTCTTTCTCCTCAAAAATCTTACTGAGCTCTAATACATGGATGAGCAGAAGATGTCCCTTATAGGCTACACATATATATAATATGGACGTAGATCTAGGGAACAAATATACTACAACATAGAATGAGTCAACTTGAATCTATAGTTTCTTCATTCACAATGAAAATTCAAATTACAAGCCATATTTTAGATTTAATATTCATATTCATCTTCATCATGATCATAGCCATCACAGTCAACATTTGGTTCAACTTCATTTGAACCACACTCCATGTTAGGTACCATTATAAGGTATGGAGTGTGGTCATACCCATGTTACCATAATAATGAGTTAGCCTATAAAATTATGAATAAAATACCTCTTGTATCATATTTATAATACTGTAGGTGCACCCGGGATTGGCCTAGGCACCCAAGTTCCTACCAAAGGAACCCAAGTCGAACACAGAGGAGAACAAAAGTAGAATCGGAACCCAGCCTCAAATAAAGAACCGAATAACTTGACTTTTTTCTAATTCAAGTTTATTTATGAATTCTTCTCCAATTCCAACCCGATTATTCCATATTTTGTTTTTTATTTTTCCTTCTTCCTCACTCCAAATTATGTTATGTTATTTCCTTATACTAATTGTGCTATTTCAAGGATCACCACCCATGTCTTGGTTAAGATGATGAATTCTGTCAATGCCTTTATTACCAAGGAATCACCGCCTGCCATTAATGAATATTAATGATCATTGTTTCTTAAGGGTAATCATTGTTTGTGTATGACATGCTAGTTGGATTATAACATATTGACACTTACATCATGAAGAAGACAAATGATTAAATAGAAAAAGAGGACCAACTAAACCGTCTTGTGGTCATTCTATATCACATTGAGAAACAACATCAAGACTCGAGAATCAAAATAATCAAAAGTTTCTTCAAGACCATGAATGATCAACAACATTCCATCAGAAAACAAAACACTGATCTATATTATCATTAAGCCATAAAATATGTCTTTAAAGTTTAGAAGCATCACAAAAACTTTCAAGAAACATAGTACTATCCAAAATGAATACCCTCCAAATGATTATGATTATGTTGATGTTGATGTCTATAATTTATGTCTACTGATTATGATGATGTTGATGTTGATGTCTATAATTTATTTCACTTACTGATGCTTGCCTAGATTGAATTTTGAATTGCCAGGCTGGAGAATGCTTTCAAAGTTTAGGGTCTGTTCTACATGATACTCTTAGTTACAACTCAAATGCAACTCAACATATTTTTGATGCTAGGCAACCCACTGCAGAAACTCATTCGCAGGTGAAATTTAATGCTGTGAATCTTGGCATTGTTAATGTTATTACTTTTCCTCACGTTTCATATTTGTGAAAATGTTTGTTGGCACTATCTTCTTTTTTAATTCCTATATTTGTAGCTTTTTAGATCATTAACTTAAGCATTACATGTCTTTGTTCAAAGTTTATTCTAACACTATATTATATCTTATTCTTATTACAATGTTCTTTGTTGTGGGGCAGGAGGTCAATCTTCATTGTCTTCATTGTGGGGGACAGTGAATATTTCTTTGACAAACAACATGTCTTCTTTAGTATCTTATAATAACATGCTAAACTGATAAAGGTGTTATGGGCATTTAATTTGCAATTACTAATAGATTAACCATATTATTACTATGCTTAATGTTCCATTTAAATACATTTAACACAATTTTTTTTATAACAAAATTGAACCAATGGCATGTTTACAATAAAGATGTGTTGAGGAGTTTGCTCCTTGTTTAATGTTAACTGTTCCTACACAATCCACTCATACAATAGTGAAATGCTATGTGGAAGGGATGGTTGATAGTGTTCTTTGAGGGAAGGGAGATTGTGAAAGACTTGTTATCATTGTATTGTGTATTTCCAATATGTTTGGATGCAGGGCAGACGAGGAGAATGAAGGATCACTCACTGATTGCATGATAACCCAATTTTGAAGGGTCACTGGCTGAGGGGACAGTCAAGGTCCAGATGATTGGGCCATTGGAGGACCCTATTTATTTGTATTAATTTCTATTCAAATTGGATGCATTGATTTCTTATGAATTATCGGCTGCTATGTATCCTGCAACTGCATCCGTAAATCTGCATATACTTCTCTAGGGTTGTAAGCCACTTAGAGATCAAAATAGACAAACTAAATCAAAATCATTCTTTGTCCTATTTCCTTTTAACAAAGTCTCAACTATCAATGATACAATACATTTGATGCCCTAAGCTATCAATACAAATGACGCCTAGCTAGGAGCTCACAGGTTGTCCATTTGATAACTACAGTCAACATTTAAAAAAAAAAGGATTTCCTTGAGCACAAGCACCAATAACATCAAATAATGGAGTTAAAGCATGGGCTATGGCATGACACCAGTAGAATGCGGTCATTTCAGTGAGCATCTCAGCAATATACAATGGCGTCATTAAACGTGCCAGTAATATCAACAAACGTAAATCCAAACATTTGAAAACCAATTGCATGTTTACAACAAAGGTCTAGAATAGAACTCCCAACAGTTCTTAAACATACTTTATCTGATATGATGAATTCTTAAACAATTAAGGTTGGAGTAGACATAGTTATCACACATTTTTTTTATGGTACAAGGAAGATTTGGCTAGGTCAAATCTTCCTTCGTGCTAGTAGTCTACAGAATTAGACCTTTTTTTAACAATTGATCATATCAGATAACTAGTATGTTTAAGAATTGTTGGGAATGGTCCTTTGGCATGTATTAAATAGAATAGAATTTTTAGCATATTATTATCATTCTATTTCTTTATTGTAAACGTGTCACTGGTTCAGTTTTGTAACTTCACTATTGTATGAGTGGATTGTGCAGGAACAATTAACATTAAACAAGGAGCAAACTCCTCAACACATCTTGGAAACTATTGAATTCAATAATAAATGAAACCTAACACCAACACTATTCCTTCCATTCACTTCTACCAAGAATAAAATATTTAATCCATTCAATATTACATATAATCATTAGACAATTACATTTCTTGACTGTGTACTAGAGGAACAGTCACGACCAAAATGATCAAAAGTACTTTCACCCTTGCACAAGCTATTCCAAACTTCAAGTAAAATGAGAAATATGCTATATCAAATCATTCATATTCATAGTAACCATTCAAAGGATCATTTTGTCAATGAACCCTTTGACTATACCCCTACGACAGAGAAAGGAAACCTCAAAATAGAGAAAGGAAACTTAGTAAAACCAATCTATGCCGCTGTTTGTGAGGGTACAGTCATGATAAGTGCCTCTCAAACCTCTTCAAACATGTAAGATTGTCTTTAAATACTTTGTTGATCTCTTCTAAACATTAATCAAATCAAACCTACATTTGAATCCACACACAATAACCCCAAAATGTAGGGTTTTGTATCCTTTAATGAATCTTAGTCACTGGTAACGCATGGATAGTCAAACCAGTAGTCTCCAAAGCATTTAATAAGTGACTGGATTGTATTTAATACATGCCAAAGGACCAGTTGTATGAAATTGTCAATCACATAGCATTTCACTGTTGTATGAGTGGATTGTGTAGGACAATTAACATTAAACAAGGAGCAAACTCCTCAACACATCTTGGAAACCATTGAATTCAATAATAAATGAAACCTAACACCAAAACTATTCCTTCCATTCACTTCTACCAAGAATTAAGAATTTAATCCATTCAACATTACATATAATCATTAGATAGTTGCATTTCCTGACTGTGTAGAGGAACAGTCACGACCAAAACGATCCAAACATTTGAAAACAATGAATCGATATCCTTGACCACAAGCACCAATAACATCAAATAATGGAGATAAAGCATGGGCTAGGGCATGACACCAGTAGAATTCAGTCATTTTAGAGAGCATTCATGATCAAATAAAATGCAATGCATTTGAAATTTGCGGTCGAATATGATGCCAGATGCTCGAAAGATGAAGAAATCACATACCTTCTCTCACACTCATCTTTCGCTCCTTTTCTCCCGCTCCTTCTCTATCCAATCAAAATAAAATGATGAGGCCGTTTCACTTTTTTTTTCATAGCCAAATCTTGCTTGTACCACACTGTGAAGAACATGCCATTGGTTCAGTTTTGTAAATTTGTTTTTTGTTTAATTAGTAATTGGCATATTAAATGTAGATAACACATTTATCAGTTTAATTAGCATGTCATTATCATATCAGATAAAGTATGTTTAAGAATTGTTGGGACTGGTCCTTTTGCATGTATTAAATAGAATAGAATATTCAACATATTATTATCATTCTATTTCTTTGTTCTAAACATGCCATTGGTTCAATTTTGTAGATTTTTTTTTTGTGTTAAATGCATTTTTCCTGAGGGGTCTTCTTTTGAGGAGATTGATGAAGATTGTGCACCTCAAAAACTAATTCATAAGGTACCAATCATGTTTCCTATTCGCTTATGTTTTTGGATTGGTAAATCTCCTTATAAGTTTCATGTCCTTTCTTTTGATTACTATGGATGAGATATATATCTTACATTTAACATTTAACTTCTTTACATTTTAGAACATGTAGTGTGTTTTTTGAGGATTTTACCAAATCAAATTTTAACATAAATTGAAAACACAAAATTGATATCTTGCCCTTTCAACTTGACAAAATATTTTCATTTGACCAATAACTGCAAGCAACTGAATGATAAATCCACATACCTGTATCTTTGTAAAATACTTGGAACATCAAAAAGATGGCTAAGTGGCTACCGCCATGATTTTTATCTACTGAATATGGAAAAAAAAAGCACCAAAAAGAATCGAATAGAAAACATGATTGGTCATTTCAGAGAGCAATCATGATCAAATAAAATGCAATGCCTTCTCTTGCCCTTGATCAACTTTCACCCGCTCATTTTCTCCCACTCCTTTTCTCTACAATCGAAATAAAAATGATTTGGCCATTTTGAAATAGTGAATCGATATGCTTGAGCAAAAGCACCAATAACATCAAGTATTTTGATCTATGGGTACCCTAATGTTGGCAAGAGTTCTTTTATTAATAAGATTACTTTGCAAGCTTGAAGAAGCAGTATATTTTGGCAAATGAAGAGTGGAAAGATGATGATATTCTTGAGATCATGGATGGACACAATGTTGCCAATAGAATGGGAAGACATCTTTCTAGCCTAGCCCTGGATCCTTTGACAATTGGGGTAGGATCCAAACCCAAGCTAAAAAGATGTCTTCCTTTCTATTGTGGAATATAGGCTTTGTAGCTGCAACAACTACAGACTGCGATGTAGATATCACAACAATTGATAAACATAAATGTAGGCATCGAGGTCACAATTTTTTGGAGACACAACATAATTGAGTGGTATTCCTAGATGATGATGCAAAGCAATGGTCTCAGTCCACGGAAAAATTAAATTAGACTTACATGCACATAAACACGACAACTGAGAAACATTAATGTAGATTTCACAATAGCTGAGAAACATAATTGTAGGCATCATGGTCATAATTTTTTGGAGACAACGTAATTGAGTTGTATACCCAAGTGAAACTTCTGCACATCCAATTCCAAATTGAATACATTTGCTGGAGGACCTTGTATTCATGAGCAATAGATGTAGTCAACTTGGAATCAGAGGTGCAGGAGTTGCACTCCATTGTCTGGGTATACAACTCACTAGTACATTTGAGACCTTTTTCTGACGGCTGACTATCTAAATTCAGACAGTATACTATCGATTAATCGACACCATCCAGCATTGTAGTTAGAAACACCGATGGTTACGATAGGCATCGTACATGTGATGTCTATAGTTTTTGCAAAAGGGGGTTTCAACACAATGAATATACCCATCGGATCTACTTGTAGCCGTCTCACATTCGACGGACCTCTGTTAGAATTAGTTAGTTACCAATGGAAATGTTGTACCTATGATGGGTAACCGTCATACTCTTTAGACACCTATCTATCATTGGAAGATTGTATACCGATAGAAATGCTATTGGTGCGACAGTTATCCATCAGGAATTTTTGACAGATTGTCATCGCTTCTCTGAGGCCATCGTAATTGCGACGGAAATCACAATTTAAAAAAAAAAAAAATAAATTTGTTGATCGAGTTTGACTCGATTGGTGTTTTTTCAGATTTGGTTATCATTCGGAGATGACTTTATAATAGATTCGGTAGTGACTCGTACATTATTGAGTCGAGTCTAGAGACTTGGATTTGTAGATCACTATGGTGTCCGTGATGACTTGGGAGAAGTCTTCTTCTAGGTGAACCAAGCTGAGAGACTTGGATTACAAAAAGCAGGTCATTTGATGTGACTTATGAGACATTAGATGCCTCTTCATAGCAGGTTCACAGTGCGGTCTGTAGTGTTTCTTTGTGACTTGGTTCTTGGTAGCCATTGAGATGAATCAATATGACTTGATCTTGGGTCAAGACTTATTGAGGTGAGCTGAAGTGATCATTGCTCCTTGAAGTGATTGATGTTTTCGATAGATAGTCATCGATTTTAGTTTTGTCTTTGATTATTCTTTGGTTTATGTCGTAATTGCGATGACTCACACTATTTTTTTAAAAGAAATATATATATGTCATATGTTGATTGAGATCTTAAATTATTGAGCTTCTCTTTGTTTCGATAATAGTTTAACATTCTCTACTTAATAGGGCCAACCACGTGAAGGTGGAAGCTCATCTGGCCCCTCCTAGAATCCTCTTATGACCCTTTATGACACTTTAAGACCTCTAAGATGTGTATTCTTAGGGGTCATAAAGGGTCGTAAAGGGTCATAAGGGGTCTTGGGATACAACAGCTGAGAACCATAAATGTAGGCATCATGGTCACAATTGTTTGGAGACACAACATAATTAAATGCTATACCCAGACAATGCAACACAACCACTACTCCTGTAGTTCTAAGTTGACACTACGAGATCCAAAAACCAAAGATAAGGAATCTATATATGGTTTTTGGATCCTACAGTGTTAACTTAGAACTACAGGAGTAGTGGTTGTGTTGCATTTTCTGGGTATAGCATTCAATTATGTTGTGTCTCCAAACAATTGGGACCATGATGCCTACATTTATGTTTCTCAACTGTTGTGATACCTACATTTATGTTTTGTAGCTGATGTGTTTATTTGCATGTTCTTTGTGTTTGGCTTCTCTCCCTCGCATCGAAAATAAGATTTGCCCACTCTGAATAAAAAATGTGCATGCGACACAAGAAGAATATGCACAGATAGCAGGTGGAGCTGAGAAGACCCAACACGTTTACATTTTTTCTCCTTTGTTTCTTGTACACCATCTCTATCGGCAAGTTTCTTCATGGATGGCCTCCACTATCTTCCCCACTACAACTGTAACCACTATTCATTCTCCTGTGGTCATTACTATCTTCTCTATTGATCAGACCTCCACTGCAATTTCTCTAATGAAAAATTTGAAATTCAATGTTTGGTATTCCTTCATCTCTGATCAAATCCATCACATATGTGTATGGCTTCTCTCCCTCGCATAAAAAATAAGGTTTTTCCCACTCTGAATCGAGAATGCGTATGCAACACAAGCAAAATATGCACAAATAGTAGGTGGAGTTGAAAACACACAACACATTTGCATTTTTTTAATAGGTTAAAATTACAATGTCCGCGATGGTCTATAACTTAAAATACGCAATTAAAGACCTCTATAAAAAATGCAACCCTGTTGTATTTTTCAGCTCCACCTGATATCCTATGTATATGAATTGAGATTGCATATTGAACTAGGTGTCTCCTTCTACATTTCCTAAAACCAAGAGACTATCACAGTTAACATCTAAATGGCATGTTTCATCATCACAACTAATCCACCTTAAACAATTGATTAACCATTCTAGACAAGATGATGATTTAAGTATTGTATTTTAGAAAAGAACCCATTGAACATTCTAATACTAATTTCTCCCAAAATATGAAATCCACTAAAATTTAGCGAAAACCCCTCCAACATTACAACAGTGTATAAAAGGAAACTCAGTGTCTAAACATGGAACTAAGATCAAACACATGTAAATAAACATCATTCATTATCAAATAAACATCAGTCATTATCAAATAAGTTGCATAAATGAGAATCATTTTTTTTGGCTTTCTCTTTTTTTCTGCTTCCTTATATTGTTGCAAAGGCGTATCCATCTCCAGAGCATCATTTCTTCTCAGTCGTGCACATGATCTCATTGTCCTTTGCAAAGGTGGGTCCCCTACAATAACAAATAAAAGGCTTCAATTAAAAACATATGATCATAATTGGGGTTAATTTAAAATATATTCATTATTGTTACAAGCATTTCAATACATTAAAAAACATAAATGTGACACTCTTTACCTTGTCTAACCACATCATTTTGCTCGGTGGCTTGAACCTCAACATGCTCATCGAGAACAACGTCCTCTACATCCCCTGCAACTGCAATACAAAATGTTTTATTAATCCCAACACATTATAATTAAATTTTTATTACTACGCCAAATTCAATTTAACATGTTTGCTTGTATTAAATATTCATTAATCAAAATTCGAATAGAAAATGTATACCTTGAGTACTACAATTCACATTAGAATCGATGCCTCCATCGTGCTTGGCTAGTGCAGTATCAATATCGACAGGCTGCATTCCAATGTAAATAATTAGTGTATTTAACGACAATATATAATCAGTGTTTCCTTACTTGAAACAAATATATTCACTTTATGTTGGAACTTAACATCAAATACGATAATTGGTAAAGTTTTCAACTTGAAATAAAAATCAATTGGCTTATTTACCTGATCAACAAATCCAGCAGAAGAACCTTGTGCACTCATTGCTCGGTATTGTTTAGCCACAACTTTATAGCCTTGTTTGAAGCCTATTTTTTTGTCCTCTTTTGTAATCAATTTTTTGAACTCCAAGGCTTGCATTTTTTATTGGTATCATAAATTTTTATTGTAGTGAATTTTATCAAAACTAAATTGATTGCAATTTAATTATAAATATTTGCATATGATTTTTCATTTACTAATACTTACAACTCGTGCAACAAGTTTTGAATATCCACCCGAGCCAAGCCTGTGTTGCTCGTGCTTTTGTTTTCTTGCTGTTGTTGCCTTTGTTGTGTTAGGCAACCTATGTGATGTTTGAAGTATGTTAGATCACATAAGTACAAAGAGTAAATAGTACATAATTTCATTATTAACATTATCACATACCTTCTTTCCTCGGGTGATACTACTCGTCCACTATGTCTTGCACTTCTCTCAAGTGCATCCTTTTTAAGATCCTCCCACTCATTAATATGAATATAGGGAGGCCGCTCATAATAAGGGTTGTGTTCTATTTGGCTCATGTAGTTGTCCCTAATATACTTCAAAACAGTGCCCACTTTGTCAAGGAGTCTAAGTCTATGAAAGACTTCAGGTCCAAAAAGTGTTGTCATAGAGTCAATGAGCTTATTCTTTAATCCTTTATCTTGTACTGACCACCTTTTAAGAAAAAAAACTGTTAGATTCATAAATGAAGTGAAGCTACCTTTTAATATACTTGAAGAAAGGGATGAAATGAAATCTAATCTTGCAATGAAATCAAAATATGATACAATGTGCGTATGGTCAGCCCGAAAATGCGCAAACATTCATCATTAAGTTTTTCATAAAATAGATTATTCCCTGCAAGATAATTACGAGATTATTATAATTAGTTATTGCAAGGGACCACATAGGGGGTTAGTGCATTACGTTATGAGTATTATATTGTATAGTAAAAGAAAAGATCAGTCTTTAAAGTACCTGGAAGCTGGGCTACTCTCAAGGGAAGTCCATCTTCATTGCTCACGAGCAATTGATCACACTATATTGTTTCCGTACATTTAACACAAGTACATCTAGGAATTGCGTCATCGTCTCCTACATAAAATGAATCCAATATTACAAAATGCCCCCTAAGAAAGAATATATTGTTCAAGTGAAATAAACACATGATAAATAAGAGAGAAAAAGAGGAGTCTACTTACCAATAGTAGGTGTACTTGCCAACATTTTAGGGGGAACTACCTCTGTGGATTTGATCCTGGTACAAGGTGTCGTACTCAACATAGGTTCAATAGTAGGTGTTGAACAAAAATATTGTTTGAACATAAAAAAATATGGATAACCATGGACAAGATGGAGGATAAAACATGTGATGTACCATCCAAAGTATTTGCATCTAAGGTAATGCCCTTTAATCTATTTAGCATCCCCTGTAAAGAGAACACATATATATTTTAGTTAATGACATAAATAAAATAGTATACTATAAAAATCATTATTGAACTTTTGTTATAATAAAAAACTACATTAATACTTACTCTATAGTTTTGAACATGGCCAATCAACATATCCGTTGCCCTCTATATTTCAGGAGTGTGAGGTTGAATATTTTCCATTCGAGCTAACTCTTTTGATATTGCATGAAGGACCCTTTCTAGTGCAACCATAGGATCAACCTCTGATAAAAAATCAACATCGAATGGATCATGCTCATTCTGCGGCTCCTCATGGACTACTTGTTCATTTCCCTTTCTTTGATCAGCACTCGTTTGTGAGAACAATATTATTAGCCCTTTATTTAAAAGAAATAAAAAATAGTAGAACAACAAAATATACACATTAGCATAGCAAAAATACGCATTAACATTTTTCTTGTATGTGCATTTGTACAACAACAATGAGTTTTACCTATCGGGAAGAAGTCCCATGAGAACTATCACCGCCGTGCATATCTTGTGGTTGTTGATCCATACTATAGCTTTGTATTTCAAAAAAAATCATTTAGACATGTCAAAACACATGTTCTTATTCTAAGTTATGTTGAATAATTGACAATTATCAAAATGTGTACCACCTTGTCCATGATAGTGATGGGGTTTTTTTGTATCTATGCGATTTAAATTGTAATCGATAAGTAACTCCTCACCTCCATGTATTGATTTGATCACACATACAAATACACGATTTCCCTCACGTGCCTCAAATATGCAATTGGGTTGCTTCTTAGTTGACGCGGGTCATGTACTGTTTATAAAACCTGCAATATTTCTTGATGCTTTTGGTCTTCCGTCAATGTATATAGCTACTTTTTTACTTTGTTCACTGACTTTTTGTTGTATATAATTTGCCGCAAGTGCATACCTACATATACTTTTTTTTATATTTAACAATCTGCATCCAACTACTGTAATCATAACAAGGTCCGACGTACTCCATCAATTTGACAACTTTTTTATAAGAGACCTTTATGGCATCCATGGAAAATAGACCCAAACCATGTAATGAAGATAGTGCTATGCGATATATCCTCTCTTTAACACAAAAATCAATTTTTATTGGAGGAAGTTCATCAGGGACCCATTGTTTCTATAGATGTTTGTACCTAAATGATAGCTCAAAGTCGCCTTTGCTCTCATCATCATAAGAACATGACCCCCCTTGAGAAATGAAAAATTTCATGTGTTTATTGAATTTCTTTATGATCTTTTGACCTCGAGTCGATCTCATTGAATTACACATACTTAATGTCTCACTTTCTTCTTCCATTCCTATATTTTCCTCACTCGAGGAAGACAATTCTGACAAATACCTTTTCGCTAGTACCTGCACCTTATGCAATGAGAAAGACAGGTGGCAATGAGAGATATTTTACATATGGTAAAAGACATTAATCTCTATGGGGTGTATTGACTTGTACCTGACAATCCATGAGACTGTGTGGGATACTTGACATAAGATAATAGTTATATAATCAGACAAACATACTTCACTCCATAGTTTCCATTATATCTTATGAAGGACATTACTCATTGTTGAAATTATCTATTTATCCAACAATATCTTGAATATCTCAGCATTGCATATAACTAAACATCTCAGCATTGCATGGGACACCACTATTGTGGAATTTCGTCAAACAATTCTCATGCCTTGCCACTAGTGTTTTTATTACATCTTGTGAAGGACTTTATACATTGTTAAAATTATCTATTTATACTTTCAGAATTAGCTCACTCCATTGCAGGGAACAAAGAGAATCCCCTATGATTTAACATCATTGAGATGCCTCCTTTCATTAGCTTCATGTCACCTTCTCATAGCTTCTCATAGCTTTCTATGTGTTTCATCCTTCATTTATACACTTACTTCCTAAGGGGTATTCTTGAGTTCAAACACATTGAGCTGCTACAATTGAATTATAAATCATGAATTCACTATAAAATTAATTCACTATAAATCAAGGGGCATTATAAATCATGAATTCGCTATAAAATTAATGTATTGCTCTAGATTTCATATGGAAATTTTGTCAAATGGTTGGCATGTATGTTTATTCAAATGGAGTTATATCACTTGGAATGGATATATGATCAGTTGATATCGAATTCTATGTCAAGATTTACAACATTAAATTGATCATAGTTAGAAGACTTAGACACAAGAAGAATATGAGTATAGCCAATTTTCAGAAGAATATGAATGAACGCAAACATACATAAGTGGATGAACATAAATAATGAAGGTACCTGATATTGCCTGAAGTAATGAAGTGTTGACCCTGGGTTCAATCCAGTATGCTCATGTATGATCTAGAAACTGTAAGGGAAAAAAGGAGGGGGTTAGATCCAAAGGATCTAAGCAATGCCTAACACCCTATTATTTATCCTCATCTACAATTATGCATGTGCATAGTTAAGCCATACACTTCTAAAAGGAACTATGCAATATAACATGTGCACTTAGGAACATGGGCAGTGTATAGGCGCTGGAATCCAAATGAAGCCCTACATTTATGTCTCTATGAACACCTGGTGAATCACTGTTATGGTTACATTTATGTCTCTATGAACACCTGGTGAATCACTGTTGTGACTACATCATCCAAATAGTGCAACAACAACACCAGATGTTGTTGTTCCATCTGGTGTTGCTATGGCATCATTTCCAAATGATGCATCCACAACAATAACCCACCATGCCCATCAACACAAGACATACATGATCAAGCATAAGCAATGGAGGGGGCATTATCAAGGTCAAATTTCATTCCTTGAAATTTTATATTTGTACAGTTATAAAATTTCATGCCTTGAAATTTTATAACATAGTTCCTTAGCATTTGATCTTCATATTGCAGCCATGACTTGAGGTAGGCATTCAAGATTTGTTTTCTCATTAACTCAATTTCATTTTGATGGCATTTGTTGATTTAATTGTGACACCAGCTTGGTTATAAACAAAAAAGAAAAGAAAAAGAAAGTGTCATTTGTAATTTTTGTGAATTCGAAGAGCTGCCGTGGAGACCGCACTACACTTTTGCGTGGCGCGAAGAGGGCATTCGAGTTTAGTTCACGGGCTGCAAGCTAGGACATCATGCATTGTTTATGAGCTCACTGTTTGAGCACCTCATGTCCTTATTTGATTGGCTGGTGCTCTGTTTGTTATATTGAGTTTACATCATATATTTAGTCTTAAAAAATATCTTATAAAATAACATAAAACTAACCCAAAATACTTTGTCTTAATAAAATCTTAATAAAATAATATATTTAGTCTTAATAAAATCTTATAAAACAACATATATTGTGTGAAGTGTTTGATCTCTCTTTATTTATTTTGCTATTGATATTCACTATGTGGTACTCCTCGCTTATGATCATTTCATGAGGAAATGTCTTGATGGCTCGCGGGCTACAAGCTAGGGCATCATACATTGTTCATGAGCTCACTGTTTAATACTGGCATTGTTTACATCTTTTCATTTGGAATGCTTGATGACCTATGAGCTTTGAGAGCTAGGGCATCATTTCTATTACCTTCAAGGCATTGTGTGAAGTGTTTGATCTCTCTTTATTTGTTTTGCTATTGATATTCACTATGTGGTACTCCCTGTTTATGATCATTTCATGAGGAAATGTCTTGATGGTTCGCAGGCTGCAAGCTGGGGCATCATGCATTGTTTATGAGCTCATTGTTTGAGCACCGACCAATCAAATAAGGACATGAGGTGCTCAAATAGTGAGCTCATAATAACATAAACAATGCATGATGCCCTAGAAAAATAGCAAAACAAATAAAGAGAGATCAAACACTTCACACAATATATGTTGTTCTATAAGATTTTATTAAGACTAAATATATTGTTTTATTAATATTTTATTAAGACAAAGTATTTTGGGTTAGTTTTATGTTGTTTTATAAGATTTGATTAAGACTAAATATATGATCATAAATTAATACACTTACTATTTTGAATTTGAGCTCGGACATCATGCAATGTTATTGCTGTCATTGCATGCTTGTTGCTGTTGTGCACCATATATTATTTTATACACTGTTTATTTCATTGAGACCGTGAGCTTGGCATTTGTAACGTATTTTCTATTATTGGATCAATGCTACCATGTAATTTTTAATTTATGAATTTGAAGAGCTGCCGCGAAGATGACACTGCATTTCTGCATGGTGCGAAGAGGGCATCTGAGTTTGGCATGCGCGAAGAGGCTGGCACCATTTGGGAAGAGAGCATTGGCACTTGAGATAGGCATTCAATCTTTGTCTTCTCATTAACTCAATTTCATTGGCATTATTTATTTGATAGCATTGTTAATAGTGGCATTGTTTACATCGTAATTAGCATTTGGAATGCTTGATGACCCGCGAGCTTTGAGAGCTAGGGCATCATCGCTATTACCATCAAGGCATTGTGTGAAGTGTTTGATCTCTTTTTATTTGTTTTGCTATTGATATTCACTATGTGGTACTCCCTGTTTGTGATCATTTCATGAGGAAATGTCTTTATGGCTCGCGGGTTGCAAGCTAGGGCATCATACATTGTTTATGAGCTCACTGTTTAATACTTGCATTGTTTACATCTTATCATTTGGAATGCCTGATGACCCGCGAGCTTTGAGAGCTAGGGAATCACTTCTATTACCTTCAAGGCATTGTGTGAAGTGTTTGATCTCTCTTTATTTGTTTTGTTGTTGATATTCACTATGTGGTACTCCCCATTTATAATCATTTCATGAGGAAATGTCTTGATGGCTCACGGGCTGCAAGCTAGGGAATCATACATGGTTCATGAGCTCACTGTTTAATACTAGCATTGTTCATGAGTTCACTATTTAATATCTAGCATCATGAAAACATACATTAATACACTTACTATTTTGAATTTGAGCTCAGGCATCATGCAATGTTATTGTTGTCATTGCATGCTTGCTACTGTTGTGCACCATATATTGTTTTATACACTATTTATTTCATTGAGACCATGAGCTTGGCATTTGTAATGTATTTTTTGTTATTGGATCAATGCTACCATGTTGTTGAGGTTGTAGATGCATTGAATCACCACTAGCATTCTATTTTGATAGCAGCAATATAACAAACAAAGCACCGACCAATCAAATAGGGACATATAATGTGGGTAGATGCATTGAATCACCACTTTCATTCTATTTTGATGAAGATGAACTATGTTATAAAATTTCAAGGCATGCAATTTTATAATCGTACATATATTTTATGAGTATAACTATACAACAGAAGAGCACCCACATGCCTTGGTTGTTATTGGTCTATGAAAGGTTTTGGTTTTCCTTTCCCAATTGAGATGTCATCCTAAGATTCAAAAGGACTACAGTACTGGTGAGGGCACCTAGGTAGGGATGTTTGGTACCTAGTGTTCCTAAATTTTGGCTTGTAGCGGCCTTAGCCAAGCCTCTAGGTTAGGGAGAAGCCTATTTGGTCTCTCTAGGTGTGCTAGCTAGTGTTTGTTCATCTTTCTTTTGAGTCCTTGGTGTGTCTTTTGGAGCCTGGTTGTAGTAGTCTTAGCCAACTTTGCTAGGTTGCCTGTCATAGGACAGTGTTCTAAAGTTGAACAAATGACCTCTTTAATGTTTCAAGGTTTGAAAATGACCTTTATGACCCTTACTCAATCAAGGATTGAGTTCTTTTGAGGTGTGTGTAGGTGGTTTGTCTATCGACCAAAAGTTGTCATGACAACTTTGAAAGTTTTCATGACAGTTTTTTTTGCAAAAGCATGTAACCGGCTTGGACAGTGTTCTAAAGTTGAAAAAATGGCCTCTTTAATATTTTAGAGGTTTGAAAATGGCCTTTATGACCCTTAATCAATCAAGGATTGAGTGCTTTTGAGGTGTGTGTAGGTGGTTTGTCTATCCACCAAAAGTTGCTTGACAACTTTGAAAGTTGTCATGACAGTTTTTCTTGCAAAAGCATGTAACCAGCTCAAGAGATAGCTAGCCTAATCCATGGGCCCTAACACTAAGGAGGGATCTATTTAAGCTTTTAAAACCATAATTTGAGGTGTAGGGAAGAGTGCAGTACATAGAGAAAACTTTTGGTTGCAGTTAGATTGTGTAACTAGTTTTCCTTTAACAGAGATATACATTTTTGTGTTGATAGAGATAAGAAATGGATTGAATATCTGACTATAATGTTTGCATGTGATGATTGTTAATGTTTTTGAATTCCTAGGATAGTTATTTAGCATTTCATTTTAGTTTTGAGTTAGTCTTCATAGTTTTCTTTATTTTGGCCTGTCTCAGGTTACTACTGACAGAGATTTGAATAATGGAGTGCTAGAGCACTCTCCCACTGTACAATCTATACAGGTCTATGGGATTTGTGTCTAGACTCCCTGTAATATATGTTGTGCAAAGGAGGGGCCCTAGAAAGTTCAAGATGTATCTATAAACTGATGCCCTAAACAAGCTATCAGTGTTTGGTTAGGGGTCAGTGTGCTATTGCAGGGCAGATGGAGTGATTAAGGGTGCTCAAAGCTTAGTTCAAATGATGTGGAGGGGAGGTCAGATGCATGATCAAGCATCTCCAATGCAGAGAGAGCTCGAGGGATTGTGGATACAAGATAAAATACTAAACCCTCATTGTTACAGACAGTGAGTTACCAAACCCTCATTTATAGCCCCATTTTCAGCAAGCCCTGTACAGACAGTATGGGAAAAGGAGACCAATAGAATCTTAAAGCCCTCCCAAAAGGGTATTCGAATCCATAATTAGTTGGATGCTTTGCTCAGAGAAGTTTGGAGTTATTAGCAGAAAAAGGTCAATTAGGCCTACTAAACCTAGTAGCCTTTTTAGGCCAGACAGCAAGCAAAAATTTTTAGAAGGGACAAAGAGGTTCCTAGAACAGTGAACTTTATCATATTCTTGGTGTCATAGACTAAATGGAGAAAGGAGGAGTTTGAAAATTCTTAGAAGGGGACTAGGATATCACCCTTAAGGCTAGGAGATTAGCCTCTTTGATTCTAGGAGGGCCTAGGACAAAGTTATAGCAAGGTCTATGTAACATCAAGTACCCTAGTTTGCATTATTAGATGATCTTGTTAAATTTGTGCTCATTTCATACAAAAATACATGTAAAGGAAAGAAAAAATTGCATCTAAAGATTACATGTATATATATGAAAAATAACTTGTATATACTATACAAGGAAAATAACTTTCAGAAGAAAACGCAAGAGTACAGACATACATAAGAGGATGAACATAAATAATAAGGGTGCCAGACATTGCCTGAAGTGATGAATTTTTGACCCGGGTATGAATCTAGTGTGCCCCTATGTGATCCAGAACCTGTAAGGAAAAGAGAGATGGGGGTTAGATAAAAAATATCTAAGCAATGAATGGCATCCTATTATTGATCCTCATCTACAATTATGCATGTGCATAGTCAAGCCATACACTTCTGAAAGAAAAACCATGCTACAGGACATGTGCACTCAGAAGAATGTTGCAGAGATTAAATTACTGCATTGATGTCTGCATGAACCCCTGGTGAGTCACTATTTTGATTTCAAGTAAAGATCATAACATCACAACATGGTTGGCAGCCCCAAGGAGGCCCCATTGCATGCAGTGAGTAAGCTACATCAAAACAAAGAGGTATACAAATCTGCATCATCTATACTGATGTCCCTATTTGATTGGATGATGCTCTATTTGTTATATTGCTGCTATCAAAATAGAATGGCAGTGGTGATTCAATGCATCTACAGCCTCAACAACATGGTGACATCGATCCAATAACAGAAAATACATTACAAATGCCAAGCTCAGAGTCTCAATGAAATAAACAGTGTATAAAACAATATATGGTGCACAATAGCAACAAGCATGCAATGACAACAATAACATTGCATGATGCCTGAGCTCAAATTCAAAATAGTAAGTGTATTAATGTATGATCTAATAGCAGAAATCTCATTGATCATTACCTTTCACTCCTCCATCATTATAGAAGAGATAACTACCTAGAACTATATTTCATAATTCCTCATTTGAAGTATATATATATCAAGTATAATTATGAGTTTACATCATATATTTAGTCTTAATAAAATCTTATAAAACAACATAAAACTAACCCAAAATACTTTGTCTTAATAAAATCTTAATAAAACAATATATTTAGTCTTAATAAAATCTTATAGAACAACATATATTGTGTGAAGTGCTTGATCTCTCTTTATTTGTTTTGCTAGGGCATCATGCATTGTTTATGTCATTATGAGCTCATTGTTTGAGAACCTCATGTCCCTATTTGATTGGTTGGTGCTCAAACAGTGAGCTCATAAATAATGCATGATGCCCTAGTTTGCAACCCGCGAACCATCAAGACATTTCCTCATGAAATGATCATAAACAAGGAGTACCACATAGTGAATATCAACAACAAAACAAATAAAGAGAGATCAAACACTTCACACAATGTCTTGAAGGTAATAGCAACGATGCCCTAGCTCTCAAATCTCACGGGTCATCAAGCATTCCAAATGAAAAGATGTAAACAATGCCAGTATTAAATAGTGAGCTCATGAACAATGTATGATGTCCTAGCTTGCAGCCCACGAGCCATCAAGACATTTCCTCATGAAATGATCATAAATGGGGAGTACCACATAGCTAGTGAATATCAACATAAAAATAAATAAAGAGAGATCAAACACTTCGACACACAATATATGTTGTTTTATAAGATTTTATTAAGATTAAATATATTGTTTTATTAAGATTTTATTAAGACAAAGTATTTTGGGTTAGTTTTATGTTGTTTTATAAGATATTTATTAAGACTAAATATATGATGTAAACTCAAAATAAAAAATAGAGCATTGGCCAATCAAATAGGGACACGAGTTGCTCAAATAGTGAGCTCATAAATAATGCATGATGCCCTAGCTTGTAGCCTGCGAGCCATCAAGACATTTTCTCATGAAATGATCATAAACAAGGAGTACCACATAGTGAATATCAACAACAAAATAAATAAAGAGAGATCAAACACTTCGCACAAACACTTCACACTTCACATCAGCCATACACTTCTAAAACGAACTATGCTACAAAACATGGGTGTGTGTTAATGTGATTCAAAAGCTATTATGAAAGATTGTTTTATTATTGAGACAAGGATATCTTAATTCTACAAAAATAAATGTTTTGAAAAATATTTGAATTTAATTTTGACAATAACATGAGGAGTGGATATATTTCAAGCTTCAACGAGACTTCATACCACACACTGTTCGTAGATTACGTTCAATGCATTATTTACGCTTTTATTGGTGGGAAAACTCTTGAAAACGCGCAAAAGAGATTGCATTCAACCATGTTGTTTACATGACACATGTAGTTTATCTCCAGTCTAAATTAGCATTGCGTACAAATCTGTGAATGGTGTGTGGTACGAAGCTTCACTCAAGCTTGAAAATGATAAGCATTATGATGTTGAGGTATGGTGTGGTAAGCACAAGTATAGTTTCTCGTAAGCTGCTATTGGTATAGTTTTTTTTAAAAAAAATAGTTGCAGAATCTAGCTTCTCCTATACTTACATGTATGTATACATTTTGGGCTTGTTTTTAATGTCATGTAAATTTGAGTGAAATGGTAATAATATTTAACAGCAACAAGTATGGCATTTTAAACAAGCATGCATATACATTATATAACAAGAGTGATATATTTTAATGGAAACACTTAATGAGAAGGATGCCTATATAACAGGAGGAGTGATATATTTTAATGACAGTGGACATAGAAATTGCAGTGAAACTCTGTAATTTATTATTGTAAGTGGACATAGAAATTGCAGTGAAACTCTATAATTTATTATGGCTCAGTGTTGTATATCCATAGTCAATGTCTATTTAAACTTTAGGATGATACTTATATAATGGCTTAAGTAAATTGTTCTTACCTTGAGACTAGTACACCATGGGATTAGAGGATGGTTGTTATAATAGCAACTGTGTCTGTGGGATACTTTTATATTTTGTATTAAATGATGATAGATACATTTGGATTTCTTCCTTTTGCAATAATTTATATTCTGATACTTATATCTTGAATTGTCAAATGACCAATGAGTGATAATTTCAAAAGTGTATGATAATTAAAAGCATGTGAATTCATATTGCACTTAATTTGAATGTCACTGTGTAATGTTTTTACTTACGATATTAATCTTAATATATCCCTATTTTATTATTGATGTCCCTATTTACATCTTTTCATCAAATGACCCAAAAACACCAAGAATGGTCCTATATGGTAACTAATAGCCAACTTTCAGAAGAATATGAATGAATGCAAACATACATAAGTGGATGAACATAAATAATGAAGGTACCAGACATTGCCTGAAGTAATGAAGTGTTGACCTGAGGTTCAATCCAGTATGCTCTTGTATGATCCAAAATCTGCAAGGAAGGAAAATATGGGGTTAGATCCAAAGGATCTAAGCAATGCTTGGCACCATATTACTGATCCTCATCTACAATTATGCATGTGCATAGTCAAGCCATACACAGACTCAAAAAAATGGTAGCATTGATCCAATAACAAAAAATACATTACAAATGCCAAGCTCACGGTCTCAATGAAATAAACAATGTATAAAACAATATATGGTGTACAACAGTAGCAAGCATGTAATGACAGCAATAACATTGCATGATGCCCGAGCTCAAATTCAAAATAGCAAGTGTATTAATGTATGTTTGCATGATGCTAGATATTAAACAGTGAGCTCATGAACAATGCTAGTATTAAACAGTGAGCTCATGAACAATGTATGATGTCCTAGCTTGCAGCCCGCGAGCCATCAAGACATTTCCTCATGAAATGATCATAAACGGGGAGTACCACATAGTGAATATCAACAACAAAACAAATAAAGAGAGATCAAACACTTCACACAATGACTTGAAGGTAATATAAACAATGCCCTAGCTCTCAAAGCTCACAGGTCATCAAGCATTTCAAATGAAAATATGTAAACAATGCCAGTATTAAATAGTGAGCTTGTGAACAATGTATGATGCCCTAGCTTGCAGCCCATGAGCCATCAAGACATTTTCTCATGAAATGATCATAAGCGGGGAGTACCACATAGTGAATATCAACATCAAAACAAATAAAGAGAGATCAAACACTTCACACAATGCCTTGAAGGTAATAGAAGCGATGCCCTAGCTCTCAAAGCTCACGGGTCATCAGACATTCCAAATGATAAGATGTAAACAATGCAAGTATTAAATAGTGAGCTCATAAACAATGTATGGTGCCCTAGCTTGCAGCCCGCGAGCCATCAAGACATTTCCTTGTGAAATGATCACAAACAGGGAGTACCACATAGTGAATATCAACAGCAAAATAAATAAAAAGAGATCAAACACTTCACACAATGCCTTGAAGGTAATAGCAACGATGTCCTAGCTCTCAAAGCTTGTGGGTCATCGAGCATTCCAAATGCTAATTAAGATGTAAACAATGCCACTATTAACAATGCTATCAAATAAACAATGCCACTGAAATTGAGTTAATGAGAAGACAAAGCTCGAATGCCTACCTCAAGTGCCAGCGCTCTCTTCCCAAATGATGCCGGCCTCTTCACTCGTGCATGACAAACTTGGATGCCCTCTTCGTGCCACGCAGAAATGCAGTGTCGTCTTCGCAACATCTCTTTGAATTCACAAATTACAAATGACACTTCCTTTTTCTCTTTTTTTTGTTTATAACTAAAAAGTGTCACAATTACGACAATAGCGTCGCTATTATGACACCGTCGGGGGAACTTGCAAAAAAAAAAATGAAAAACATACACAAATTGTAGTGGCGTCACAAATTGGCATCGAAATTGGACCCCAAATGTTGTAGTGACTCAATTACGTTGTCTCCAAAAAATTGTGACCACGATGCCTACAATTATGTTTCTCAATTTTTGTGTCTCAAGACCCCTTATGACCCTTTACGACCTTTTAGGATCCCTAAGAATACGTTGTAGAGGTCTTAAAATGTCGTAAAGGGTCATAAGAGGCTCCTAGGAGGGGCCAGATGAGCTTCCACCTTCACGTGGTTGGCCCTGTTAAGTAGAGAATGTTAAACTATTCTTGAAACAAAGAGAAGCTCAATATTTTAAGGTCTTAGTCCACCGAGATGCTGAAAAAATGATAGGAATCAATGAAGGAGAGTTTTTAGATTCTGAAAAAGACATATATGGAGTGGAGACCACATTGAGTACCAATGCAGAGATGATGATTCAGTAACCTACGCCTATAAAACCTTCACAATTATCCCTTCTTGGCCGCCACTCATTCCTCTTCTAAAAAATGGTTATGTAGAAACTTTAGATACTGTTTCTCATCCATGCGCAAAATGTGCTAGTGATCGTATAAAATTAGTTTAGGCCTCCAGTATTGATGAGCTACATAAGTGTACAATGTTTTTGCGAGGCTGGGATCAATTATATTGGATACTGTGTAGTGTACATAAATGAAAGGTGGTGATTATTCTCGACGATCGACAGGTATAAGTCTTCCAGGCCTTACCCCGTAGCTAGGACTAAAGATAACACATGAGCTCAAGAGATCATCATAGTTGGTCTCTTTTTTCAATCTATATTATTGACATAATGTTTTACCTTTCATTATCTCATCAAATTCAAGGATTTGAAAAAAATTAATAGAATATTTTCACGTATAACGTACATTATTTAAGTTTGACGTTGAATGAATTTATTTACTTCGTGCACTTGTATACTACGAGGACAGCCATAAAGAAGCATCCCCTCCAGTGGCTTGAGTAATGTAGGCCATGGGAGGAGATGCTTCTTTATCGCCATCCTCATAGTCTACAAGGGCACGAAGTAGATAAATTCGTGCAATGTCAACTTAAATAATATACATTGTCATGAAAATATTTTATTAAATTCTTTCAAATCTCCAGATTTGATGAGCTAATGAAAGGTAAAACATTCTGTCAATAATATAAACCAAAAAAAGAGACAACCTATGATGGTCTCTTGAGCTTTCATAATTTTAACGTGCAAAACTGTCGCTATTTCGACACTTTATAGTATATTCCAACAGTAGTGTTGTACTTCCAACAGCATTTCCTGTCGGCATATACACCACCCTGATGCCTTTTCGACAGATCAAATTTTAGAGATAATTACTTTTCGACAATTACTGCAACAGGAATGCTATACCTCCGACATGGCAAGCTGTCGAAAATATAGTGCCATCACATCAGTATTCTGACAGTTCCAATGTCGGAGATATTTACCTTTCAATGGACTATAGTGATGGTAATTCTATAGTACCGACAGGTATATTTGTCAGATATTGGTTGCATATGTGTCGCTATTCCAACATTTATAATGTCAGACATTCCAACAGCTATTGTGTATTTTCGATAGGTCTTCTTATCGGAGTTCTGATAGATAGACCATAGAAAATATCAAAAGAAAGCTGCTATTCATGTGTAAGTTTTCGATGGAATGTTGTGTCGGAACACCGATGGGTACTCCTTCTGTCGCAATTTACAATGCAAAAATGGTGACAGACACATTTATCAAAATGTCGACAAATGGGCATGGAAAATCCGACAAATGGCCATCAAAATTTGACCTCAAATGTACTAGTGCATGTCCTCATCTGCTTAATAATTCAAACCCACCTACAAAATAGCATGCTTTCCCTAAAATTGTAAGAATTTTGATATTGCTCTGATATCATGTAAGAATTTGTCCAAGACAAAGAATGAAAATTCCAAGATCTAGAAGCTCAATTGATAGCACAAGAGAGACAAATATGATATGATCAATTGAATGATTCAATAATGATCAGTAATGAAATAGATACAAAATCAATTGAATACACAGTAGATGTGCCTGAATATATAGGCAATATATGATAATTAGGAGAGATGCAAATGATAACCAATCAACTAGACAAGGTGTAATCACATGTCCACCAAAGTTGGATCATCCTCCATTATACATCAAAGTATGTGCAACATGTGTAACAATGAGAGGATGATAATGTGATAAGAGCACTAAAGGTGGATCTCACACCTAAAGTGGAAATACTCCTACACCATGTGCTAAAATGAAATGCACACTCCTAGGTGTCTCAATGAAAACTAATTTAAAAATAAATTATCTTAAGTAAACTTAAGTAAAGTGTAATTAGTGAATAATTAATTACACCAACAGTAGCAACTTCCTAAAAATAGCAAGTTGACCCAAAAATATAGTAGTGGGATTCTAAGAGTTGGAATCTCTATTTTGCCCAAATTGGTATCCAAAAATACAAAAACATCAAACAAAAACTAGCAACAACTAATATTTTTGGGTGATGTAGGATTGCCTTTACACTATTGGATGCTCCTGCATCACACTACCTCTAACTTTATTATTTCCTATAACATATGGAAATGGGTGTTTACTAGTTTACACATGTAGAATAGGAATTAAACCTATGTTTCACATTAATTACATTAAGAAGAGTGGATACACTTTAATCAACCTCAAATTTGATTGAAAATGATTGGATATAGGGTGTCAAAGATAAATGATGAAGCACATAAATATCCGATAATTAATATTCAATAACATCAAGGAGGATATATACAATATTATTTGTAGTCTATGTGAGGCTGGTTACTACAATTATGGAATAACCGTTATACCAAACAATGTAATATGATTAGGCAGTAATGCCAACATTGCACCCCTTATTACATTGATCCTAAAACCATCAAAGACGCCTTGCCCTAGGGACCCCACCTTAAGGCTCACAGACCAAAAGATAATGATTACATAATATGAATACATATTTTGAGAAAATATTCTCTTTAAGATGCAAATCTTAAACCAAGCCATGCTCCATAAAGCTATCTCATGACCCTCGAAAAGGTGTAGCTTTGAGCTATGTTCTTAAGCTCTCAGTCCCAAACTCTTGAATTATTCAACTATGATTCCTAAGAGATGTGACAGATCACTATCATTGTCTAGTGACCGCAAAAGGGTATAATTCTCGATCATATACTCTGAAGTTCGTTGGACAAAAATCCATATTGAGTGCAATGCCAAGTTTCAAACCTGTCTTCAAAATGAGTCTTGACAAGACATGTGTTCTTTCAAATTTGTCAAAAAGAAAGGAAATCAAAATAGAAAATTAAAAATGCTCCTCATGTAGAACACCATCTCAAAGCGAGAAGTTAACTTGAGATGATGAAAGTTCCTCCATCCTCCGATGCTTCCAACCTCCAGATTTGACCGTATTATATTTTACTCTTCAATACTAGCATCCATGGGATCACTACTACCTCTGAAGGCCCAATCAACATGAAGAAGATTCTTGATTACATTTTTGAAGCTCGTAGCACAATGGAATGTCAGGTTCAATTGATAAATATGTCCATAGAGATATATCTTCAACTAAGATAGAAACATTACAAATCATTCACTACAATAAACCAATAAGGACTTTCAACTTGTAACCTCTGATTACATCAATATCTCATATCTCCAAAAGAAAATATTAACTTCATCTTTCCAAATTAATCCTTTCAAAATATTTCTCCTTTCAAAATTGAAAAACCTTTTCAAAAAATAGAATACAATAAGCCCTTAAAACATAAGTCTTTTCTCTTAATACATCTCCAAAACAAAGTTTCCTAAACTTCTCAAAACACAACATAGTTGTATCAAGAAATATCAAATCCTTTTGCCTTCAAGAACCTTGAACGTATGACACCTACTCTTCAAAAATAAATTTAATAACTAATATACCAACATAGGTGACTAAATTGAAGAAAATTTTCACTAGATGGAAGATCGCATTTTAATGGCTTTTGTCAAGGCAACAAACCCGATAATGTTCATAGGAAGCATCAACAACATGAAGAAAAATGGGAGATCCTAGCTACAAACATCCTATCACTCGCAGAAATCCAAAGCCATTTCATCAACCATTGGTTATAAAATGCTGAGAGAACGTATATGCTCAGACACGGTAGAGATCCACGCACGATCAGACACAACAGAGAAGGGATCATACACTCCACGCATGCTTAGAGGATGACTCACCACACACAATCTGCGACACTCCAAATAGGTTCTAAGACACGACTCAACATATTTAATCAGAGGCACTCTTGCAAATACACTTCCACTCATATGCATGGGCACTTCAACAAACCTCTTTAAACAAAAACGTTCTACACCAGACTTGCGTCTCAAGAGTAGGTAGAATTCATCCTGCTAGTGAAGGAAACGATTTCTACTCTGGGGATCTAAAGAGATCTTCAAATGACTTTGACTTGTAGTAGTGGATAGTGGCTCCTTTGTATGATATTCTTCATCTTTATATTATAGTCAACTAGCATGGAAATGATTCATTAGTTCTTCTAGTCCGGTCTCTTCTTAATCTTCACTTCTGTCACATATCTCCATAGCATATGATCTCTTCAATCAGCACACATTCTTCACACCTTCAGGCCTTAGCATATGATCCACAACAAAATTGCATACATCCTTTAGGAAGTTAGCAATGGCTTGATCTGATACCAAGTGTCAGAGATAAATGATGAAGCACATAAACATTCGATAATTAATATTAAATAACATTGAGGAGGATATATTCAATATTGTTTGCGATCTGTTTGAGGATGGCTATTGTAGTTATGGAATAACCGTTATACCAAACCATGTAATATGATTAGGTAGTAACGCCAACATAAGGTGGATCTAATTACTCCTTGATTTAGTTGAAAATGATCTATCGAAAGATGTGAGTTAAATGTCCGATTTAGGGAAAATGGTGTAAAATTGATATTAATTAATGTGCATAAAATTTCTTAGATTATAATTACAAACATGGAGTACACATCTGGAAAGAGGAGGAAGAGAGTAACTTGTGTTTGAAATCTGAGCTTGAAAGATGTGGGCAATGTTGATTTTAGGTGAGCTTTTCCAATGAATGTCATATAGATATAGAAGTTGTATCTCTCAAATAAGGATTTTGTCTAGAATCTTAATGAGCCTCCTTTATGTTGAAGGTCTTCATAAAAAGGTTTATGTTGACATATATAATTATATTCATAATTTCCTGATCATTGATGTCATCTTGAATACTTGAAATCTTAAGTTTACTTATTCTTCAATGCCTTGATAATGTTTAATTTATTTCTCAATGATAGGATATGAAATGATGTGATGTCTTGGCAATATCATGTGTGTTGATCATTCTTAATGTCTCAAACTATGGGGTAAGGTTTATTTTTATGCCTCTCCTCATGAAACATATTTGAATTTTCAATTTAGATCATTATGAAGGAGGAATTACCACTATCATGTTTTGAGCATTGGAGGGTCCAAAATTGGGCCCCTTTATCCCACCTAAAAATGTCATTCACTAGGTCAAGAGCTCACAGGAGCACCATTCTCTAGCCAATTAGTGGCGTTGAACAAAGGACCAATGACCTAGAGGTAGATAAAGTTACAACTTTGAAGTTGGTATGAGAAAAATAAAATATGATCTGAGTATGGAAAGATTGAACATTAAAATGAGGCATATGTGAGCATGAAATTGTATAGGGATACTATTCATAATGCTACATTTAACCCACCCTTTAGCAGGATTAAGAACCAATATCCAATATACTCTCGGTAAAGAGCAAAGTAGCATTGAAAAACTTTCATCAAGATATTAAATGTAATTTTGATGGATGTGCTAAAGGGAACCTTGGTATCTCTATTGCTAGAGGTGTGATCAGAGATTGGAGAGGAGCATTCATATAAGGATATTGCAAGAATCTAGGAGTCAGATCAAATAAAAAAGATGAGCCCATGGCTAATTGTTAGGGAATCAAGCGTTCAAAAGAGATAAACTATCAAAAAAAATTATTAAGGAGGACTCAAAACTAATTATTGATCATTTAAAGGGAGAGACAGGCTTCCATTGGGACTTGATAAGGCTTATGGAGGAATGTAAAAGAATGCTGACAAGTTTATGCATGTATAAAATTTGCCATACTCTTAGAGAATGAAATGAAATTATGGATTTTATGGCTATATGGGTTTAAATTCTTAAAACTGGCGCTTCATTACATTCAACCAGTGCCTTTAAGGGATAAATGATATATTATAAAATGAAAGAAAATAGAATATTTCTCACGAGTCCTAATTACTACAAAAATATGGAGAAAAGGGTGGTTGTTAGTAAGAAAACCAATGAAACTTTGAACAAGAAGTGAAAATGGAGAAGACGAGGAGAAAGTGTAATCTTAGGACTATTATTTTAATCAAAGAATGACATAGAGGAAAAGGGTTTTACCGGAACTTTAAATTCAAACAAGGTGCCAAATAAAGTATAATTAATTAAAAAAAAATAGTATTAATCACACTAACCATTTGGTTAGTAAATGAAAAATAAAAAAAGTCACAAAAGCTTAAATCTTGGGTTGAATAAGTATAAGGGAATTAATTATTATTACACTTGTAATCATGGAAAAGAAAGATATTACACTTTTGATAGAAGAAACATTTGGCATCACATGAAAAGGAATTTTTTAGGTGGATTAAATCAGAATGAGGATGAGATTAAAAGATCGACTCACTTTGGAGCAAATGGTGATGACACCAAGATGACCAACTTGTATAAAAAAAATGTCAGCATAACAATCAATAATTTGGTAGATCAATTTAAGATCATAATTGGTTAGAATATCAATCAAAAAATGTTGAAAATTGGTGGAGGACAAATGTTTATGCGATGCCTTTTTTATTTTTTTTAAGAAGCATCGAGATGTTTTTTGAATTATAGTGCCACTATGTGTTGCGGGCACTACCAGATGAGCACTTGCAATATTCATCTCAACAACCATATAGCAATGACTGACCCTATGAAAAGATTTGAACCCAAAGACTGTAAGGAACTTATGCAAAATTAAGATCTATCGAATTTGTTTATAAGGGAATAGATCACTCCCTACTTCCTAGTCATGAGGGGCTATAACAAAATTCTATCGACAATTTTTTTTAACTCTTTCCAGAAGGGTTTTGTCATAATTGGTAGCATAAAGTTCCAAGTCACACTAGAGCTAATTGTTGAATCTATTTGGCTGAAATGCAAAGGAGAGAAAGTATAAAAATGGAGATCAGGAGATTATAAGGCATACATGAAGAGATTCTTTAAAAAATGTGAAAAGCTGGTGGTCATCTCAAATGAAAATAGGTATGAAAGGTCCCTTCTCAATCCAAGTCATTCTGTTTTCTACTATCATGCAATGAAATATTTTTACCTTAGAAGGTAGATACATCACCTTCCATGGCTACCATTTTCAAATTTTGAACTGCATTAGGAATGAGCAGAAGACTAATACATCATTTTGCCTATTTTCATCTCTAAGTAGTAGTATAACTAAAGGGGCTCCCCCCTCTTCACCAAGGGCTAATGTATGTCCTATATCGACATGAATTTGGTAAATCCTCTTTTAGGAGCTAGTTTATCTCCTAGCCTAAGGCTGAAGTTACCTACAAAGTGAACCCCCTTGTACTATTTTTTTATTGAACTTGTTGATGGAAATCCTTTATCGAAAAAACCTAACCCTAAGAAGAAAGGAAAAGCCATTGGGGTCAGGCTATAAATAAACCCCTTGAAGAAGAGGTCTTAGAAACTACCCCCAAAAAGTGTAATAGCCCTACAAGTAAACCGAGCCTGACTAAGATGAGGAAAACTAGGAAGGGTGCCAAAATTATGACTTTGCTTGTTAAAATTGAAGGTATTGAAGAGAAGACAAAGGAAATAGAGACTTAGAAGGATACATAATAGAATATGAGATTTGGAGAGAGAAGGTCGGCTAGGTTGTTAAATAAAGAACTAAAAGGAAATAATTTTTTGAAGAAATTCATCCTTGAAATGGATTTGAATACAATCCAGAGGAGGTGTCTTTGGATAACTCTAATGATGAATATTATAAGGGGGGAGAAAGATTATAAAGAGTAAAGTGAAGATGAATATGTGGACATTATAATTAATCTAGTTGACTCCAAAGAGGTAATGATCAAATCCCGTGTCTCCCCTACCCAAATTAACATTGATATTGATGATGAAGTTATCCTATCCCTAGATGTTTCAAAAAAAAAGGATATTCTTGTTAATTTTAATGAATAAATCAAGAGTTTATGAAGGAGAGTGATGACCCTATAAGATATTTTTTCTTCCTCGGAGCTATGAGGGCTTCACTTAGTGAACCTTAATTATAGCATGTGTGTTCATGACATACTAAAGAATCCCCCTATTTTCTAAAAATATTGCTCCAAACTCCTTTTTGCCACTCCCTCCAATACCCATCCAGTACTGCTCGTACCCCTTTTCATGTATAAAGCTCTACCCCCTCCCTAGAAAACCCCCTCATCCCTATTTAGGTAATATATTGCCTACTTTTTTTGCCCATCTTAAACCCCCCAATCTGAATGCATGTGGTATTGTATTTCCCATTCAATGAAGACCACATGCTCAGAGCATACCAAATAGCTACTTGATGAAGCTATTTCTTCCCTTTGTAGGATAACTGATGGTATAATAAAGAAAGATGTGTTTTATGTGGTTCCTGGTAAGAACAAAATTAAGAGGAATAATAATAGTAAGAGGAAAGCAGAAGGAAACAAAAAAAAGATGAGCATGAGGATAACAAGGTGAATGGAGATTGGAGTGTGAACCTGAAGAATCTCTCAATGAATTAGGAGATTATCTCTATAAAGTGGGAGAGGTTCCAAACCCAACATCAAAATAACATCATGTCTTAAAAGACAAACTAGAGAGAATTCACCAGCAGTGAATTCTAGCAACTAAACTAATAGAAACTAAACCAGAAATAGAACTTGAAAAATAAAATAAAACACTGAACCAACACCTAAGACCAGCACAAAGCACCAAGAATCAAGAGAAAAAAAAGTAGGCAAACCTCCACTGCAAAACCAACAACTAATTTTTGAGCTCCTTCAACTTCTCTAGGAAGGAGGCACACTTAAGAGCCTGAGCAAAAGCAACATCCTTAGAGACAATGTCCTCCATAGTATGATCCACTTGCAAGTTGTCTGCTCTATTCTTTTCTTTTTCATCTCTCTTTCCTCCAAATCCTTCTCGATGGAACTGATAAAGAGGTTGGTCCTATCTAGCATACTCTCATTGTAGTTGGTCAACTCAACCAACTATTTGTTGATTTGGGACTAATTTTCCTTCCTATTAGCAAGAGCATTAATCGTTTCCATTTCCTCTTCCTCGAAGGGGACCTGGTTCTTCAACTCAATAATTTGGTCCTCTATAATCTCCTAATTATTTAACTTCTTCCTGAAATCATCATCAACCTCCCAAAGACTCGCATCCTCTTTCCCGATAGTCTAGTCCTAAACCTGCCTCTCAACTTCTACCACAACTTCAAGCTTGTTAATTTTTCTTTTGGTAGTTTGGAGCTGTAAAATGAGCCATTTTATCATAGTATTTTGTCTATTGAGGTAGATACACAACTTGTCCACTTTTTTTCCCATGGTCTCCAAATCATAGATACCAACAGGGGATTTGGAATACGTTTCTTTTCTTGTATTCTAGGTTTTTGGTTAATTTTTGTTGTTGTAGATTTCTTAGTCCTTAGACTATAATGGCTTGAGGTATGGTTATAATGTTCTATCTTTTTTTCTTTGGGATGAGGGCCCTTTTCCATTTGATTCAATAAAAAAAATGACAGCTCCAACTACAAGTTTGAAAAACCCAAAAAATCCTCAATTCAATGGAAACATTATCATTATTATAAGGCAATCATAATGAAATCATTTTTGTCTTAGGTTTGGGACTCGTTATTGTTGGATGACCCTTTGTTCTTTGTGGTTCTAATGCACATACAAGTATGTGTTTATTTGATATGAGTGGTATTGAAAATCACCTTGGAAAAATTATTATGTGCAAAGGGAAGACTTAGATCTTTCTCGATAACAAGCCATCTTTCTTAGCTATCAAACAATAAGTGCCTCATTGGTGATGATGCGATATAGTATATGCTAACATGTTGTTGATGCAATCTCTATGATACCATTTTGTAATTTAATGCAAATTAATTTTTTTTATAGAAAACTAATTATATAAGATTGGTTTTAGTATAAGATTCTATATGTTGAATTTCAGGAATTCATATAAAGAAAGATGAGTAATGACTATTAAAAAAACTCAAAAGTGATGAAATGGGAACACAAATTAGGAGGATTAGGTCATGGGTCTAAGTCACTCTAGAATATAGATCCTTGTATGCAATCTAATTCAAGGTAGAGAAAAAGTTTTAAAAAGGATCATTTATAATTAATAAAGATAATTAAAGATTGATTAACTAAAATAAAAGATGGAGTTAATTTATATGTAAAAAAATATTATAATAATATAATATTTATGAAAAGAAAATAATTAAATAAAATAAAAAAACAAAACATACTCTTTTATAACTTAAATAATTATGATTATTTTATTTCATTTTTAAATAACCAATTTAATCCTTAAAAATGTCTCTTTGAAAATTCTATCTCAATAAATGAACTTCAAATATTTTATATAATCAATTATTATGAAATTAAATAACTAAATTTACTATGCACAACTGAGAAATCCAAACTCTAACTCACAAAAATGCTCCAATCCCTCTCGAGGTCCAGCTTTCAAATTCTTGGTGTGTTATGCTGCTTCTGTTTACCCGCGATTCTAGAGTTTAGTATAATGTAAAATAAGTTCAAAATATCGTTATCAACAACTTATCGCCGAGGGCAAAAAAAAATATCAAAATATATCAGAGATAAGTCGGGAACTTATCGGCGAACTTCTCAGGAACTTAAAAAATGGCTTAAATTTAATTAGAAATGCATTTTTTTTGTAAAATTCAATAAGGAGATTCATCTAATGAGTTAGTAAATGAGTAAACAAACTAAACAAGCTGATCTAGATATATATAAATGCAAATATGTATCAAAATTGCATCTTCATGTGGAATGCTGATGGCTAGTAGCCATAGTTTGATAGTCTGAACTCTGAAGAAAACTAAAAACAACAAATTATCTTTGTAAAACTATAAGCAAATACATATGTGAAGTACAATATCAAACTAGTCTACATCTTCCTCTTCCTCTTCCCAGTAGCTCTCGTAAAAACTACGGGAGTGGGAGGGGGTCTAGCCCTAGTATTTTGTTGTGGCTGTGACACCTCCCTCTGCACAACTGGCTGTGACTCCTCCCTCTGCACAACTGGCTGTGACTAGACCTCCACCCTAGATGTAGATGGTGCTGAAACTGGTAATGACTCCTCATCATCTGTATCCTCCTCACTCTCACTGCTCTCATGATCATCCTCCTGAATGTCATCCAATCCTATTGTGACTCCACCCTCCTCCATAGCCTGCCTCTCCAAATCATAGATGTCATCCTCTGTGAACAATGGAGGCTACTCCTGTGATGTCCAATCACATTATGGATCTATGTCATCTAAATCAAGTGGCCCTGCTGCTGGTAACTCTACCTTTCTTATACACAACCTAAGGTTATATTACACATAAACAAAGTCATTGAGGTGTTTCTATGCTAACTTGTTCCTCTTCTTTGTGTGAATGGCCTCAAATAAGCTCCAATTACGCTCACAACTAGATGAGCTACATGGCTGACATAAGATGCGCAAGGCAAGTTTTTGTAGATTTGGGACATTCCCACCCCAATTTCGCCACCAAGAATCTTCAAGATAAATATTAAAGAGTTAGAAAGCAAGGTGAAAACTGAAAACATATTTTAGTAACTTAGTTTTTATCTACTTATCATGCATGTGAAAGACACCAAAAATCCAAATATTGTACCTAGGGTTTGAGTCCGTCTTCCTCTTCTTGCCAAGTTTGAGGAGAATAGCTTGCCCATTGCATTCTGATACACTTCCATCTCAGCCACAATGAGGTCTCTCACCTCAACCTCAGGTACCATCCTCTACATGCATTTAGTGAAGCCCTCCATGACCTCTCCATTGAGATCCCAATAGGATGGAGAGAAGCGAAAAGAAGGGTTGAGGAAGTACCCTGCTGCATGAATGGGTTGGTGGAGCTAATTGTTCCACCTCCTATCAATAATTTCCTATATGGGGTCAAATTTTAGGTTGTTCCCCTTGTAGATATTTTTTATAGCCTCTTTGGCCCTATCCATGTCCTCATAAAGATACCCCATTGGGGTTTGATCCCCATCTACCAAGTGGAGAATTTTAACCAAGGGCTCTGTCACCTACAATTGAAAAGTAGAAAAAGATTATCATTAATTATAGACTAGAGTTCCAAATTAATAATGAAAGACTTGATTCTTGAATACAAAAAAACTAAATATTCAACTTTTGAAGTTTCAAAGATATCTTCACAATTTCTGTAGCATCTTCAAAAAAGTGGTTGTCAAAGACAATGTATGCAACACTTTGACCATCAACCTTCTTTGAATAACTTGAGTCTAACCACGGTTGACTCACAAACAATTGCTTCAAAGGATTCAAATAACTAAGAACACTTTGCAACGTTAAGAAAATCGTTGCAAACCTTGTAGCTACAGGTCTAACCAACTCCTTCCCATGGGTGAATTTTCTCATCAAAGCGAGAACCCCAGGGTGATTGTAGATATATTTTGTTATCTTTCTTGCATCCTCTACAACCGATTTCACCCAATCCAATTTTCCTATGTCCTCCAAAAGAAGGTCAAGGACATGCGCTGCACAAGGAGACCAAAAAAATGTGCTATACTTATCTTGGAGGATCCTACCCGCTGCCACATATTTCGCTGCATTGTCGGTTATTATTTGCACCACATTAGCAACCCCCACCTCCATCACAACTTGCTCTAACATTAGAGCTAAAGTTTCAGCTGTCTTTATCTTGTCTGAGGCATCCAAGGATTTCAGAAAGACCACTTGATCCTTGCAAGAAACTAAAAAATTGATGATGGTACAGTTTCTTCCATCCGTCCATCCATCTGAAAGTATAGAGCAACTAAATTATTTCCATTGCAATTTTTCATCTTCTACCACTTCATTGGCCCTAGTAACAACATCTTTGAGCAATCTACAAGAATAAAATAAAAATAACATTTAAGTACACAACTTTGTTTAAAAAAATTGCATTCAACAAAAATAAGTAAATTGTAAAATCGTAAAAGTGAACTAACCTCTCACTCAATTCTGGAGGAGTAGGTGCCTTGTAGCCCTTTCCCGCTACAGTGATTCCTGCCACAAAATTCAGCCAATAGGGACTTGCTGCAACATTGAAGGGGATATTGTTAAAAAACCAAAATCAGCACATTGAATGTCAACTTGCCGATGCACATCGTTGTTCCACCCACTACCCTCTAGTGATGGTTGTACTCCAGGTGTGTTTCTGGGCACAAAAAAATTATCTATAGAAGATAAACGTGGTGCTAGTCTACTAGAACCAGTGGAAGTGGAAGGCGAGGACAAGGTAGATTTACGAATCCGTGGGCCACGATGAGAGCCCACTATGCCCTCAAGTACCGCTTCATCTTCTTCAAGGGTGGATGGGATACCTAGTCACAAATCACAACCCACATTATTTCATTATGATTATAAAATAATAAAATTATAGATGATTCTTAAAAATGAGACAGTGTGAGATACCTTGCAAAATAGAAATGGTTGCCCTCATGGCCAATTTTGCCCTTTCTCTTTGCAACTTTTTCTCTTCTCTAGCAATGAGCAAGGCATTCATCTCTCATTATTTCTAGGGTGGTGGCGTCACAAACCCTTGTGTCACGCTTTGTGATCCATGCAAGGTGGTTTTTCAAACGAGATATGCCTCCACTAACTAGTTTTTCACATTTTATGCATATCACGGTATTATATTCGGGTCCTTCAAAAGCATATGCCCATGCCTTGTCTCTAGCCCCTTTAGGGCACGTTCCTACATATCCTGATGGACATGCGTCTACTGGGGCACTGGCAGACCCTGCAGCTGACCCAGTTGTAGAGGAATCCCTATTTGCCATTTTGATGAAGAATCAAACTGCACGTCACATACAAAATGAGGGCACAAATTTAGAAATTTAACAAAGAAATTTAGAAACAAACTAAGTTAGTTTAAAAATTTAAATTAGTTTAAACATAGCTGAAACTTGAAAGAAAAAAATAAAAAACTTGAAAGGTTATGAAATTTTTGAGAAAATATGAAGTTTTTGAGAAAACTATGAAAAATTTGCAAAAATTGCTAAAAAATGGTGTTAGATCTTATTCATTACGTTCTAAAACAAGTTAGAGTAGATTGGAAATGATATTACATAGTTTGTATAAACTTGAATGCATTTAATACAAGAAAAAATGATTTTAAAACAAAAGGGAAAGAATTTTTAAAACTTACTTGTGATTTTGAATTTTCTTGCAAAATCCCTTCGAATCTGCTTCGAATCCACTCCGAATCGATCCAAAATGCCTCAAATGACGATGTTTCTCCTCCAAAACCCTTCTTAGTTTCTTTTATCTCCCAAAAAAATACTGTCACTCATAAAAAAAAAAGACTTGCCCTTTTTCCTAGCCGTCTGCCCTTTATCCGGCCGCGGGCGCGATAAGTCGCAATAAGTATACTACTTATCACCGATAAGAGCAACTAATCTGCAATAAGTTTGCCAGGCAATAACTATACAAGTTTTATTGCCTGGCAAAACTTATCGTGATAAATTAACTTATCAGCGATAAATCGACGATATTTTGAACTATGATTTTAAGTTTTATATTTAAAAATAATTTAAAACACATGGACTATCATGGATGTATTGAAGGCGGCTAAAACAACGGTGTAATGCTTGTATAATCTGCATACTCAAGAAAAGAAACTTATTCATAACGATAATCTAATAAATATATACAACAATATGTCCTTTAGTGCATGGAGTATTTATAATGGATGATTCTGTGCTGGCTGAAACATTGAAAATAACACTAAGCGTTACCCGCAAAGCCATTACATAATTAACTCTTCTATTCCACTGCCTATAAATACTCTCATGGATTAAATATTTTTCTTACAGAATACTTTTTCTTATAGGATACACTAGGCTTGGAGATTTGAGTCGCAGAGACGATGGGAAAGGCCATAAATGTGTCTGTGCTTCTTCTGCTGGTGATAGCCGTCATCATTTCCGGTACAATTTGAGTTGAAAAGATATACACACAATAAAATTAGAAATTAGGTTATTTATTTGGTTGAAAGGTATAATTATGTAATAGTACTTCTGTTTATTAAAAGAATAGATGATTGTTTTCTTCTTCATCTTATCAGAAATGAGAACTTTCTTTTCACATAGATTTATAAAGATTAAATATGTCTTAAATTTAATTTCTATCACGATATTATCTACATAAATTTAATTCCTATCACTATAATTGCTACATATTTTAGAATATGCCAGTTAATCTGTAAGCAAACATTACTGACGAGTGTATTTTGTGCATGACTACAAGTGGGCTATGCGGTTGATGAAGTGTTGTGTGGAGAAGTGAGCGAAAAATATAAAGGGGAATGTGTGGTAGCGAAATGCAACAGTACCTGCGTAAACAATGAAAAAAATATTATTGGATTTTGTGACTTTGATGGACCGGGAAAAATCGCTTGTATCTGCTACCATAACTGTTAGATGAAGGAAATGAATACATGGCAATGAGAGTAGTAAATAAAAGAATGATATTATAATATCATTCCAGAAATAACAACAATGAGAGTATTGCATAATAGAATGATATAGTAATATCATTCATGACTTAGATTTTAAATACTAAACTTGTTTAAGGAGATATAGATTTTAGTAAGTTTTCTGTTTGTTTAATTATATCTTTGAACAAATTATATAATTTTTATTTTTTAATTTTTTTTTTACATTAGTGTCTTAGGCTTTATTTAGATATTGTTGTTTTCAATTTTCATGAAAATTATAATATATATATTTTTAAATAAGAAATATTAGTTTTAAAGAGGGGTAAACGCTTTGATAAGAGATCGATTTTGAATTTTTTTCCTATATCATGTTCTAATTAATTTATACAGATTAGTGAGTAGTATGATATATACTTTATATCCATAAAAGATATAGGTCTTTGAACCGTTCAATATAAGAAACAAATGGTCTAAGTACTAATTTAATTGAGGATGACCTTTAGATTTTCCTTTATTAGAGGAAATAGATTTTGAGGGGACCTCAAAACTTTTTACAAAAAGAGGCTCCTAACAACAAGGGAGAACAAAGTAACATCAACAATAAGTGATCAGCTAAATAGAAAATTTAAAGTGTATACTATCTAGAAGACAACAAAGAAAAAATAAGACTAGATACCCTCAAGGTTATTAGACATTGAATGATATCCTCATTGAATGATATCCTCATTAATGTGCAACACATCATGAATAATGTGAGATTGCTCCTTACCTTTGACATGGTGGCCTTTAGAATGTTTAAACAAGTTGTTGGGAGTGTTTTTTTATTCCTCTAACAAGAGAAACATGTAAGTGATATCTTTCATTTTTTTAATGTTATGTTGTGTAGGACAATCAAAAGAGTTTAGATTCGTAGGACCAAACAATGTAATACTACATGGATTTATGGATTCAAATGGTAGCTCTAATGGTATCTTTATTGTGATTAGACAATAAAGTTACATTTTGGTTTTAATAAATCTACATGGTATATGATCATAATATCAATTAATTACATTAGTCATACATCTATATGTGTTCATAATGAAATGCATGAAATAAATAACACATTTGATAGTTGCTAAACTAAATAGCATCACTATTTCTTGCCTAACACAACTATGTAAATAATACATATGGGACAAAGTAATCAAAAAATTTAGGGTGTTAAAATGATCAAATTTATTTAAATAAAGAGGAGAGGAAAATAAGAATCAAAAGATTCACAAAAATTCTCTAGTGCTACAGGGACATTTTTCACATTCAAAGATAGGCATAATCATAATAACGAATTTGTATGAAACTTAGTACTACAAATTTTGAACTCTTAGAGAGGTGGAAAATGAATAAAACATATCAATATTAGATTTATTGTTATAATGCACACATTTATGTTTCTTCTTGTTTTTTATTAAAGAAAAGATAATTTTGAAGGGACCAAAAACCCTAAATAGAACAAATAGAGAAGCTAAAAGATACAAATACTAACCATAAAAAAAGACAAAATGAAGTAAAATAGGGGAGCCAGGCCCCCAAAGAAATTGCATACTCTTTGCTAGAATATCATTCTTTTTCCTGATTTCATCATTAATAAAACATATCTTATTAACTATGTTGTCAATTGATGTAATCCCCTAATCTTTTCTCCTCAATTTGTTTGCAAGTCTGTGTTATGATTAAGAAGATAGAAATAATAGTTACATGCAAATATAACTGTGTGATGATATTATTCACCTTCATGAAATTACAAGATTAACTAAGAACAACAAGAATTAGAGTGAGAACTAATCTAATCAATGCACAATTAATCTATCAACATCTCATGGATCTCTAAAATAAAGTGGTAAATGAGGCTCTCAGCTATGATCCTCACTAGTGACACTCTAAAGATGAGAATTAAGCTATATGATATGCAATTAAGATCTATTCAATCAAATTCTAGCTCTATTTGATGAACAATCTACTATGATCAAAGCAATTAAACTATTAAAAATTGACAAGTGAGTGGTGTGGATGCAAATTGCAAGAGCTTTGCTACAATTCAAAGATATGGAATGGATCCTTAATGCCTCAAAATGCTTTCTACTTATAGGATTTTCCCAAGGGTAGGGGGTATAGTGAGTTGATCATGGTTATGCCTGGGTAAGGTCAATTGGCTTTGCTTTGTCCATAAATGGGGGGACAAGGAGGGGACAATCATTTAAATGGTTTCAAAACGCTGGACCATTTCAACAAAAGTGAGTGATTTGTGTCCATTTTTTCTCCAATTTGCTTTGTTGAGGGAAATTATGATTTATTAATTAATTAAAGTAATTAAATTTAGCCATGAAGGGTAAGAGGTTCATTTTGATTTTTTCTTTTCAACAACTATGTCATTAATTGAATTTAATCCATTTCGTAGTGTTTTTCCCCTTTTCAAGCTTTATTTAATCATTTAATCATTTAATTGAATTTTCCTTTGATTTGAATTGCCTTTGTTCCATTTATTGATTTTTCGTGCTATTTTGATGATTTGATGCACCTTTTGATTGATTTAAGCCTTTTGCCAATTTTTCGTGTCTACAAATGCCCCTCTTTGAGTCGATGTGCGAAGAACACCGATTCAAAAATTCTTTATGTCCTAATTGCGATTCCCTATGTGATTGATTGCTGCCTCTTGATACAAAATTTTTTATGGTGCCCCACTGATTTCATGATGTATGATTGTGACTTTGATTTGATACCCTTATTGCCCCCTTAGAAATTAAAACATATGAATTGCGTGATTTGAAAATGATTATTGACGTTTGATATAGCAAATATGTTTTAGTTTCTGACTATTGATGATATCCCACAATGTATGATCATGCCCTGGTTTGATTTGATATGCTAAGAGAAGTCAATGGCTAATTTCAAGTTCAAAATTAGGTCAAAAATACCTTAAATAGGTTAAGAACCCTCTTTTACCATTCATTTTTACTTTTTACCCTTGGTGATTTTGCTCTGATTCTCTAGCGATTTCGAGATGGTTGTGCCGATTCGGGAGCATAGATTCGAGAGATGCCGGAGATATACGAGACCGCCTGATTATGCACCTCCATTAAGTCATTACGAACTTCAATTTTTGCATTTATTGATCATTTATTAAGCATTTATTGCAATTTCATGTTTTATCATTGCTTTACATTCGAGAAATCACGCCTAGGATAGAATTGATTGTCACCTAGGGTCTTTTACTATCGCTTCCATGATTTTTATTATCACCTCCGCATAATATTCTCTCGCCTACAAGACAATTAAGTCTCGCCTAGCAGGAAAAAAACTGTCACCTTGCCCCAGGGAAAAATACCCATTCTCAAATAGGTTATCACCTACACGAAACCTAACCATTTAACTCTCACCTAAGGTAAACTCTCTGTCACGGTGTCAAATTCACTGTCGCGTATAAAAAAATTTGTCGCCTGGCAGAATAATAAAGTCGCTTAGGGCCAAATTAAGTCATGCCTAGGTTAAAATGTCGCCTGACAGCAGAAAAATCACGCCTGATGTATTTTTTGCAAAATTTCTGTACTTTTTACACATTTGTTGATCATATCTGATGAACAATTTGATAACCCCCTGATGAGAAAGTCGGATAATTAGTGTAGGTCTATGATTGTCAACAAAACAATGGTTTGGATATCAGGATAGTAGTACTTTAAAATATGATTTGTCAATTTGATTTGAATATTAACTGATTGGATAAATCAATTAGTGTGAAAACCAATATGATTTGAGACTGTCACTTTGTTCTCAGGATACAAAGAAACGAACGATGATACTTTAGTGTGATTACTTGATACTTTTGATTGACTTGAGATAATTCCTTGATACAATGTACTGATATTATTCCTTTACCTTGCCAACAGGATCATTATCCTACTTTATACGTCCGTTCAGTTGCATCATGGGTTATTGACTTAGGTCAGAGACTCTCAGTAGCTGAGTTTTGAGTTATTGAGAGATGTGGTTTGAGTTTCCTCCTTGATCTCCCACGGTTCCAGCTAGACCATGGTTTATTGACTATAGTGGCGGAGCGATGGCACTCCGACCACAACACATTCCACTTGCCATACGGAGAGATGATGATCACGCCAGAGGACGTGTATCGATTATTGCAGATTCCTTGCAGGGGTGAGTTGGTCTACTATGACTCTACCTATGATTCCTCTATCTGCCGACGAGTGTTCGGGGACAACACTATTGGAGATGGGGATACTATTACATGGCCTCAGTTTGCCTCTTTTTTGACATTACCAGCAGTTTTGGGTGCCTTGATTAGCGGTCTACTTCTTCCCGACCAGCGAGGTCGCAATTTTTCAATCGGTTGGGGCTGGATTATAGAGGATTTACTTGCTCATCCTCGACGGTTTGATTGGGGTTCTTGCATCTTGGCACAGTTGTATCATGATTTACATGAGGTAGTCTATCGGGGTAGTGCATCATTGTCAGCGGGTGTTATTGTTCAGCAGTTGTGGATATGGGAACATCTTCCCATTACTAGGCCTATTTCTGATAGAGTTCGACCTCGGGGATATCCCTACGCTTTCTTATATACAGGCATGGTCATACATCATCATATGGGTCATTTGGATTACTGGCGATGTCAGATTGATGATCTGGATCAGGTTATATGGTGTCCTTATCTCAGTTGTGATCGTTGGAGAGAGGATGGTGATGAGTTACCATATATGTTTGCCCCTCGCTGGATGATTGGGTGCACTCCTACCACTATTGAGCGCTTCTGCTTTGGCAGAGTTTTGAGACAGTATGGGCGGATTCAGGATATGCCTCAGGGCAATGCATTATATGCTCAAGTATAGGCAGAGATTTCTCTATGGGGTCCATGTATTGATTATCAGTTTGCATTAGGTCAGATTGCGGGTATGACTATTTGCAGATGGGAGATACTTCCTGGTATGGCTGATGCTGGGATGTCACATGAGTATGCGGATTGGTGGTCTCGCCATAGGTTTCCTTGGTTTACTGATCCAACTGAGCCTATTCCTGGACGTCGTGATGGTGAGAGGGGTGGTAGACATCGGAGAGGTCAAGGACATAGACATCCTCAGGTTGCTACAGGGGGAGGTCAGGTGAGACGAGATCTGGGTCATGATAGATAGGATAGAGCACAAGATGATGCAGCTATTAGATAGCCTAGAGTAGATAGACAGGATAGAGTGTATAGACATCAGAGAGCTTAGAGACATGCACAGATTGATGCAGCTAGGAAGATTCCTGGGATATTAGATCCCTTGGTACAATTACAGAGAGTGGCTTTAGTGCAGCCTGATGGTGATGCAACTCATCAGGATCTGGTATAGCAGGATGATGCACAGCAGGATGATGCATAGCAGGATGGTGCATAGCAGGATGGTGGGGCTCCATAGATGTCTCCGCTAGCTCAACAACCACAGGGTGCACAGGGTGATCGCATGGATGGATTAGAGGGAGGTTTACAGTCTATGAGGATAGAGATATCCACTTTTGTGGGTCGATTGGACTAGGTTGCCTCTTTATTACAATAGCTTGTATCTGTCATGGTTGTTCAGAGGCAGGATGGAGTGGGTACATCACAGGCTCCTCCCCCACAGGATAGTAGAGGGCCAAATGGATCCGGTGCTACAGGCTCTTGAGCTATATGATGACAGATTTACTCAGTGATGTTGGTCCATCTTTTATGTTATTCTCATTTATCGAAACATTTGATAGATCACTTTGATGATACCTTGACATATTTGATGTATGGGATCCTCCTTTTTGATGATGATATATGATGATATACTTCTTGATTCTCTTTGATGAGTTTGATTATAAGATTATCTTTTATGGAGCTATATGATGTTTGATTTATGCATTTACTTGAATTCATGCTATGAATGCAGTATCTTATTTTATGATATATATAGACGTATGCAAAGATGTATGAATTTGGTGATGCTCTTCTGTTGTTCATGTATGGATGTAAGATGTTTAATGGAAATGCACATGTATGTTCCTATGTTTTTTTTATTTTTTATTTTTTTTTTAATTTTATCAATGTATGCCAGTTTATCCTTAACTATATGAGTGCACATGATGTATGGATGATTTTTCGTTGTAAATGTGGATAATGAATAATGCATAATGCGTGTATGCAAAAGATAATCTCATTTTCTTTATTGTGTTTTATCAAGAACAAACATTATTATTGAACCCCTTTTGCGTAAATGTTTTAACTACCCAAGATTATTGATGTACCCCCTCGTTCCCTTGGAAAAGTAACCATAAACACTTGAATTTGATCAAATAGGACAATGTAATTAATCTAACAAGATAATGCAATGAATCTAATATGCTTTGCAATGCAACCTAAGTGTCACCAGCTTTTAGCAAATAAATGCCTTGAGGATAAATTTTCATCATTGAGCATTTGGGACCAGAAAGCAAGTACAATCACCACTGCCCACTGACATGATGATATGAATACCGCTTTTTATCTCATTTGGTAACCTCCTTTTTGAACTAGTACAACCCTCACTAGTTGGATGACCAACTATGGGAGTCTGAATACCGGTGTCAACGGATTCAATGTTGCAAGTGGATTTTTGGTATTAAGATATAGAAAATCTAAATAGCCAAGGGATCCATTTGCATAAACAAACAAAGGTCAATCCATCCGCTTATGAGATAGTCCTCGATGGTTCTTTGATGACCATGTCGTTAGACAACTTCTCATAAGGTGACGAATCTTCCTCCAAACAGTCACTCAAAGGCAATAAAATATCGTATCTCTATCATTGCCAATACCATCAATTAGCTAAAGAGACTTGATATAAAGCAATCGATATAAGCAAAGAGATTTTTAACCCACTTTCAAAAGAATCTTTCAAGTGTTTTGCATTGTTTCTTGATTTTCAAATAGTATTTCCAAGTACCTTGGTCATTAATGATGTTTGATTTTTATTTAATCCCGAATAATAAAGTCTATTAAGGCTCAAGGATTTTGTTGTGGTAATCAATTTCTTGGTTTATGAACAATGATATCTATCAAAGGTTCATGAAAATATGCTTCTTTTCTTCTGAAATTCGGATCTCACTCTCTCTCTGTTTGACTTTGACTAAATGTTGTTCGTTTGAATCCTTTTTATGTACCAACTTTGTGATATGCTCTTTGTTGCCCCCAAGTGTTTGAATATACCTGTTTTGACAACTTTTGGCAATGCAAATGATGAGGCTAAAAAGCTTTATTATGACTATGTACAAATGACGAATGCAATGAAGGTTTGGACAAATGGGATGATGAGATGCATTATGTACAAATGCAACCTAGGAAAGACCAACTGAAGGGAACCAAAGGTGCTTGTTTACCAAGTTTTCACCCTTTGGATGAATCAAGCTCTTTTTTATTTTATTTTATTTTATTTTTTTAAAGCTTTTTCTCTCTTTTTTTGCTACCAAGGTGCCTATTTACTAGGTCTTCACCAAGGCACTTTCTTCTTTTTCAATTTTTTTTGTATTTTTCTTTTTTTTTTTTATCATCAAGGCACCTATTTACTAGGTTTTCACCAAGACAACATCATTTTGGATGCTCAATTTTCTCAATGTTTTTATCTTTTTGTGCTTTTCAAATGTTTTTGGTGTTTTCAAAATCTCTTTTGAACTATGTACAATAAAATAGGATGCTCTCTCCATCTGATACTCTTTATACTCTTTCATCTACCTCATGTATAGAACCTTTTACGATGAATACTATTAATAGGTTCTTGAAGTTCCTCTCCGTCACAACTTGATAATTTATAGGTTCCTGTGACAAATGAAGATGTTATGATAAATGGGCCTAGCCAATTAGCCTCCCATTTGCCTTTCTTTTCCCTCTCAACTTGATTCTTTGGATTCTCTCTCAACACCAAGTCTCCTACCTGAAAAGCTCTTAGTTTGATATGTTTATTATAGTTCCTTGAGATTCTATTTTGGTACACTTTCAGGTGCTCATAAGCTTGTGTTTGATGTTCTTCAAGTAACTCCAATTGTTGAAGTCTAGCAACCCTATAGTCTTCATCTGTGATCAATCCTTGTAACGACACTCGTAAAGATGGGATTTCAACCTCTAATGGTAGAACTGCTTCAGTCCCATAGACTAGTGAGAATGGCATGGCCCCGATGGGTGTTCTTATGCTGGTTCTATAGGCCCATAATGCTGGATTAATTTGCATATGCCAATCCCTTCCTGATTTGTTGACCGACCTTTTCAAGATCTTCAATATATTCTTATTTGTGGCTTCGGCTTGCCCATTTCCCTGAGGGTAATAAATTGATGATGAATGGTGAGTGATATGAAATGTAGCACATAGTTCATCAACATCTTTATTCTTGAATTTTTTTCCATTATCTGTTATTATGGCATGAGGAATACCATATCGGCAAATGATATGATTCAAGATAAACATGGAAATTTGCTTTCCTATTGCCGTTATCAATGGAACTACTTCAACCCACTTGGTGAAATATTTTGTTGCGGTTATGATATGTTTGTGCCCATTTGAAGAAGGTGGATTTATGACACCAATTAAATCAAACCCCCATTGATAGAAAGGCCATGGTGTGACAAATGGATGTAATGCTTGTTCCGGTGCATGTATCATATCGCCATGATATTGGCATTTGCTGCATATCTTCACAAAGTGGCAAGCATCTTTTTCCAATGTCTTCCAAAAATACTCTAAGCGAAGGATTTTCTTAGCTAGATTTAACCTGCTTGAGTGCGACCCGCAAATGCCTTCGTGAACCTCCCGTAAAGCTAACTTAGACTCTTCTTCCTCTAAACACCTAAGTAACATCCCGTCTAGACCCTTACAATACAATGTTTCGGAAAGGATTAAGTAACGGGAGGCTTGGCGTATGAAATTGCATTTTTGAGCATGGGTTTGGTCTAAGGGTAGCACTTGGTCTTTAAGGTAGGTATATATAGGTCCATACCAAGGGGAGTCATGTCCATGTAAGAGGGCAACAATTTGGGTTTCAGGGAGGTCAAATGTCAGTTTTACCAACTCTTCCACCAAGAACTCATACTTCTCATTTTGATCTGGTTTTTGTAACAAAGAAGCCAAGGTAGCCATGGCATCAGCTGCTCTGTTTTTCTCTCTAGGAATCTGTTTAAAGGTGATCAATGCAAAGTATTTCTTCCATCCATCAATCATAGTCTTATAAGGCATCAGCTTTTCATCCTTAGTGTTATATTCATTATTGACTTGATTAATGATGAGTTGACAATCTCCATAAATTTGTAGCTCTTTTATATTCCATTCTAAGGCCATTTTGATGCCTATGACTAGTGCTTCATATTCTGCTATATTATTTGTACATGGAAACATAAGCTTGTAGGATTTTGGAATGGTGTAACCTTGAGGAGTTACCAATAATATGCCGGCCCCGAAACCTCCTTGAGTATAGGATCCATCAAAGTATAACTTCCACGTTTTTGCCTCTATGTTGATAATGGCAGAATCCAAAAATTCCACTTGAATAGTTTGTGTAGAAGTCATGGGATTTTCAGCTAAATGATCTGCTATCACTTGTCCTTTGATTTCCTTTCTATTGACATATTCGATGTTGAATTCACTCAATATCATCACCCATTTAGCTATTCTACCTGTTAAGGCTGTTTTACTTAACAAATATTTGAGAGGGTCTATCTTGGCAATCAACTTGACCTTATGCATCAACATATAATGTCTCAACTTTTGAGATGCAAACACCACTACTAGACAAGCTCTTTCCATAAATGTGTAATTAAGCTCATATTTTATCAACGTTCTACTCAAATAGTAGATAGCTCTTTCCTTTCCTTGTTCATCCTCTTGTGCCAAAAGTACCCCTAAGGATCTTTTCGTAGTAGATATGTAGAGAAGTAATGCTTTGCCCTTGATTGGTGACATGAGAATGGGTGGATTTATCAAATAAGTCTTCAGCAATGTGAAAGCTTGATCACATTCGGCATCCCATATAAATATAGTATCCTTATGTAGCAACCTGGTGAAAGAATGGCATTTTTCAGCCAATTGGGAGATAAACCTTCATATGGATTGGATTTTGCCCTGCAAGGATCTCATTTGGCTGATATTCTTAGGTATTTCCATGTCCATTATAGCTTGTACTTTCTCAGGATCCACTTCAATCCCTTTGGCGGAAACTATATAACCTAGTAACTTTCCAGATTGGACTCCGAAGGCACATTTCTTTGGGTTTAATCTGACCTTGAATTGCTCCAACCTAACAAATATCTTTTTCAAAATGTGGAGGTGTTCTTCTCTTTTGTGGGATTTTGCCAATATATCATCCACATAGTCTTCTAAAAATGTGTGCATCATGTCATGGCCCTTTGATATGTGGCTCCGGCATTTTTAAGACCGAAGGGCATGACATTCCAATAGAAAGTACCCCAAGGGCAAGTAAATGCTGTATTTTCTTGGTCTTCGGGTGCAATTTTGATCTAATTATACTCGCTAAAGCCATCCATTAATGAGTACATTGAGTGTCCTGCTGTCAAATCCACTATGGCATCTATGCTCAGAAGTGGGAAATCATCTTTGGGGCAAGAAAGATTTAGATCTCTAAAATCCGTACACACATGAATGGATTTATCATGCTTTGTGACTGGTACAATGTTGGAGATCCATTCGACATATGCTATTGCTCTTATGAACCCTACTTTCAACAATTTTTCCAATTCTGCCTTGACCAAAAGAGCTATGTGGGGGTGCATTTTTCTCAACTTTTGCTTAACGGGTTTAACCCCTGGTCGAACATTCAGATGATGCATTATAAAGTCAGGATCTAATCTGGGCATGTCAGCATATGACCATGCAAAGTTTACTTGTTGTTCTTGGAAGAATTTTATGAAGTCTTCTCTTTCTAGAGGTGTGAGTGATGCTGCCAAGTGTATGAACTTTGGATCTAATTCTATCCCAATATTGACCTTTTCCATTGGCTCTATGAGTATAGGTGACCTTTCCTCTTCATGTTCAGGCAAACTGTCCAATCTCTCTTCTTTTGGTGCCACAATTGGGTTTTCACCAAAAGAAACATCTTTTAATTTTATTTTTTTTGGTTCTAATGGTGCCACAGTTGGGTTTTCACCAATAGAACTTTTCATTTTTTTTCTATTTTTTTTTATTTTTTTCTTTTGACTAAGAGATTGAACTCCTATTGTTGTCATTATGTCCGTATTGAATTCGTTGGTGAAAGAGGGTTCAACCGCATTAAGGTAGTGATTCATTGCTTGGTCATTGGAAAAGTAAAGTAGGTCATTTGGTTCGGTTTGGTCCCAATCAACGAGGTGCAGATTTATCAAAAGTAAGGGTTCATTGGGTAAAATGTCATCAATAGGCATTATGGACATGACTTCATTTGAGGGTTCGTACATTGTATCGTTTAGATCCATGGAAGAAGGGTCAAAGTCCCCTTCACTCGAGTCCTCGTCGACCTCTACGGGAAACAACATGGGAAAAGCCACAAGTGGGTTAAAACTAACGTTTGAATCTCCCTCCTCTGAAGGTATCCAAAATGTTTCTATCCATGCTCCATTGGTAGGTACTTGCTCGATATTAGGCCTTTGAATAGGAGGTTCTTCACTAATTTGAGCTTCTTGCCTTGGAATTTTTACATAAGTATGTATAGCAATCACTTCCTTGTCATGACATGATTCATTCGATAAAGTATCCCATTCATAATCCTGAGAATCATCACTATCTCCTTCGGATTCTAAGGCATTTATGTGAGGATAAAAATCTTGCATTGGGCTTGAACTTTAAGGCATTTATGTGAGGATAAAAATCTTGCATTGGGCTTGAACTTTCTCCTTTGCATTGCAAACCTACTCCAGATTTTTCATGACTTGCCCTCCAAATAGGTTCTATAGGTTCCAATAATCCCCTATTTCTTTGGCCTAAGGGTCCTCTTCCCTTGTATCCCATCTTTTGCATTATATCAAAGCCTTTTCCATATTGCTCAATTTGTATCTTTACATGCTGAATTCTTTCCATGGGATTGTTGGAAGTATCTTCCTCATCATGGTAAAGTCATTGAAGGACGTCATCTTCTTCTTTATCCCATGCTGCTTTGTTATCTTCCCTTACAAAATAGGAATTATACTTATGTTCTTTTGATGGTTTACCATGTGATTTTGGAGATGTGGGCATGTCAAATAGAGAAACAAAATATTCCCCTATCCCTTTTGAACTAATCTTGCATTGTTTTTCAAAGTTGTTCATCATTTCACTCATGTGTTGGTAACGATCTTTCTTGGCTTTTTCCTTTTCTTCTTTGGTAGGTTTATAGATTACTATTTCCAATTTAGGTGCTATGTATGAACTTTCCATTGCATTTGGGCCCTCCTCGTAGCTCACTTTTTCCTTTCCCTTAGTTGATGTCGCTGAGCTAGCTTGAGGAGGGTGTGGAGTAACATTTATTGTTAGTTCCTTCATTTTAACATCTTCAATTGTGGTTTCTTGAATAATTCCTTCCCGATTATGTGGAATGTATAACTCATGAGGAGGTTTGAGTGCATTGCAATATTGGAATGGGTTAGAGTCTCCTCCAACTGTGATTTCTTCACCCATGTACGAAAATTTTATGCATTGGTGGTACGTGGATGGGACTGCTTGCATCTCATGAATCCATGGTCTACCCAACAAAATATTATAAGTTAATTTCATGTCTAGCACTTGGCAATTGGTGTCCTTCTTGATAGGTCCCACTTGGATGGGCAATACAATCATGCCCTTAGAAGCTCTTTCAGCTTCATCATAAGCTTTAATGGTGATTTTCTTTGTAGGGTCAATGCAAGACTCAGATAGACCTAAGGATTTGACAAGACTTAATGTGCAAATGTTGAGGCCAGCCCCTCCATCAATGAGAGCTCTTTTGACTCTATGCCTTTTGATTAAGACCTCTATATGCAATGGTAAATTTTGAGGATGGGTTATAGACATGTCATCTTGATCGGAAAATGAAAGAAAATGAGGTGCTACAAGATGACCTACCATATGTTGAAACCTTTCTATCTCTAAGTTAGTAGGAACATGTGTCTCTCCTAGAGCTTTTTACAAAATCTCCTTATGGTTTGGTGACAACTTCAATAATTCTAAGATAGAGATTTGTGCTGGAGTATGTTGCAATTGATCAACCAAACTATAAGGCCTTGCTGCTATAGAAGACTGTTTAACTACAATATTGGATGGTGGGATGTTAGTGCTTTGAGGAGCTATCCCTTGTAAGGTTATTCTAAAATTCTTCCCTCTTGTAATGACATTTGATGCTTCCTTTCGAGGTTGTTCATTAACTATTATAGCATTAACAATATGATCATAAGGTGGCCCAAAGTTGAGATTATTGGCGCTTTGCTTCTTGTTATTTGATGACTCTCCCTTATCATGTTTGTAAAAGGGTTGTTTGAATGCCATATGATATTCATTATTGGGAGGTCCATCAACGGTGATCGTGCCGTTATCAATTAAATCTTGCACAACATTTTTTAATTGTAGACATTCATTTGTTGTGTGTCCTCGAATTCTGTGATACTCACAATGGGTATTGGCACTCCACCAACTAGGCTTATGATTTGGCTCATAAGGCTGAATTTTGGGTAGAGTAATGACATTATTAGCCAGGAGAACCTTTAATGCCTTTTCAAGGGGTTCACCCAAGGGTGTGAAGTTATTTGTGGGGTTGGCCTCAAGTGTTTATCAAATTTAGTATTCCTTGAATTATCTCCTTGATTTCCATTGTTGGTGTGATTGTTGTTGGATGGTGCATTAGAGCTCTGATTGGTATTGTTCACTTGATTAGGTGTCGTTGTAAGAGCAAAGGGGACCACCTTCAAGTTGCTAGATTCAACTACTCCATCATTCACAATTCCTTTATTGTTATTCTTATAATGACTATTACTATTAAACCAATGATTCTTCTGATTATTGCCATTGTTACCATTGTTGCCACTATTGGGGTTGTTCTTATTATCTTTGTACAGTTTGAGTTCTCCACTTTTGACCAACACTTCCTCCGTGGTTACTCCATTTTCAATTAGATCTTGGAAAGTCTTTGGACATTGCATTCATAAGCGGTAGTTTAACTCATTACTCAAACTGTTTATGAAGATATCCATCTTCTCTTTTTCAGGCGCACTTCTAGGATATCTTGCAAAAATTGTCCTCCACCTTTGTAGAAAAGTGAGGAAGGCCTCTCCATCTTTTTGTTTTGTGTTGCATAACGTTATCATCGTGACATCATGTTTAATGTTATATGAGTAATGAGCCACGAATTTTGATGCTAACTCTTCAAAGGTTTTAATGCTGGAGGGTAACTTAGAAAACCACTCCATAGCCATGCCTCCTAAGCTTCATGGAAATAATCTCATTAAATATGTGGTATCATGCATGAACTCTAAGCTCAATGCACAAAACTCTCGTAAGTGATCTTGAGGATCCGTTGTTCCTTCATACTTGTCATATTTAGGGAACACAACATTGATCGGGAATGGCACCATAACCAAGCTTTTATCAAATGGGAATGGGCACAATGCTTCTATAGAGAAAGGCTTGGGAGACCCGCTTTGCTTGATGTTGTCTAGTTGCATTTGAAATGCCTTGAATTGTTTGTTCATGATGTCTAAGGTACTTTCCTCAACTTCCAGTGTTTTAAGTTGGTTGACATCAAAGTCACGGGGAAGCTTGAGACCTTTTTGTGCTAAGTCTATGAAATGTTTTTCTCTATCTAAGTCCATTGCCTTTTCCATGAGCTTTCTGAAATAAGGACATTGGACAGCCTCACTAACTTTTTCATCCATGGCATCTTCTGTCGTTAGTTCGATGTTATTTTGAGTATGAGTTTGGTTAACTCCGTGAGCACTTGGATCTACTCCTTCATTGTTGGTATTTCCTTGGTTATTAATATTGCTCTGGTTATTCATGTCATTGCCTCCACTATTGGCATTACCTTGGTTGGTGAAATCAATGCCACTATTATCCTTACCACCCAAACTACCTTGATACATCATGTTGTCTTCTTTTTCTTATTCGGGTGACTTTTGTGGTACTCTACGAGTAGTTTCATCTCTGGGATAAGGGAGCTCTTGTCTCAAATAAGTCTCATCAGCTTGCAAGGTTTTCTTGATGTAATATGATCTAGTGAATGTAGGCATGAACCTTGGATGCACATTAAGACTACTTGGATCTAATCCTTTACAAAATTTTGACAGATATGCGAAACAGGATTTTTGACCAGACTGTAAGTTGGATCAGCGAAAACTCGAAAAAGGGTATTCAAATTGATATTCAAAATTTTTTGATTCTTCTTGGAAGTACTCTTTGTTTGACCTTTTTGTTTTCTAGGCATGACTAAAACAATCTCAGGCGTGTCTGAAACCTGTCTAAGCGTATACTGATTTGGTGAAGGTGGTACTCTGTAGGTTCTTAGGCGACACTTTACTATTTCCAAGCGGGTTTCCAGTTTTAACCAGGTGTGTCTAAAATGGCTCTGAGTGTGACTTTAGTGTGTATACGCGTGTTTGAATAAGTCACAGGCATGACTAAATCTCTGTTAGGTGAGTTTTTTTTACGCACAGGCGACACTTCACTGACCAGGGTATAATTTTTTAGATTTTTTAAAACTTTTGATCAGATATTTTTGAAAATTTCTTATTTTGAAAATTGAAAACAAACACAACACACACATAAATGTCTCTAAACAACAACTAATGTGTATATTCTCAAATGTTTTCACAAGTATAGCACAAGAATGAATTCCAAACAGCCTACCTAGAGTCAAATTGGTTTGTAAACATGGCTCTACAAGGTGGCCTTTCTAATTTAGATGGGATTTAATAAATGTTCCATTCAAATGAATCAAAATCTCTCATCCTCCAAGTATGTTAAGGGGCTTCCCACACACACCAAGGCACAATTTTGCGCAATCCGTAAAGACTACTAGAGGAAGTTTGAGAAGATTAAAATCCCTTTGTCATGCACCCCATTAAGGATGCATGTGTTTCATTTTATAGTGGGTCAGATTCTCACGGCAAAAGCAAGTGTATCCCACTTTGGGTTGTCCCTCTCACTAGCCTCGCTAAGGAAAATTCGGGAGGCGAGCCCACTAAATCTCTAGCATGTTCATTTTGCAAGTAAGGCAGATTTTGAATTTTTAAGTAAAGTTTTTGGGAGTTTGTTTCACCAAGAAGGTGAAGAGCATATCCCTAACTTTCCTTTTGATTCTCAAACACTTCAAACACTTAGTTCTTTTTCAACCTCTTGACAAGGAGGTTCTTAGAATTGAAATGTGTGGTTCAATTTCTTCCTTATTAAAGCTAGGTTTAAATGACAATGCCACAAGTTAAGGGAATGCAAGCTTGTTTGAGTAGAATACCTTTCCTTGTAGCTAGCAAAAGGCTAGGGGCATTTTTGAGTTGCTGATTTTCATTTTTCACTTAATCACCTTGGCAATTTGCTCCAACTCCCTCCTCCAAAAAGTTAGACCAACACAACCAATTCACAATGAGGGGAAACCAAACTTACATGTAATCAATCAAAAGATTTTAATGAAAGAAGCTTTAATCTCAAGGTTCATAAATCCAATTTAGAGACACAAATTTCTGCTTATAAGCTTCAATCATAGCTAAATATTTCTCATATACCTGGACATCCTCATCTAGTGTGGATTCAAGGACAGCCTTTGTATGCACTTGATTCTCCTTCTTTATTTTCTTTGCCAATGCTTTTCTCTCCTTGTTGAACCTGCTTTCTGGCTTTTTCACTCTTGAATGTCTGCTCATTTACTGTTTAACAACAAACACAGAGAGTCAGATTTTCAAATTTTATCAAATTGAACGTGAAAATAACAAATTAAATGCAAGTGACATCCTCCAGCTAATAGGCATGAATAAATCACTCAGAGGCGTGACTTTATTGATTACACGCAACACAATTTAGTGCACAAGTGACATTAATAATAGCACAGCGGTAAATCTATTATGCAAAGCGTAAACAGAATCCTAAATCCGCGGCAAATAGTCAATGCAAAGCGACATCCAAAGCTTCTAAAGCGATAAAGATATTATCACAAGCGTAACATTAACGATCAAAGGCATGATAATCTCAATTACTACATGATAGAAAATTTCTCTTTAAGCGTGATATTAAGTGTAAAGCGCAATGCAAAGAGGAAATTAACGCTACAAAAAATAAGTGATACGCGATACTTCCCTGTGTTTAGGCGTGATTTGAAGCTGTAAAGGCTGAATGCTTTGTCATTTCGGGTGTGAGTTTCCAGCTAACAGGCATAAGACCAAGCTTTTGAAGTGACACTGTAAGGATTCTAAGCGTGAATAGATCTCCCGTAGGCGTGACTTTAGAAAATTCCTACAGAAAACACATGGAAACCAGACAAAAACATATGCAAAGATGATTTAAATCACAAATTTGTTAGTATTTGAGGCTCAAGGCCCCACGGTGGGTGCCATTTGTGTGATGATATTATTCACCTTCATGAAATTACAAGATTAACTAAGAACAACAAGAATTAGAGTGAGAACTAATCTAATCAATGCACAATTAATCTATCAACATCTCATGGATCTCTAAAATAAAGTGGTAAATGAGGCTCTCAGCTATGATCCTCACTAGTGACACTCTAAAGATGAGAATTAAGCTATATGATATGCAATTAAGATCTATTCAATCAAATTCTAGCTCTATTTGATGAACAATCTACTATGATCAAAGCAATTAAGCTATTAAAAATTGACAAGTGAGTGGTGTGGATGCAAATTGCAAGAGCTTTGCTGCAATTCAAAGATATGGAATGGATCCTTAATGCCTCAAAATGCTTTCTACTTATAGGATTTTCCCAAGGGTAGGGGGTAGAGTGAGTTGATCATGGTTATGCTTGGGTAAGGTCAATTGGCTTTGCTTTGTCCATAAATGGGGGGACAAGGAGGGGACAATCATTTAAATGGTTTCAAAAGGCTGGACCATTTCAACAAAAGTGAGTGATTTGTGTCCATTTTGTCTCCAATTTGCTTTGTTGAGGGAAATTATTATTTATTAATTAATTAAAGTAATTAAATTTAGCCATGAAGGGTAAGAGGTTCATTTTGATTTTTTCTTTTCAACAACTATGTCATTAATTGAAGTTAATCCATTTCGTAGTGTTTTTCCCCTTTTCAAGCTTTATTTAATCATTTAATCATTTAATTGAATTTTCCTTTGATTTGAATTGCCTTTGTTCCATTTATTGATTTTTCATGCTATTTTGATGATTTGATGCACCTTTTGATTGATTTAAGCCTTTTGCCAATTTTTCATGTCTACAATAACCAATATTAAAAAATAATATAAACCACACAAAAAAGAACATAAGACACAAAGATTCAATGTGGTTCACCCAATCCCTAGGCTACGTCCACCAACAGCAAGTCCAATATTCTCATTATCTAGTGATTACAACTTGATTACAATTTGTAATCCCTTAGGACTCAATACTACCACAAGAAGCTACTAAAAATGTACATAATAAAATCCATAACCCTGAGCCATTTTTATATAAGTTTTTTTCCACTTTAAGGTTAAAATTGATTATAACGTGTCGGCCAAAAAAATAGCCAAAAAACTAGCACCAATTTTTTTGGGGGGGGGTTGCCGCCCCCAAACCCCTGCTCAAAGCCCGAGCCGGTCCTAAACCACAATGAGGATAAATGGAAAGTGTACAGTACTTCCCTGATCAGTCACCATTAACCAACAATCTCTCACTTGGTAACTGGTCAGGTTCCACGCTAAACAATAATCTCCCACTTGGAGACTAATCTTGTAGCAATACCACTACCACATGAGGCTCCCACTGGATCAAACCACCCTGGACTCAGTTGTTCCTTTATCTTGTTTAGTCTAAAAGACCAACAAAATCTAAAGAGGAGTTCAACTTCTCCCCTTGTTACTACCTTTGTAAACATATTTGCTATATTATCATATGTATGTATCTTTTTCTAGCTTTAACTTTTCATTATCCAAAATTGACCAAATGAAATGGTACCACAACTATATGTGTTTTGTCTTTGAATGGAGAGAAAAATTATTGGAAAGATGAATGGAACCTTGGCTATTTGTAAACAAATAATTGTGCATCTGTGGGTGTCACAATTTCTCTATGAAGAACTGAAGCCATGTCATCTCCTTGGCTGCCTTTGTAGAAGCAACATACTTTTCCTTGATAGTGGATAAAGCATTTACCTTCTGTAACCAAGAAATCCAACTCACTTTTTTCCCACCAAGAGTAAATACATATCATGTAGTACTCCACCTGGTATCAAGATCCCCTGCCAAATCTGAGTCAACATAGCCTTGTAAATAATAGTAGAGCCCCCAAAATGTAAATATTTAGTGGATATTCCTCTCACATATCTAAGAATCCATTTGAGTACATTCCAATGGTCAATCCATGGATAACTCATATACCTGCTAACAACTCCCACTTCATGTGAAATATCTAGCCAAGTACATACCATAGCATACATTAAACTTCCTACAGCTCAAGCATAAGGTACCTTGGACATTTCAGTATCCTCTTCTAGTGTCTTTGGAGACATCTTCTTAGTCAATTTCAAATGACTAGGCAAAGGTGTGCTGACAACTTTGGCACTCTCCATAGAGAAATATTGCAACACCTTCTCAATATAAGCAACCTAATATAGAGTCAATCTTTTGTGCTTCCTATCTCTGCATATTTTCATACCAAGGATTTGTTTCAATGCTGCCCCCAAATCCTTCATAGAAAATGAGTGTGCTAACTGTTATTTCAATCCCCTAATGTGATCCATGTTAGACCCAGCTGCAAGCATATCATCAACATATAAACATAAAATAATGTACCTATCATCATCCAACCTCTTAAAATAAACACAATGGTCTGAATGACACCTGGTATATCCATGCTCATGCATAAAACTGTCAAATTTAAGATACCATTGCTAAGGTGCTTGCTTCAAGCCATATAAAATTTTCTTCAATTTGCACACTAAGTGCTCCTTACCTTTGACCTCAAATCCCTGTGGTTGTTCCATATATATTTCTTCATTCAAATCACCATTAAGAAAAGTTGTTTTAACATCAAGCTGCTCTAAATGAAAATATTTAACAACTACAATACTTAAAACAATACGGATAGAAGTCATTTTAACAACTCGAGAAAATATCTCATCAAAATCAATGCCCTTTTTCTGTGCAAATCCTTTTACAACTAACCTGGCTTTAAATATTTTCTTGACTCCATCCTCTTCTTCCATCTTGTAAACCCATTTATTTTGTAAATCCCTTTTACCTGTAGGTAACTTATATATATCCCAAGTTTGATTTTTTAGCAATGAGTCCATTTTGTCTACCATTACATACTCTTATTGAAGCTTTATTTACACATGCACAGCTTCATCATAACATTCTGGTTCACCAACATCTATTAATAAAATAGAAAGTGGAAAGTGTATAGTACTTCCTTGATCAATCACCATTGACCAACACTCTGGGCATAGATGCCATCTCTTTCTCCTTTCTGTTCACACATTTTTCTTCAGTAAGGCTTTGTCCTTCTTCACTGCACTTCTTTTCATAACTTGACCTTTTTTGGCAGATTTCACACTGACACGAGGAGAAGAATAAGTACCTTTAGAAATAAATAATAACCAGCTTGTATAACTTCTTGAGGACCTTAGTGGTATTATCCATCTCTGATTTACTAACACCAATAATGACTCTTAGTTTATCCAAAATCATATTCATGGTATCATCTAGCTTTTGAATGCATATCTCATGGTCATTCTTAAGATCGTTGATTCCCTTAGCTAAAGCATGGTATCTAGCCATGTTATCGTCAAGACTCTGGTTAAAGGGAGATATGGTCACTTTCTCCTTCAAAGCATTAATTTCAGTAACTATCCACAAAAATCAAGCACTCTATATCTTCATCATGTATTTGACATTTTTATTAGTATTAGAATTCTCCTAAACCGAAAAACCATTCTCATTTAGATTATCCTTGCCAACATCGATAGGAATGTTAACATGAGTTCCCATATCCACATCTTCTATGTACTAAGAAATGGGTAAAATAGGCACTGTGTCATTATGAGGATTCAATTTAGATATTTTTAAATAGGAATATTTCTTCCCAAGTCCAACTAAGAAGGACCCAAAGAGATTCTTGACTTTGACTCTACCAAAAGTAGACAAATTGTCTTTGTCTTACCCCTTATTGCTAACACTAGCATCTAGAGAATCAACAACAAATCCATTCAAGGGGATTGTAATGTCCCCAATTTTTATAAGAAACTTAGTTAAATTAATTAATTAAGTGGTCCTAGAATTAAAATAATATTATAAAGGACATTTAATTAATTATTTAATAAAAAGGGCCCAATTAATAAAATAATTTAATAATGTCAACATGTTGTAAATCTCTAGATGTTTCTTAGAGGCCTTTATAAGGAGATGGTTGGGTATTGTAACTCAAGATGGATTGTACTTGACTCTTCTTTGTATTTCTCGAGGCTAAGGGTTGAAGGTAGTTTGTACATAGTTTTAGAGATAGAATATCCTCCCTATTTTGTGTTCGTAGTTTTGGTGGTTCACAACCACCCTAGTCTGCCAGCTGAAAATATATTTTCAATATTTCACTGTGTGCTCCAAATATGTGAAGTCTTCCTTTGAAGACAAATTTTTATCCGAGAGTGATATTTGTTGGTGTAATCTAAAGTGCTATCATTATTGAGTACTATTAAAGATATATCTGATGTATTTATTCATATGCTGAGAATATAAATTATTTCCTATGCTTGAAAATCCAATTCCAACTTGTGTGATATTTTATGTACCTCCATTGTTATTGCACTACTAGTTTGAAGGGTTGAACTTCAAATTTGTACGACAACATAGTATTGTAGCAATGAACAAGGGGGGGGGGGATTTCTACCATATGACAAAGTTATTCTTTAGAGGGTTGTCACCATATGGACTTGGCCATATGACCAACACCAAAGCCAAGTCATGTCAACTGCTAGCATATGATTGTACATGGAGGGAAGTGCATCCATACAACATTGAGGAAGAAGGTTCATACAATGTGTAGGAGTGACATGTAGTTGGGAGTTAATTCCATCATACAACATAGTTGGATGACAATTGTGTAGGGATAATACTATCACTAGCTTATCAAAACTACCATTGGAAACTATAGATTGATTTTACAATCATTTGTATGTGCAACATTCAATCTTGGTAGGGAGACGTGGGGTTGAATCTCTCAGTTGTGACATTACAATGGTATCAGAGCCAATGTTCATACCAACCTATTAGGACAAAAGTGGAAACAAGTGATGGAATAGAAGATGTATATTTTGGTATGATAGTCTTGCTGAGGGAGTTAAGAAGAATTCAATAGTAGCTTCACTAGACCCTAGCAAGAGGACATAAAAAAATAGAGACTCACAAGTTCTTGGAAAAGGGAAGAACAAAGAGGGATATACCACACACACATCAAGCCAATACAAGACTGATGATGCTAATTTTTCCTTCCAGGATTGAGCAACAAGAAATGTATCCACTCACTTTGGCCAAGTCACTAAAGACGATCAAACAAGATTGGATTGATGGTGGATGGTTGACAAACATATCTCTCAATATAAAACTTTGAATGAAGTATCCATCCTTTGATGGCAATAGAGTCTAAAATAATAATTTGAAGCAAGACATTGAAAATGGGCTACATGACACCTTAAATCCTAAAGAGGATAAAGACATTCTCATAGATCCACTTTAGAAATAAGAGGAGATGGACAAGAAAGAATCAATGGTTGTCCCTTAAAATGGAGAACACCTAAACTTTCAAGACAACTGTAAAGGTGAAGAAGATGTTTGCACAAATTTGGTTGACCCAATGCTCATCAGTCAACTTGATAGAAATATGGGTTCTATCAGTGATTCTCTAAATGATCCATCTCTACTAATGTACACTCGATTGAGGATCATTTGTAGGACCAATCTCTAGAGTTAGTTGATTATGGATTTTATCCTCTAGTTGGGCATGAGGTTTGCATGATTTCAATCTCATCATGTGAAATGATTCCTCATGGAAATAAAAAGTTGTACCATGGGCATGATAGCCTGAAGACTTCAGATCTAAGCATTGATATGTTTGAATGGGATCTTGACAACTCTAGGCATGGTAACATTTATATCAAAGTGGAGCAACACAAGCTTGATGGAGATTTACTCTTTTCACCTACTTCCTGGTGTGTGCACATGGTCATGTTGCGGCATGCATATTTCAATAGATACAATTTATGTCGGTGTCCCCACTTTGTTTGGGATCCTAGATCTACGCACTAGACAAGCAATTTGATGGCAGATTGATTGAGGAAAAGTAATCTTTGGGAGGTGAAGATTTGTAATGTCCCCAACTTTCATAAGAAACATAATTAAATTAATTAATTAAGTGATCCCAGAATTAAAATAATATTATAAAGGACCTTTAATTAACTACTTAATAAAAAGGGCCCAATCAATAAAATAATAAAATATTTAATAATGTTGGTCTATTGTAAATCTCTAAACACCTCTTGGAGGCCTTTATAAGGAGATGGTTGGGCATTATAATTTAGGATGGATTGTATCTAACTCTTCTTTGTCTATTACCCACTCTTCAGTGTGATCCAAGCTATAAATCAAGGCTTTTTCACATCTATAATGGGATTTTCCTTAACAACAACAAAGTTAAATACATCTTCTTCATTATCCTTAGATTCCTCATCTATAACCCCTTCACTAGAAACAAAAAAACAAGTCTTCTTTTTCTTATCCTTGAATCTCTTAGGATTTTCCTTCTTACATTAGAAGCATTTAAGAGGTAGCTTGCCCTTACTGGCTCCTCTAGGTAACCTCCTAGCAAGAAATGCTTCCAATTCATCCTATTTATTTTCCTTAGACAAGATAGAATCATAATCATTAGTGTTGGTGTAATTAATTATTCCTAATTACACTTTACTTAATCTTACTTAGGTTAATGCATTGCATAGTAGTTTGTGATTGAGACACCTAGGAGTGTGCACATCTATTAAGAACATGGTGTAGGAGAAATTCAACTTTTGGTGTGATAGTTGTCTTCACATACCTCATTGTGTGTGAGATCCACCTTTTGTGCTCTTATCACATTATCATCCTAATCCATTGCACATACTTCATTGCATAATGGAGGATGATCCACATTTGGTGGACATGTGATTACACCTAGCATAGGTGATAGCTTATCATCTCCTTATCATTCTCTCATATTGCCTTTCCTATATAAGGAGGCCTATTATGTAAATATTATTCAATCATTGAAGGTGAATTCATTGGATCTATTCAATCCATCTTTTCATTCATATTTTCTCTCTTGTGCTTTTCTTCAACCTCTAGATCCTTGGTTCAATATTTGCTATTTGCAAATTCTTACAATTAGAGTAACTTGACATAGAAGAAGATTCATGAATAACATCCTGACGTAGTCAAGGTTGGAGGATCCAATTAAGAACTGTCCAAACTTGCAACAAAACACCAACACAGTGGAATAACACAACACCAAAACCAGATCTGAAAGAAAAAATATATTTTTATTCATCAACAACTGATTACATGCAATGTGTCGGGCTGTAAGGCCTTCCCGGTTGTGGCCAATTACAAAGAAAGAAATAGTTTTGCAAGATCACACAGGATCCAATACACCTCTCAGCTAGTCCAGGTCTGTAACATAACAAGACACTAGTGGGCACTCCAAGAAAGATCTAAACTTGTGCTTGCAAGCCACCAAGCAATGTTCTTGTTCCTAAGCTTGCAAGCTACTAACTCTGCTACACTTCTTCTACCTTCTGTCTAGATCTGCTCTGACTCCAGATCTCTACTCTCACTGAATCCCTAAACAACTACCCAAACACTCCTTAAATACTAATCTTCAGCCACAAGTTGGCTAGAAGAAACAATTAATTCCCCAAGCCAAGTTGGCTTCTACTACAAACAAACATTAAATGCAATACAAGTTGGCTCTCAAATAGCCTTACAATAATTAAATTCAACATGTCAACCTCCAAATCCACATAGGAGAATGGGACATTAGCTACCAATAATAAATGTACCAAGTCGACCTCCCAAATCTCCAAGAACACCCTTCGGTAAGCTAAACTACCGATTGTTAGGAAATATGCCGAGAAAACATACCAATCGATCTCCACAAGCATTACCAAGCACCAAAAATGTCAATTTTCCTTCCATGATCGAGCTTCCTTTAGCGACTGAGTCCTCTATCGACCGAGCCACTTCAGTGACCAAGAAACAGACATAAACACTAAGACCCCATCATTAACCAAGCACTGAGAAACAAAACACCAAGTCACCAAGTGACCATCATCCACTGAGATCCACTAGAATCTCCAACTGAGAATCACTACCAAGATCACCGAGCTCCATCGGTGAAGCAAAACAAACTTTGACCGAAAACTACAACCCAAATAACTGAGTAAAGGCCTATCTTTACCGAGATTATCCACCTCCTTTGCCAAGTGCCAGAAAATGACAAGGAACTAGACAAGAAGCCAAGATGCCACTACATCAGACTCCCAGAGTACAAAGAAAAGTGTGTCCCACACTTTCTCACCAAAGGGAACATCTAAACAACACCAACTCCACTTTATCTTCACCAAAGGTTTCCACTCCATCACATGAAAGAGAACCAATCCGCAACTCAACCAATCAGCATGTTCAACATCCAAAACAAATTGAGGATTCAACCCATCACCAAGTATAAAGTCAGAATCCCATCTCAGAATTTCATCACAAGACTTATCACTTTCAACTAGCAGCTCAAGTCCATAACAAGAAAACAACATCTACACCTCAACATTGAACAAAAGCAATTCGGTAACACCATCATCACAAAGGTATTCAACAACAGGTATCTCCTCAACTATAGCAACCTATTTAAGCGCAACCAGATGCTCTACAATTTCCATGTCAGGCATAACCATCTGAACATGAAAACCAGTCTCCTCACCAACCTCAAAAATTTCAACAACATCGTTGGTAAGAATAATTAACTCAGCAATAGCCACAAGTTGCTCTATAGGTTTCATGGCAAAATCCACCAACTGACCATCAAAACCAATTCCACATACTTCCACATGGCTTCTCTCTCGAACCAGTCTTCTAGCAGGCCAGACAATTTTCTTCTGAATCAACATGCTCCAACTCTGGTAAGCTTTACAAAGCTCAACAACACTTTCCTTCACAAGGTTATCAACTCGGTTCTCCACACAGATCAACAAATCTATTTCCCACTAAGCAAACCCTTCAGAAAACTTCACTTTCACCACATCACAAAAAGAAGCAATCACACTAGGGTTCCATCCTCTCAGAGACATCTCCAAAGATCTTTGAAAACCCTCTGCAACAAACCTAACACTGACCACCTTGTGACAATCTCCAAGTTGTATGCAAGTCAGACTGCAACCTGCCACCTTGCATGAATAACTAGGCCATGATTTCATAAGTTTAGTAACATAGATCTACAACTCAGATTGCACACAATCTCTTCACCAAAAATATCAACTTCGCAAGATCAGACTTGCTAGGTCAACCTTCACTCCAAACAAGATCAAAACTTCACTCTGATACCACTTGACGCAGTCAAGGTTGGAGGATCCAATTAAGGATTGTCCAAACTTGCAACCAAACACCAACATAGTGGAATAACACAACACCAAAACTGGATCTGAAAGAAAATAGATATTTTTATTCATCAAAAACTGATTACATGCAATGTGTCGGGCTGTAAGGCCTTCCTAGTTGCAGCCAATTATAAAGCAAGAAATAGTTCTGCAAGATCACATAGGATCCAATACACTTCTCAGCTAATCCAAGTCTGTAACATAACAGGACACTGGTAGACACTCCAAGAAAGATCTAAACTTGTGCTCACAAGCCACCAAGTAATCTTCTTGTTCCTAAGCTCGCAAGCTACTAACTCCGCTACACTTATTCTACCTTTTATCTAGATCTTCTCTGACTCTAGATCTCTACTCTCACTAACTCCCTAAACAACTACCCAAACACTCCTTAAATACTAATCTTTAGCCACAAGTCAACTAGAAGAAATAATTAATTCCCCAAGCCAAGTCGGCTTCTACTACAAACAAACATTAAATGCAATACAAGTCGGCTCTCAAATAGCCTTACAATAATTAAATTCAACATATCAGCCTCTAGATCCACATAGGAGAATGCAATATCAGCTACCAATAATAAATGCACCAAGTCGGCCTCCCAAATCTCCAAGAACACTTATCGGTAAGATAAACTACTGAGTGTCAGGAAATATGCCATGCAAACATACCAATCGAGCTCCACAAGCATTACCAAGCACCAAAAATGCTGAGTTTCCTTCCATGACCGAGCTTCCTTCAGTGATCGAGTCCTCTAGTGACTGAGCCACTTCAGTGACCAAGCAACAAACATAAACATCGAGACCCCGTTGGTAACCAAGCACTGACCAACAAAACACCAAGTCATCGAGTGACCATCATCCAACGAGATCCACCAAAACCTCCAATTGAGAATCACTACCAAGATCACTGAGCTCCATTAGTGAAGCAAAATAAACTTTGACTAAAAACTACAACCCAAATAACCGATTAAAAGCCTATCTTTACCGAGCTTATCCACCTCCTTCATCGAGTGCTAGAAAATCACAAGAAACTAGACAAGAAGCTAGGATGCCACTGCATCATGTCCTTTCCTTTCCTTGTAGGTGCAAGAGACATAGATTCTCTTAATGTAGCTTCAACCCTTGGAACACTATTATCATAATTTCTAAGTTTAAAACCAATCAAATTTCTAATCAATGCATCAAGACTGACAGTTGTAGTTCCTACAGATATTAACTCTTGAATAGAAGAAACCCTAATGGCATAAAGAGGTAACAAGATTCTCAATACTTTACTTTCCACATCATATTGCTCAATAGTTCCACCAACACTTTTGATAGCAACAACTACTTCTTTTATTATCTAACCATACTTCTCAATGTTTTCACCTTCAACCATCTGCATGTCATCAAATTTTCCTTTCAGGTCGTCAACCTTAACTTTCTGCACATGTTTGTCACCACCATACACTAAATTCAATTTCTCCCACACATTATAGGCAGTTTCAAGATCTTGGATATAAAAAAACTCTACATTAAATAATGTACTTGCAATTTCTTACATAACTATAGTATTCTCTTGTTGTTTTGTTACTTGATATGCATTAAGAGTCCTAGTTGGTATAACATTCTAAGTAAAAAAATGTTTCCAATACTGGTTACCCATACCTTTTAGATAAATCTTCATTCTACCACTCCACACTAAGTATTTATCCCTTGTGAACTTAGGACCTTCCTTCCTCATCATTCTTGGATCTTGACCTCAACTTGTTAAGCTTCACCACAAAATGGACCAAAGATCTGATACCAATTGTTAGTCCTAAGGGTCAAAGATTACTGAGTGGGGGGGGGGTGAATTAATAATCAAACATATTTGATAATTTCTACTTTTTAAACTCAAAGAGAACATTCACAAGTTTACTGATTGGTAAGAAAATAAAACTTAATCAAATAAACATAGCCACCAAAATGAATGCTACACATAACACAAAGATTTTTCCCATGGAAACCCAAATGGGTGAAAACCACACGTGAGATGATACTCTCAAATTTCATACTCTTCTAAAGTACACCTTGTTAGGAGCTTAACCCTGTTAAAAGTTCACAAAGACACTGTTAGGTGGAACCCAATTATGGGATTTACATCTAGCTCTATTAGGAGCTTTACCCTGTTAGGATTAAATATATTAGGAGATTCAAAATCAAGTTGATGAGCCATTTTTTAAAGAGATTTATGAATAAGACCTATTAGGATCTACCTAGCTAATGGATTTACAAATAAGAAACCTATTAGGGTCTTGTGATCTGGAAATAGAAACTCATTTGCTTGATCAGATCCTTAGTAAGACATTCATTCTCTCCTCATAAGAATTTTTAATACACTAGCTTGATCACACTATCACAATCATGATCTACACACATAAATATTTGATTTCATTATATTAATATCACTGCTCAAGCCCTAATCCCATTATTGCCCTAAAAACTCATCCAACACATTTGAAATCACTTTTCAATCTTCTCCCTTAGAGAGATCACACCAAAACAGACATCCCAATAAATTAACCATCTTTACCAAATATGTTGGCTAAAGGATAGACCCTTACAATTTTTTTTATCAAGAATAGTCAATTACATTTTGACCAACTCAGCATTCATTTTGGTAAAATGTCTACCTCAATCAATGTAATACCAACACATCACTACATATGAATTGAGACATGTCAACATGAGATATGAGACAAAAATGATTCATCACAACTCGATCAACGATCATCAATAGAAAATTACCATCGGTAGCTCTAGAACATTGTCCCCTTTCACTTAAACAACTTTTGTAACCATAAAACATGCTTACTGGCCAACCAAATCAGTCATGGTCATAACCATGATCTCAACACATTTTCAAATACACAAAATTTATATGATCGCACCACCTATCTCATCATAAATCTGATAAACAAATTAAATCACTCATTGCCAATCACAGACTATTCTAGTAGTTTCCCTATCATACTTCAATCAATCATAACTTACATGAATCATACATTCGATAGTTGTGATCATATAGTTAACATCTAAAGACATTCCCCAGTCTCTCTTAAGTATCACAACTACTAGAACCACTTTCAACACATTGTTCGTCCTTCTCACATACTTGGAAATAGACTAAGAATACTAGGTCAATACTTGACATCAGTGAAAATACAATAATTTATCATCTTAATGCCAAATATGTACCATCACATCACTTACCATCACTGCATCAGTTATGTCAACAAAATCATCTTCTTCAAATTAGGAAATTACTAAGGGTAGAGAGAAATTGAAAGGAAGGGTCTTGTTTGCTCAAGCTATTCTAGATTCTGATACTACACACCATATGGGTTGTCAATTTGAAGTGGACTCTTCAAATAGAGATTATAGTCCTAAGAATTGAGATGAGTCAACATATGACAGTCATATTCAGACATATTTTTAGGAAGGTCCAAATGTACTTCTTTTTGTGCAGTCTACATCAATAACATCATAATATTTTGGGGGGCGAGGGGGGGGGGGAGGGGGCTTATAGGCTTATTCTCTTCTTATCTCTTTTTTGGAGGATATTTTTTCACACTGGCTTTACTATCTTTCTCCTTTTATGAGAGATTTCATTACATAAATGGGTACCTCACCAAGATAGTAGTCGGAACACAATTGTTATCTTGTCGTCTAAAGTTATTCTTAATGGGGGGTGAGAGTTTATTTATTTAATTTAATTACACTTAGTCTTATTAAGGCTACCTAGTCATCCATGTATATTTGATGCTTGTCCATGCAAGTTTCCATCTTTTAGGAGTTGTTTAGAGATGTGTCAATTCTATTTTGACAATCATCCTAGGTTCATGGAAGGCAACTCGTTAACACTCATTGAGTGTTGGGTTTGACTTTTGATTCAACCCAATTAGTAGATTATTATATGTACTTTGCATCTCCTTTTCTTCTTAATCAACAAAAGGTCAACTTTGGCTCTCATTTTCTATTGTTTCATTTTTATCTCTTAGATCCTATAATTTTACATAATACATTGGGAGTCTCCATAAATTAAAGATAGTTAAGGTTCCATTGCATTACAATTTTGTAATTATTGATGAGGGACTCATATTCTGCAATATAATCAATTAATTTAATAAATCCAACCTTCGATAATTTCTTGAGGCCTTCCTTGACTAATAGGTCAGAATTCAAATGCACTAGTAAATTGTGAACAACCAATGAAGGATCCAAATATTAGTATAGGACTAAAAAAAAATTGTATATTTTTGTAGGATACTTGTGTGGACTTTTATTTTTTCTTTGATCTAGATTAGTTGTGCAAGATAGTTGATTTTTGGATTCATTTTACTACTCAATTTGACTTCTACTGAATCTTCTACCAATATTGATAAATTTTTGGACCATTATGAATATGCCAAGAGAAATTTCATTTCCTCATTTATTGACAAGTTAGAGAAGTTTTCATTAGTAGAGATTTTATTTTTCACTTAATCATTCTTCTTTGTGTTTGATAGTGTCTCAAAGAGCTTTTCACTATATGACTATGATTTATTCGTACTAAGAAACTGAACTTGTTCCCCAAAATAGGATTTTTCATAAAGGTTAATGTAAATACCCTTTTTGTTGTCACTTGTTTGGATAGAATCATGGACCCAGGGATTCTTGTATAGATTCATTGTTTTTAAATGTCCATAGAAAATGACTCCATTTGGTCCCAAGAAATGATTTTTTGATGAATAAAGAGAAGATCAATAAATGATGGAGCAATAGTGGACATGTAGGGCTCAATAATTGGGATAATAATGCAAATTGACGTGTCATCAAAAAGAGTAGTCAATTTGGCAAAGGAGTCTTCCAATTCCTATCTTTTGACACACTTAAAACAATGGGAAAATATCTTTCACGTTATCAAATTTGTTTTTTATATATCATAGGATTCCTCAATCCATGATCAGCTTCATAAGACAAATTTGTAGTGACTGAACTTGATTGTAAGAGGTTGAATATTTCCTTTCTCATAATAGAAAATTCATTTCTCTTTATATCCCATATTATTACAAATGTGAAGTACATAATTTTCATCTTTATAAATCGAAAGAGCTTATGTCATCATCCACAATATCATCTTCATAGATCCTTGCATACTAACTAGTTTAGGGTAGGGAAAAGGTTTACATAAAGGATCATTTGAATTTATTAAAAATAACGAAAGATTGATTAAGTAAAGCAAAAGGTAGAATTAACTTATTTATATATTTTACTTATGACAAGAAAATAAATTAAAAGAAAAAATATATTCTTTTATACCTTAAATAATTATAATTATTTTATTATATTTATAAATAAAAATTCAAACCAAAAAAATCGCATATATAAAATTGTATTTCAATAAATGAACTTCAAACATTTTACCTAATCAATTATAATAAAAATTTAATTGCATTTATTATCTATTGACTTTTATTGTAATTCACTCATCTATACATACTTACTACCATCTATTTATGTCATACACTTAATTTTTTCATCTTAATGTTTCTTTATGTTCAAAATGACATTCACCTAATATCTATTCATTAAAAATATAGAGAATAATGATAAAACATAACAAAATAAGGGAAGGGTACTAATAGCCATTATAGCTATTAGTTGTTGATTTCATTGTAGTTGTAGTCAGAATCCACATGCCGACATAGATATCACAAAGGTTGTGATTATGTTTACATCAGATGATATAATTATGTGATAATACAATTATAATCATATTATATAATTATTATATTATATAATATAATTATATTAATATATATTAAGAGAGGTGTCCCTTGGTGAAAGGACACCTCTTGCATATATATTATGAGATGGGTGATTTCATTCAGATAATACATTTTTTAATACAATATAGCAGATGGAATAAGCGATGCTCAAGGGATACAATAGATGTTCATCTTTTTGGGAGGGAAATAATTATACCCATGGTTAAACAAGCCTAAAGCTAACATGGTATCATAGAAAGGTTACAATCTTGGAGGAGTAATTTTCTACAGACAAATACTATATGTGTATGTTTTCCTTAGATGATAGGTAGATTTCATGTCCCAATTCAGTCCTTTGTGAAATGTTTGCATAGCTCCTTAATTGTCACGAGTATTGGGAGTGTTCCTATGCACTAATTGGCATCTCATTCTCTTGTAAGATAGTTGGTTGACTTTGTTGAGTTCACAAGATCTTTGTGGCACTTTTAGGTAGGTTGACGTAAATATTGCTACATTGAGAGCGGAGGAGGATAATTTATTCACGTGGATGCTTGAGAATTTCCTTGGCC